>JABAKD010000020.1:3174935-3673412 GCA_012845835.1 Undaria pinnatifida
TCGAGACACGAAGCTACAGCCTCAGCAAGACACCACTAGTGCAGCTTGCCCTGTTGTCGAGGCGGAGCAAAACAAAACGAAACAGATGGGGACCCATCGCGCAGCCGTCCCATCCCCACCCGTCCACAAACCCCGCAGGCATATACACAAACAAACACACCAGTACTGTATCTCTTATACGTACAATGTAGGACCAGCGTAATGCGTTCGCGACCGCGAAGGCTACAAAAAACGAGAACGGAAAACTCATAGACGGCAAAAGCAAGAAAAAAAACAAGCACTGAGCACTACTAAGGATAAAGCAGGCAATGGGCACGCAGCACGAGGAGGACGGGACCCCCTCCGCGAGAAAACAGCCACCACAAGCATCTCAACACAACGACAAGAAAGAGACAAAAAAACAGCGCTTGGTTGCAAATTTTGCAGACAGATACAAACGCGAACCAAAAAATCGAATAAACACCCCGTGTAAAGGAACGCCCCCACCCGCTAACTCTTGAGTTCAGGTTCCCGGCCGACCAAGAAAACACACCTTTTCCTGACACGGGGGTACACCACGGGTCGTAGAGCCAACAGCAGCTCACCACAGCCCGGATATCATACATAGTAGTTGCAATAGATCGCGGTTGTTTTGGTCCAAGGTTCATACCCTATCCTTGCCGCCGCGAGCAACGCGCAACACACGATCCGGGGCCGATGGCCACCCTACATAACGCCTAAAACTACTGCTGTACGATTCAAGAAACAAAGCGATCACTACGCTGACACTACCATCCATCGAAGTTGCTACGAAACCGCGGTTTGACGTCTTGACCGACCGCTCCTACAGTAAAACTACTATGCTAAGGCCAAAAAGAGTCTTGACGGTCTTAAGAGCGCCCAAACAAACGGGTCTCCCGCCACAGCATATTTTGCCAATTCACGCCGTGAGCTGGCCAAGCTCCCTCTCGGGGTCGAGCGCAGAAACGCTTGCACGCTCGAGCGCGCACACCTATCGGACAGAATACTGCCGGGCAGCCAACCCGAAAAAAAAACAGTTGGATTGCGGACAGCTTCGACCGCCTCCACTCGTGTCACCGGCGCGCAAAAAAGCGTACGCATCCGGCAGAGTGCATCGGTAATTTACAAAGCATCGAAAAGGCCCCCTCCCTCCCTCCGTCCGCTGCACAAAACAAATCGAAAATCTGAACCGGCATCTACCTTCCGACATGCAGAGTGACTTGTTCGTTCTTGAACCCGAAAAAACGGGGGGTGCGCATCCACCCCAGCGGCGTTTCCTACTTCACACCTATAACAGGACCTGCATACTTCGACGTCCTTAAACGTCCGTTCTATTTTTTTCTTTAGTTTTGTGTTTTTGTCTTGTGAAGAGTAAAAAAAAAGAAACAAAACCCAAGCTCCAAGCAAAGAATGAGCTGAGCGAGATTATGGGCGATTTTGTCCCGCCGGCAAAAAACTACTATTAATACTGTAGCGGCGGCAACTTGTTCCGACTATCATACGCACGTGCACGCATTGCATAAAAAGACGTTCAGGATGGGCGAGTCACACCCTACCATTCGCGCCTGACCTTCCGCTCCGCCTTGACGTCTTCTTCCGCGCCCCTTGCGCCTGACCCGCTCAGCGACGTTTACTACAAATGTGTTGAGTGATCATAAAACATTCATGGGGTTTCTCCGGGCCAAGTAATAGAAACGCTCGCGATTGAAACGCTCGCAATCGAAACAGGCCCGACGAATAAAAACGCTTGCTTGCACTCGACTTCATATGTAGAAGGCACAGCTCCTCCAGGAGACTGTCTGTACAGTCCAAGTCCAAGCTCAGCACGGCTAGTTCCGCACTACCGCTGTACGGTAACCGAGCTTACCTACTCCATGTCGGTGCCTACGGCGAGACGCTATCGTAGTGAGACGACCATACAGTGTGCTGGCCGTCCGAATGGCAAAAAATCCGCCACGCCTCACCCGCATCCGCACCTCCCTGAAAGCGAAAAGTCCCGAACGAAGTTTAAATTTTACCGCGCACAAGTCAGTTCAACGACCCCATTTTCCGCAGTGAGCGAAAACAGCCAATCAACGCGTAGGTAGCTCGAAAAACAACACATCAATCTCCTAGAGCTATTACCCTTTTAAAACGAAAAAGGGCAGTCCACACCTACCCCTCCCTTCCCCCCGCCCGCTCGCTTGCCGTCAGCAAGCAAGCCCCTTCCCTGGAGGCGGCTCACTCTTAGCACATTTCAGCGCTTCCCCCACTGCCTTCCACCCGCGCCAGTGCCGAGTCTCGCCGCTGCATGCTGGCCGCCCTTCACCCACATCCCCCCAGCCATGCCGGCACCGACCCCGCCTGCCGTGGCGAGCTGGCTGCCTGTAAGCGCCACCGTCAGCGCCCGCACGCCATCCGCCGGCCTTGCTCTGGCGTCCGAAAACTTGATGTCGACGCACGCCTCAAGGCGGAGGAAATCCGCTTCGGTGTGACAGCCAGGGGTTTCGATGAAAAAGTCCACGGAGGCGAACTCGTCCAGAGCCAGAGGTGGTGTCGCCGCCGCTGCCGACTGCGAGCTCATCTCCCAAGGTCCTGGTCCTAACCCTGTCACCAGGCTGCCGTGGCGCGGAGGGGCCACCCCCCCCCCGCCCCCCCCCCCCGCCGCCGCCGGTACCACCGCTACCAACACCGACGCCTGTGTTGACGGAAAAACTCGGCCAGAACCGCTCGTCACTCAGAGGAAGCGAAGGGAACACGCCGGCCGTGGTGATCGCGCTCGGGTAGGAACCACCCCCACCACCGCTGCCGCTGTAGCCGTTGTAGCCGCTCAGGCCGTTGCGCCCGCCGTGACCGCCGTGGGCGATGGCACGGAGGGAGGCGCGGAGTCCCCTGACCCGGCGAACCGTGAAGCCGCAAGGGTGGAGACGAGCGGCGGGACCCTCTTCGACGCGCTGCACGACGGCCCGAAGCTCGATCACCTGCCACGCAGGCCACCCACACATATAAGTTAACGTGAGAACAACAACAAACAACACATACATAGCGGGCATACGGTATAGCATACGGCGCGGCGGCGGCGGCGGGGTTGGCGAAAAATATGGAGCACGGAGGAAGAACCGCATAGGAACTTTAATGACAAAAAAAAGGGAACTACTGTTGTGTGTAGTCGTCTGTTGTGCGGGTATAATATGGTTGACAGATCTGTCCGTTGTTCGCGTAGGTCGCTGGTATACCGGGAGCGAACTCGGGACACGCCTAGCTCTTGTACTATTCGCGCACACCTTGCCAATTGGTAGAGCCTCACGAGAAATATGAATCATAGCGCGCGGCCGCCGGGCTGCTACACGTCGAGGGTCTTCGGTCCAGCCGCCGGCGGCGCCCATGCTTTTTTACGGCGTCGGTCAGCGCTAAACAATAACACTCATTCTACCTTTCCCCGCTCCCCGCTCTTGGAGGAAGTGTCCGCCGCCGGGGGAATGTCACATCGGGCGGCAACCCATGCGTGGCACCAGCCCAACGGGCACGGTAAAACAACCTTCCTCAACATTAAAGCGCACAAAAAAAAGCAAGGTTGCCGGCGCCCATGCTTTTTTACGGCGTCGGTCAGCGCTAAACAATAACACTCATTCTACCTTTCCCCGCTCCCCGCTCTTGGAGGAAGTGTCCGCCGCCGGGGGAATGTCACATCGGGCGGCAACCCATGCGTGGCACCAGCCCAACGGGCACGGTAAAACAACCTTCCTCAACATTAAAGCGCACAAAAAAAAGCAAGGTTGCCGGCGCCCATGCTTTTTTACGGCGTCGGTCAGCGCTAAACAATAACACTCATTCTACCTTTCCCCGCTCCCCGCTCTTGGAGGAAGTGTCCGCCGCCGGGAAAATGTCACATCGGGCGGCAACCCATGCGTGGCACCAGCCCAACGGGCACGGTAAAACAACCTTCCTCAACATTAAAGCGCACAAAAAAAAAGCAAGGTTGAACGAGGGAACAACCAACACCACTGCCACCAGCAACTGCTGCTACTGCTACTGCAACTGCTGCCGCCACGGCTTCTGGTTGTCCTTCTGCTGCTGCTGCTGCTGCTGCTGTTCAGGTCGCTCACCCATAGCCGCTGCTACAGCCCCTGCCGCTATCGCTACGGACGAGTGCCGAACACCTCCGAGATGCAGGCTCGCCCTTCTGCACGGCGGCTGCCAAGCACCCCCCAAAAAAACTCGGGGCGAAAAAACATGACCCCCACAAAACATGCCCCCGACAAAATATGTCCGACCATCGCGGCGACGGCAGAGCACCGGCGCGGGGCGGTGACGTCTCACCTCAGTCGTGCGAAGGCCGGTGGATCCATGGCCTAACACGGACCGTCCTGTCATGCCGTTACTCCTGCGACAGAGCGCTATCCAGATGGCGAGTCCCTGAAGAGACAGGCAGACAGGGGAGTGTCGTCAACATGGAGAGGAGCGATGTCAGCGGGGGGAGGGGAGAAATGACGATACGGAACCAGGTAACAGCTTTGCTAACGTTTGGCTATGGCTTCGTTGATATTTTCTGCCAAGGCTTCGCCCAGGCTTTTGCAAAGGCTTCGCAGCGGCCTTGCCAAGGCTTGGCTACGGCTTGGCTGAGGCTTCGCTAAGATGTCGACAAGGGTTCGCTCACGTTTCGTGGAGGTTTCTTTACGGCTTCGTTGAGGCTCCGCTACGCTAAGGATTAGCTAAGGCTTCGCCAAGATTCCGACAAGCATTTGCTAAGGCTTCGCTGGGGCGTCCCTACGGCATCCCCGAAATCGTACCGAAGGTGCCGCAAAAGGCAGCGCTACAGCCATCACGGAACAAAACGAGGCATTAATCCATGGCGAATAACGCTCGCACGCGTGCGTCCTTGCTTGCGTGCACCCACGGAGAGAATTCAGGGCCCCGAGGAAACATATCACCCGCGCATGAAGACGCTGCAGCAGCAACATTGCTCAGATCTACCCGGGGCCGCCTGAGCGCTGCTGCATTACTTACATCGATCGCATCGAAAGGGGCGGCACATTAGCGGGGTCAACAACCACGTAACACCAAAAAGAAGCCAACGCTAAGAAAAAAGACCCGCGGGAGACCTGCGACGGCGAAGGTTTTGAGGGAGCAATCGTTCGATCTGATCCCGCACGCTAAATAGATACGGAGTACTACACACGGGGACACGTCAAACCCCGCCCGTCATCGAGGACAATTGCCGTCAACCTCAGAAAAACAGAGGCCTACCAGCAAAACGAAAACAAAAAAACACCTTGCACCCGCGGAATAATGCCTCCCGTTGGTCTTACAAAAAAAAAAGGGGGGGTGCGCTCCTCTCACCACCACTTTCGGGGGCGGTCGTTCATCCCTGCCCGTCAACCAACCGATGCAGCACGCAAAATAAAAAGGAACTCCGCCCTTTCCCTCTACCCCTGCTCTCCTCTCTCCCATTCTCACAAAAAAAAGGAAGGTAAGCAAAAAGACAATGAAAAAAGGAAAAAAAAAACGAACACGTTTGAAAAAAAAAAACGCCGAACGCCGTACTCGTACCTCTTGGCAGGTCTTGCCGACGACCATGTGCGAGCGGGAAAACGCTCCCTTGGGCACGCACACTTCCTTGTGGAGTCGGCCGTAGATCTGGCGCCAAGATGGAGGAGGAGCCGGGGGCGATACCAGCGACCGCGCCTCGCCTGGCGCCCTGTCGGCGCGCCACACCTCGGCGTGACGCTCTTCAGGCGACAGCCTCCACCGAGAAACGCAGAGGTTGCTCCAGCTGCAGCGTCAAAAGCGATAGGATAAATAGCACCGATCGACAAAAAATAAGGCAGTGAGGGGTGCCGTCGAGCAATATACCAGGTGTAACATAGCACCGATGGTGAAAGGGGGGGGGGTACACTGCAAAAAAAATTCCCACCCAAAATTCCAAGCAAAATCACGGATGCAGAACTTCATCACACACTAATGTATTTCCAAGTACCTTTGTCGCGAAAAACGTGGGCGCATAACTTGCCCGGAAGATTCCAAGTAACATGTAGCCAAAAACATGGGCGCGAATCCAAGGCCAACCCAGCGACGCAAGCGTCGGTCTCTCAGCGTGCGGTAACACAAGTCTTTCTACGTGCCCCGAGCTGAGACACGCGCCCCCCTTAAAAAGTACAGGCAACACAACTCACTCCACCTCCACATGCACGCGATGGTTACATAGACGAAAATGAAGAAAAATGAAAAGGCACGCTTACGACCTCGGCGCCGCCACACCACTCCATGTGTCGACCCCCGTGACCCATCACGCCTCCCTACAAGCTTTCGCGCCCGCTCAAGGGGACCCCCCTCCCCCCCTTCGGCCGCGCCCAACAAGCGGTCGAGAGGTACCACCCACCAGCAATCCCATGTGCACTTGTCCCTCCAGTCGCGGGACACCTTCCTTCCTTCCTCCAAGGATTGCGGGCCCAGAAACCCAAACACGCCGAGGGCAAGGAGCTGCCCGAACACCTTCGCCGCCCCCATCCCCGCCACCGCCCCCCTTTTGCCACCATCCCGCCTCTTTTTCCCCGCGCGGGTGCCGGCCGAGAAATCGCCCTCCATCTCCTGCGACGGCGACGTTGAGCGGTTGCCTCCGAGCGCGGTACCGCCAGAGGCACGCGCCTCCGCTTCCGCTGCCGCGGCCTCGGCCGAGGCAAGGCGGCCCTCGAGGGTTGCCTTCTCCGAGCGGAGGGACACACAAGCGGAGATGAGATCGCGCACGAGGCCGGCCGAGCAGGCGACCACGGTGGCGCGACGCGGGCCGCGCGTGGGGATGAGGCTCGTCGCCGCCGCTGCGGAAGGGTTGGCGCCGCTCTTGCTGATCTCCACTAGTGCCTAAATAGGTAAGTTCGGTTGAGGTGGGTTGGGTTGGAGTTGGGGCTGGGTTGGGTTGGGCTGGGTTGGGTTGGGCTTGGGTGGGATGGGCTAGGCTGGGCTGCGCTGGGTTGATATGTTTTTCGGTTTCGTCCCGTTCCGATGATTTTCGAATATTCGCGTCTGGGAGCGAGGACGAGGGCAAGGGCGAGATCGGGGGAAAGAGGAAGTAGGCAGGCGCAAAAACGAAAATAGAAAAAAAGTGGCCGGGGAGTCCGTACCATTGTCGGTGCCGATCGCCGCCATCGTGTCACATCGTGAGCTCACACCGATAAACGACTACACACAAACACAGAATAACGAAACAAAAATAACGCCTCTGCTCGAACGCGAGTCGCGATGCCATCGGATTGTACCCCAGCCTATGCTGCCATACTACAGCTCGGCCGAAACGCCACAGGAAATAAAAAAAGTGAACAAAACTCTCGCCGCGGGGAGTTCGCGGTTGGGGGGGGGGGGGGGGGGGGGGGCTGCCCACACGCAAAAAATCTCGCAACTTGCCTCACCCTCGCATCTCGCATCTACGGTGCGTCCTTCGCACCCTGCTCGGAACGGGTACCGGGTGGTTCACGTTAAACGCCCCAAATATTCTCCACCACGAATGCCACTTCCATAGTCTCGAAAGGTGTTACACTGATCCCCATGTACAACGGAAGAGGGTAAAGTAGCCAGCTGCTTTGTTGAGGACCTCATGATTATAGGGCTCAAGCTTGCGGCGAAAACTTGGCTCCGTCCACCACAGGCCAACGCGTAAGGGTCATCAATAGTCAGGCGTTTCCGCAGTAAGCAATCATTTCTTTTACCGGTCCATACTCCAAGGCGTGTCTGTAAAAAGTTTCGCTAAAACGATCGAAGAATTTGACTCCGTGGCGCCACTATGATAGTCATACTTCACGCTAAAAATCTATCCTACGCTGGAACTAAGTACGAGCAAAAATGGTATGTACGGCAAACACGTAAATGATACAAGCTTCGCCTTCGGAGGCGGGGTGACGCAAGGCTGACCATTTTCATATATGGTTTAGAGAAAGGAGCGTATAATAAATTGAATAGTGCATCGAGTGTTACGTTAGGACAAGCTGATTTCGGTTTATCGTTATCGGCTACTGTTGTTCGCAGTAAAAAGGAGTCAGCAGCATCGCGTGTGCGTGCGAAAACAGTCACAATCGAACAGTCTCGAAAAAGAAAAAAAAGTAACGTTCGGTCGGCGTCACGCAATAAATCTGCTGCACAACAGAACAGCAATGTTTGCAAAGTAAAAGGGAGGGAGCAACACAACAAACACTAGCAGTACCGAAGCACTACAGCAGCCGCAGCGGCAGCGGCGGGAGCACCAGCGGTGGCGGCGGCGGTGGCGGCGGCGGTGGCGGCGGCGGTGGCGGCGGCGCCGCCGCGAAGCAAAACGTTTCACGAAGCAAGCACTCGAGTGTTGCGACAAAAACAAGAAAACGAAATCCATCCATCGGACTTGAAAAATCTACTATTAATACTACTGCAGATATATGCTGGCATTCATTTGGCTTTGTTTGAAAAAATTTAAGAAAATAGTATACCAGGTACCACAAAAAAAAACACAAATAGCATAAAAAGTCCATTATGTACAGACTCCCACAGAGACGTCAATCTATGCAGGACGCGCAAAAAAAAAGCATATCTGGTACAGGATACAGCACGGAAACACGAGTTTTGTGTAAAGAGTCCATGCACGGCATCGCTGAGCGCAACACCGAACCCATCACACTTTAGGAACACGCGCAGGAGAGTGAGACCACCACCAGCAGCACACAGCAGCAGCAGCAGCAGCAGTGAGGGCGGAGGCGGCTCTTAGAATCTTCGGGTTTTCGATGGCCCAGTAACGAATTACGGCACAGCAACAGCAGTGTTATCAGCAGCCATCTAGCAGGAACACGCACAGTGGCTCCGCGAGGTGTACGATCACCAACACAACAGACAACCGGTTTTTAATGTCACAAATACGCAGGAGAAACCAACAGCAGCAGCAGCATCCCAGGCGCAGAGAGAAGGTGTCTTGCGTATGGACCGGTGGTTTCGAAGAGGGAGCTCTGTGCGGTGTGTGCTGGTGGGTTGTCGAAGTCTCGACGTATGCATGGCAAGCATAGGTCACCGATCTCTAGAAAAATGGATGGCCAAAGCTGTTTGTTTCAACGTGATCCTCACCAGCATTAAAAAAAAAAAAAAACTGTCATGATATCTTGATTTTAATGGCGGTGTTTTTTCTAACGCTATCCCTACCACCAGCATTTGCAACTCCCCCCCCCTGCCCCACAAAATGATGGCTGGGGTTCAAAAGCTGTGATGACGTACATGGCTGGCGTTTTCCACGCAACATTTCAAGAAAGCCGTGACAAGAGCTGTTCGAAAGGCCCGGCAACCGGTGCAACTTTGAAAGCCTGCACGTCTGCACAGCCCAAAGGGCGAAAATTCAACAGCCACGGTAGCGTCCAGAGGCAAGACATTGGTATTGACGTTTGTGTACATGTAACTCTGCACACTTGTTCCATGAACACTTGCCGGTGTTTACATGCACGGTGATTTTTTATGTTTATTTTCTTTCGCCGGGAGCTGCAGGTGCAGAATTCTGGCGGCCGGAGTACATTTGCGGTCGTTGAAGGATACCACACTTGTCGCGTTCATCTTCGTTCGGGAAGAGGGTCGGCCGCCTCGTCGGAAACGTGATGGCAGAAAGTCGGACCCACCTCGTGCAGGCTGTCCAAGCCATCATTCATTTGCTGCCGCAGTAACTTCGCACGATCGCGTTTGCGAGCGAAGCTCTCGCCGCCACGTTGCTGCTGACCACCCTGCATCGACACACGAGGAGCAGCAGCAGCAGCAACCAGCAGCAGCAGCAACAAGCAGCAGCAGCCGTATCCGGGGGCAGGGGGGGAGTTGGGGGGAGTTGGGGGGGGGTACATTATAGATACACAGGAGACAAAGTAGGTTGCTTGAGTCCCTGGGACGGGGCTTAGACCACAAAGGAAGACAACGGTGGAGGACACATACCGTAAGTAAGCAAATAGACGGGCAGTGGGGATGCTCCTGACAAAGGAAAGCAAGAAGGAAAAAAGAGGGGTGTGCATGTCTTGCTGCGTCGTCCAAGAAAAAGGTGTGGCATCGAGGCCGCCATCGAGAACAAAGACGACGTGCTGGAGAAAAAAGGCATCGTATCGTATCACTAGTTGCTCGCTTGTTGTTGGTGTGTCAGCAGTGCGTTCAATGTCTCCAGCACCGCGCCACAGGTATACGTGTTTCGTCACATCCCGTATCCCGTTTTTCCTATCCAACGACACCCGGAATGCCCAAGTTCCAATGGTACCGACCGTTCACATTATCACGAGAAAGGTTCATGATACACGAGTTCCAAGGCCAGTTACTCCTGCGGGATTACACACCGACAGGTTCACGTAGAACACCGAATACAAACACCGACATGGCAATACAAGTCATACCGCTAGAACAGGTACCCGATATGTTTGGGGAGCTTGTTGGGGGTAAGGGCTACTCAGGGGGGCAAGAGAAGGACTGGATTGCTCATCTGAAGGAGGATACGTCGGTCTTTGGAATGAAATTCGAAGGGTGGCGAAAGGCTGCTCAGAAGGCCGGCAGATGGTTTCGACGAGTAGAGGAGGGAGCCGAGTTGTTCATGCGGAAATGGCATGAAACGGAGAGACGCAAAGCTGCAGAGCGACGCGCAAAGGCTGCGACAGCGCCATCCACCGTCGGCATCTCTAAGCGGCCGGGGGGAGGGGGGAGGGGGGAAGGGGGGAAGGGGGGAGGGGGGAAGGGGGGGATGGGGGGGAGGGGGAAGGGGGGCGTCATGCCCAAGAGACTGAAGTCTGGGTCTGGCCATCATCGTCTTGAAATTTGTGGGCCTTCCAATGGCCGTCACAAGATAGCGTAAGACCGCCCTGACTTCTTCGCCATGTGGTGTTCTCTCCCTAGTGCCATTGATGATGCACTTGATACCGTCTATGAGCCCAATGCCGTCTTTAGTCAGTCCCTAGGGTCTGCTAGTATGACATTTTTTTCTATTTCCCTTTCCTTGCTTCCTCTTGTCTTGTCTTTTCTTGCTTTTCTCGTCTTTTCTTTTCTTTCCTTTTTCGTTTTTCGCTTCTTTGTCTTTCCTTTCCTTTCCTTTACGTTCTTTTCTTTTCTTTGTTTCTTTCTTTCCAATTGACTCGCGTCTGCGTGCGTATGCGTAGTGATAGGTACTACGTGCAATATATACGTGGCAGTCTTTCTTGGGTGGCAGGCGGTATAGCCGGTTTTTCCAGGCGCGAGTAGTGAGACGTATGCACCAGTATGGACTTGGCACATCGTAGGCTGACTCCCGATTTCACTTTTATATATTTCTGGTGGAGGCATGAATTGCGTCAGCTGTGATATATGCGTGTACCACCTTTGGTTTGTTTGTGTTTTCCCTGGGGTATTCCTCAGCTCCAGAGTGACTGGAGCCTGTCCTGTGACCACGGACTTGACTATGCGAGTGAACGTGAGAACAAAAACAACAGTAAGGTACCAGGGAATCATATGCGTCGTGTAGTGTTTCCATACAAATACCATGCAGCGGTACTTGCAAGCAGGAAGGTGGGCAACTAGTCCATACCAGCGGTATTACATTACCAAGCATGTGTATAGTTCGTATTATACCTAATTCATATCATAGTACGGCAAGAAGTTCCTAGTATCCAACAGCAATACATATCATATATAGCACGAAACACAACGCGAAGCAACCTTGGGTACGGATACAAGTTTGCGAAGAATCTCGGCGCCGGGACATTTTTTTTTTCACGTACAGCAGTAGTAGTGGCGGTCCCGATATGAGGCGACCACTGCGACACACACATAACGCTATGGCTTGACGCAACTACCTTTACTTCCAAGTATGATAGGAGCGCATGCAAGGCGGATCGTCAGAATATAGGCACGCCTTAGTAGTTATATAATGCAAGTAGTCACCATACTCCGACGATTCCAACGAATCAAAAAAAAAAAAAGACACCAGCCCCCCCCTGGCTACACAACAGCCACAGCAGAAAAACAGAAAGTCCACTGTCTTCGCAACCGCAGCAGCATTCAGAGCAATGCCGCGCGGGCGATGCGTCCGTGGCCTCGAAAAACACGCCCGGGAAAGCGACTGCCCCCAATGATGCGTGCCTAGCGCGCAGTGCGGAGGCGTGTTTCACGGTGTGTGCGGTACGCAGGACCCACAAGAGCGACTAACAAATGCATCGCATCCGGTCACCATCTTTGCCGGCAACTATTTTTAGTAGGTCATTCAACAGCCAGGGGGAAGAAATCGGCTCACGGCAAAGGTGGAAAATGTCGCAAGAGTCCGGTGTTCCTTTATGTAGCACGCGCGGCTTTGTACCAGGACGTGGTAACAGCAGTACTGTACGACGAAGAAAGTAAAAAATACCCGCGTAAAAAAATCAAACACGAAATTAATCCGAAAAAAAAAAAAAAGAAGCAAAAACGCCAGGTGAATCAAACTTGAATAAAGTATGGGGGCTCACCAACAAGAACCACTTAATCTGAGCAAAGCGGCTTGAAACCTGGCCGTCGCACCAACCTCGGGCAACCCCGAGCGCATGCTATCATACCTGGTACAGGACGTGTAGCGCTCTCGCTGTTGAGCACGATACCAGGCATTCATTAGCTTCCGACGCGTGCTACGATAGAGGTGATGTACCACTTTTTTTCTAATACTACCCCTCAATTTGGGAGCTTAAGACACCTCCCAAACACTGATTTGGACCAAAAATAAGACTGCCGCCGGATGAAACACCCCATGGCCTAGGTACACAACGAGAATCGTGCAAAAAAATGGCCAATTATTTACTGGAGCATTTTTTTTCCGACGAGTTTGGGTTAAGGAGCACCATCGTTCGGAAAACATTCCAGACGAAAACGGCTACCTCTGTCGTGGCATGCGTATTCCCTCTGAAGTGTGCCTGACTATCTATTAATAATACCAGTAGGACGTTTCACACCAGTAGGTCTATATTTCACTGTATAGCTCCACTGCTATAGCAGTAGCTGCGCTCTATCTAAGATTTTCCTGATGAGACGCTGCGGAGCTGGGCACCAAGCTTGCGAAATAACGCATGGCCTGCGCACACAATGAAACACACGTTCTATGTCGCATCTCAAGAGTCAAATTCGCCAATCAACAAGGTGTTAGGTTCGCCACACGGCTGGCTTGTACCTGTACAAGGCAAGTCGCCATATACAGGGTCTTATGTTCGCCACACGGCTGACTTGTACCTGTACAAGGCCAGTCGCCATATACAGGGTCTTTGCTACACGGCTGACTAGTACAAAGCGAGTCGCCATGTACAGCTACACTGCTGACTTGTACCTGTACAAGGCGACTTCAAGCCAATCGTCACTCGGTCGCCTTATATCGGGACCATCACTGATGTATACTCGAAGAGTATGATGGGACACCAACAAAGCAAGGAATAACGGGCGTGCTTCTTTCAAAATTTGACAGCAACAATAGCCTAAACAAGAACAAACAATAGGGGCAACAATGACAACAACAAAAACAACAGCAGCAACTACATTTACGACAGCCTAAACAAGAACAAACAATAGTAACAACAACAACAAAAATAACAGCAACATTAACATCAACAAGACACTGGAAAGACAAAGACGGCAAATATTTGCTGGCATTGAGTGCCGGTATATATTATAAAAATAAAAATACACTCCAGCTGTGAAATCGAATATTTTGTCGAAACTCATCTTTGCAAGCTGTGTGTGATACTCCGATCGCGCGTATTACGGGTTGTGTGACTTCATTAAGGATATAGGTCGGCGACTCCCCTTGCAACTACAGTGTAGCTATCAGGGTCAACAGGGTGATGTTAGGCAGTTTGTGCGCGGAAACTATAAAACCCGTTTCTGAGGGGGACAAAATCTGACAGCTGTGGAAGGAAATGCATCAGTTTATCAAGTGAATCCTGCAAGTCGAATAACCGGTGAGGGGAGGGCGGAGTTTTCAAGGACGTGGGGGCCTGATTTTGATCAAAAAGGGGGGGGGGGAGGGGGGGGAGGGGGGGGGAGGGGACGGGTGGGGCAGGTCAATTTGTGCGTGGAAACTATAAATATTTCTTGTGGGGGAGGGGCGGGGAATGTGGCGGGGGGGGCCGGGGGCGGGGGGGGGCCGGGGGCGGGGGGGGAGGGCTTTAGGTCGCATAGATGTATGGGTTTGCTATACGCGTGGTGCTAGGTCTAGGCGATGGTGCGGGTGGTGGGGAAGGAGGGGGCGTTGGGGGCGGGGGTGGGTGGGAATTGCAGCAGCGGCATGGACGGCTCTGAAACGATAACGAGGCGATATCCAGGGCGTGGACGTGTTTATTACTCTGGCGGATTTCGATAGTAGGTGGGGCGTTTAAGCAAAAGAAAGCGAGGAGAATAAAAAAAAAAGGAAGGGGGGGGGGGGGGTGGGGGGAGGAGGGTTTTTCAAGAAGTTTAGGTCACTTATAATATTAAAATCACGGATTTGGTCGACACTGATGTTCGCAACATTGTGTGTAATCCTCCGATCGCGCGTATTAATCATATATGTAGGGGCTTGCTATACGCGCGGTGCTGGGTCTAGGCGATCGTGCGGGGTGTGGGGAAGGAGGGGGGGAGGGGGGATTAATGAAAGCTACGTCATGGATGGCTAGAAAGGTAATGACGTGATATCATTTGCTTAGAAGTGCAAATTACTCTGGCCGATTTCGATTGTAAGTGGGGCGTTTGAACGAGCTGGGCGGGGAACAAAGGGGGGGGGGGGGGGGCGGGGGGGCGGGGGCGGGGGCGGAGATGAGTTGGAGCTACGGCATGGATGGCTGGCCGGTAGTGTTGACTACTCTGGCAGATTTTGATTTCAGGTGGTGCGTTTAAACAAGAGGGATCGCGGGGGGGGGGGAGCATTTCAATATGTGCGCGGAAACTATAAACCCTTGAAGGGGACGAATCTGACGGTTGCAGCAAGAAGACACCACTTTATATCACCCGCCTGGTAATGTTTATTTTTCTAGAAGGCTTGATGTTACATGTAGTATGCAACCGGTATATATGTACCGCAGCAGTAATATGTAAAACGAATATCGCGCAGCTTGCCAAGATGAGTATCGACCCTTTGGTTGGTCGAGGTCACAGCTGACGTAATTTGATCGAGCTCCCAGCTGACGTATTTGAACCAATTTCGTAAAACACGTAAAACATCTACTACTGCTGTAGAGCTGGTCGTCGGCTGGCGCAGCCAATACAAAGTCCCTATTAGTAGCACACTGTACGAATCAGCAGCCCGTATCCGGTCGCCCCGGTGGCGTATCGGGTTATCCTCGAGGCTGGTATAGGTCAGTTTCGTGAGTTCGAGTCCCCCCGAGTGCATATTCGTATAAACTCAAAAGGGACTTTTTCTTGTGCATCAATTGACTTGCGGAAAGCGCGAGAGCGTGAGTTGGCAACAATCGATGAAAAATCGACGAGCAGTGGGACTGCTGAACCCTATGCGCGATAAAAATTGAAGGCAAGAGCCGGGGGCGGGAAGGGACGACACCTGTGACCACGGCTTGTCCAGAAGCTGGAAAGTAGAAGCGTGAATAAATAAATGAATAAATAAATACTAATAAAAGGTTCCCTCTGCATTTTTTGCCAGCTTAGTCGCCGCTCGCCACGAACGATTGCAACTCCCCGGCTGGTGAAGGGGCCCTATCGGAGGCAAGTTTTTTTTTTTTTGGCAATTTCGTTGCAACACCGATCGCAATCCGGGACTGGATTGGGTTGTAGCGGGAGACAAGAACTCGTCCATCGTGCGCAAGGTGACCCGGCTTTCTCTCTCGCTCTCTCGTGCGCCACTCGTATGTTCTTCATTTTCGAGGTTTCCCGTTTTATGGGTTGTTTTGAGGGACGTACGTAGACTTACTTGAACTTTTTTTCTGAAAGTGCTCGGTTGGCACCTCCCTGGCATCTCCGGGGGTCCCACTTCGACACCGCCTCCGTGCATTACTTGCGGAACGGTCCAGCTTTTCTTTGGTTTCTTGCTCGGCCTTCATTATTTTTGTTCCCGCTCGTTTCGTCAGTTGTTTCTTGACTTTTCAGCTGCTTCCTGCAAATTGGGTTTTTCTGCCAACAACACGATTTTGAACCTTTTCGCGATTTTTTCTTCCTTTTTGTACAGCAAGTTGAACTTCCTACCACTTGCCGCTAATTTGCCGCCTGTGCATTACTTGCGGAACGGTCTAGCTTTAGCGTTTCTTTGATTCCCACTATTTGTTTTGTACTTGACGAAGTTTCATCAGCTGATATCTGGGCTCGGCTCATGAGCTCCGCGCCGCCCAGCACCCCACCGCAGCGCCTTAGCTCACAGCAACTCAGCGCCGTGCAGTGCCCTGTCATGCCCTGCAGCTCTAGCTCAGCAGAGCGCAGCGCTGTGCTTTGCCGTGCTTTGCCATCCTGCGTGCTCTGTTGTACTGTTTTACTAGTTCGTACATGTCAGTAATATTCGAAGTATCATACCACGTGCCGGTACTATTAACACTACACCAGGTTTGCACATACGACGTTGTTATTGATTTACAAACAATGCACCCCCAGCTCAGTTCAGCTCGGCTATATATAGCTCGGCAGCGCAGCGCAGTGCGGTGCCGTGCCTTGCCCTTTCGTTTTGCGGTGCTGTGTCGTGCGGCGCTGTGCGTTCTTTTGAACATACAGCAGCAGTAACTAGTAGTAGTTGTAGTACCAGGTATGATACAGATACCAGGTTTATGTACGTGCTTTGTGTACTCGTCTTTTTGATTTCTTCAGTTGATTGTCCTCTCTCGGTCCCCATGTCCCCCCCCTCGCTAATATCGCACGTACTGCCGTTCAGAACGTGACAACAACAAGCACACGGCACAGCGCACGGCAATTAGCTCTGCACAAGCACCTCTTGGCATTATTATCAATTCGCTATTCGCACCAAATAATCACGGGCCTCTTCTTCCTCCCCCTTTTATTTACATGTTTCAGTTAGTTGCATTCTTCCTTGCGCGAGCGTAGCGGGCGGCGTCAGCAGCCTTGCGGAGCGGAGCCCTATGATTTCTTTAGAACCACACAGAGTACTACCAGGAATTGGGCGAAGTACCAGGTACCAGGTATCGTCGGTACGTGTGTGTACTCGTCTTTTGCTTTTTCGTCGTTGGTTTTGATCTCCATCTCGGTCCTCTTCGCGATTTTTTCTTCGCAAGTTACACCCGTCCTACTGCCGATCAGAACGTGACATCGCCGACATACAGCACAGCACAGACAAGGCAATCAGCTCCGCACAATTAGTTCTTGCCATTATCAAATCGCTGGTTGCACTAAATCATGGGCCTCTTCTTTCTGCCCCCTTCACATTTATTAGTTGAAATCTTCCTTGCGCGAGCGTAGCGGGCGGCGTCAGCTGCCCGCGGAGCGGAGCCCTTGTATGATATACGCATGTGTCAATAACTTTCAACGTACTGTTCGATCTACTGGCGCTCTCAGTCAGTATAAGCATACGCCTACCATGCCAGTGTGTACATACTACGCCAATACTCGGCCCGATTAGTAGCTCTGCGTATAGAATTTAGCCATACTGGCACAAGTAGGCCGTAAAAGCAGTATCCGCCAGGACCAGAGCAGAACACTTGGAGGCCAATGCTGGAGATTGCGGCGTATACTTAGTGCACTTCGGGGTTTGAGAGTGTAGTTGTGATAGATACTGCGAGTACCGGGTTACACGCAATATTTTGGAGCGAGTATTGGGCACTCTTGCCTACTCGTATTTCCCTGTTGGTATTTTCTATTTTCGAGGTGTAATACTGTATGATACGCATTCTTAGCACGTTCGATATTTAATACTGCGAGTACCGGGCAATACGAAGTGAAAAAGGTTTGATACGGAGAGTACTGCGTAGCCAAGAGTATGCTGGTAGTATCTCAGTACACCCAGTACGAAGTGGTACCTGGATTTTTTTGCGATTTACCAGGTGTACAATGCTGGAATCCTTCATGCATTCCAGGTTAGCCTTCTGTGCCAGTGTGGGTCTCCTTGCCTTAGTCAACGTACTGATTTCTAAATTATCAATGCAAGGTCGTCCAACGCTTTCGAGCTTCAACACCCCAAACCGAGTATTGGGGCGATACGCAATGTTTTCGAGGTATGATATTGCGAGTACTTGGCAATACTTAGTATTTTTGGGTATTAATGCTGCAAGTGCTGGGCTATCCGCGATATTTTTAAGGCTGGAAACCGAGCGTACTGCACAACGTACTCGGTATTTTCGAGGTTTGATATTGCGAGTATTTTAACATTAAGAACTGCCTTCAGGCCCTTGAGTCTGCGACCACCGGAGAATATTCAGTATTCTGGACGTCGCGATACCGTGAGTACTCCGAACAAAAGAGCATACTGGCATTGCCCCAGTATGCTGGCAGTAAACCCCATACTAGTTATACTGCTGTTGCAACCTACGACATGGTACCTGGTATATAGGTATCACTCATCGAGGCGGAACGCAATCCCTTGGCAAAAAGAGCCAGCTCAGCGACGTCGGTTGCTCAGAGCACCGCCACGGAGCTCGGGCGGGGTCGACACATGCGTCGTAATGTACCGATGGTCGCTTTGTTTCCCCCGCAGCCGACAACGCGAGAAAAAAAACGTCAGCCGCCGGAGAACACCAAGCCAGAAAAAAAGCAAACTATACATATAGACATGACGATGTATACCACCCAGCAAGTTGCATATCACACCCCTACAGTATACCACCCGGGTGATGTTTTTTTCAAAATAACAAAAAACAACGGTTAATCATCCAGGCATGTTGTGGGCCCCACCCCCTACGTTGTCATGCCTCATAATCGGTATGACCCCCCCCAAAAAACGTACCGGTATCTGCTCCCCCAAAAAGCAGGATGGGCACGGCAACAGCCCCTCTATCGGTCGTTTGTGGTCAATTTCAATATTGCATGTCGGCTCAGACCAACACGGCCCTACATCTAATCCTAACCCTAGCCCTTCGGGGGGCTCGAGGTTAGCAGGGGCAGTCAGTCGCGCGATTCTGCACCGTGCTTGTAGTGTGGATTTCCTTTCATTTCCTTAGATAACTATCGCTCGGAACATCAGTTGTGTGTATGAACACACCAATAGGCCCGAGGTCGGTGCTTGACAAAACGAAAAACGGAGAAACGCAGAAACACGAAGAACAACCAGCCTGTTCCTCAAACATGAGGCCATGGGTCATGGACAGTAGATAGCACAACATCATCCATCAAAATCAGCGAAACCGAGCACCGCCGTTTTTAAGTCTGTGAGTCTGTGAGAGGAGTGCTATCATAACATACCAGATATGCTGAAATCGTCAGTCGTTGGCAGGCAGGAACGGCAAAATTTCTGTTTCGGTGTGTGGTAGTAAATAGTAAATTCCTGGCAAGAAAACTGTAGTAGTAGCTGGCCCAGTTTAAGAGACTCCGCGATACGGAAAAGTGGTGTAATTAAGAGACCTCAAACTTCTCCGCACCGTTTTTTCTAACCAACAAGGACCTCGTCCTTTACAGTGGACGTAACGCTCAGTAAGGGACATTAATCCCCTTATAAGGAGCCACCACAGAGTCTCCCGCCTGCAAAACGCCAAAGAGACTTCTATATAGAAACCTCAAATCGGTAGGGGACTAGTGAGGGGTGTTGGAATTTGTAAGGAACCCTGCCAACCTAACGCACTGTGGTCCATAAAAAAGGGGCCACGTACTTTACGTAAAACTTTCAGTGTCGCTCAAACATCGTTTGAGAGATCTTCAATTGCTACGGACAAGGGAGGCGGCTGTGTGTGATGGTGCAACATACCGTTATAACATCTACAGTAGCTGCGTAATCACATCCTGGTCAAACCTTGGGACATGTATCACTGGAGTATTTCGATGTAACCTGACATCGCTCCTGACATGGCCTGAATGTGCGTTAACAAAATGGTGTGTTTCCATGTTTCCTGTTTCCTGTTCACACTGCTATGCGTGCGCGTGACTGCTGTCCACCAACAAAACCTTCTAAAATGGGAAACCCGGTGCAGAACTCGATTTTATCAACATATAATCCGAAATCGGAGAATCTTAGGCCAAACTGGGCTTCTTACACAGTCGACAAAACAGTTTTTTCGACGCAAGCTTTTTCAAACTGAATGCGACTCGCACATCCAGTCAAAAAAGTAGTCGATTCGACTGGATGTGTAAGTCGGATTGCATCGTCGAAAACGTTCACGAACCCATGGCATCGCTCATCACACCACAAAAACATACCCACGCTACACACCCATACCAGATACCACAGTAGCCTACAACGCAGACGCCGGCCTGGCTATCACTGCTGCTGCTTCTCGCCGCAAGTCAGCGCGGCAATTCCTAATCCCGCCCGCCAGCAGCGTGTATCATACGATGGCAGATGGCAGCAGCGGGCGGTATCGACGACATTTTCCCAACAACGACTACGCTTGCTGTAGCTTTGGCGGCTCTCGGCTGAGTGCAATGCCACGTAGTTTCGGCGGCTTTGGACCAAGCCCGACGCCACTAAACCGCTTGGACGAGGGCTCGTCGCGTGAAGCACACGTTGCTCGCGGAGAACGCACGGAGCAGAGTGAGAACAACCGACTTTCGACTGCCATTTTACAGCAGTACTCCCTCATACCAACCGCTCCCACAAAGAGCACAAAACTATAACATCGACACGACTGACGACAAGGAGGCCCACAAGTATCCAGTCGAAAAAAACTTTAGTGCGAAAAGGCCCTTTTCGACTAGCAGATCCGACTCTATAAGAATTGGCCTTAGAATCCGAACTCCGAGCGACTTACAAACTTCCCAAAAAAGTTGGTGTGTAACACGCCTTGGCACTCACACAAAACTCCCCTGCTCCGACCGGTTTTTATATCACTTGTAAAGTGGAAATTTGGGGCAGAGAAGAAACCTGAAAATAGCGTGTGAGAGAGCAGAGGTGTTCGTCCATCATTTGAGCCTCATGACGCTGGCTATATATTATCACTGATCACAAGAATTTACGTTATACATGACACCAGGCATACATATTATAAAAATAAAAATACACTCCAGCTGTGAGATCGAATAGTTTGTCGAAACTCATCTTTGCAAGCTGTGTGTGATACTCCGATCGCGCGTATTACGGGTTGTGTGTCCTCAATTAAAGATATAGGTCGGCGACTCCCCTTGCAACTACAGTGTAGCTATCAGGGTCAACAGGGTGATGTTAGGCAGTTTGTGCGCGGAAACTATAAAACCCGTTTCTGAGGGGGACAAAATCTGACAGCTGTGGAAGGAAAATATATAACACACAAGGTTTCCTTCCGGGATGTGTTCGGCCTGGAATCCCGGGTGTGTCCCAAGTTGAAATGGAAGAACGCCGGCGTCTGTATGAGCCATGACAAGAGTATCGTATAGATTTTACATTGCGACGGGAGCTTGGTCGCGATTGCACCTGCTGCTGAGCTCCACCGCACGCAAAATAACACAAAAACACCGCGACTGGCTCAAAAGCTCGAAAGGCAAGGAGGGCTTGAAGCGTAGCTGCTGATGTTGTGCCGCTATTGTTGTGCTGCTACTGTGTGCTGCACTGTTTTCGTGGCTGTGCGGCTGAATTGCACCTAGTCCTACCAGTGTACCAGGTAGCTGGTGTACCAGGCAGTTCCTAGGTAGGACAACACAATAACCACGAACATGCACACATAAGCACCTTTCGTGGCTGTCACAAAAGGGAGAGCTTACAGGCAGTCCTGCTGCTGTTGCACCGCGACTTCAACAAGCACGGAGCTTGAAGGGCGGTGTGACACGGCAGCAGAGAACAGACCGAAAAATGAAAACAAGCAAATATATCGGTTTCCATGAAGCCCGCACAGCTCGGTGACACCAAACGCAATCCTTGAAAAACGGCGTGCTCGCGCGACATCGAACGTCCAGAGCACGCG
Organism: Undaria pinnatifida; assembly: GCA_012845835.1. NCBI lineage: Eukaryota > Phaeophyceae > Laminariales > Alariaceae > Undaria > Undaria pinnatifida. The sequence goes on from JABAKD010000020.1 coordinate 3,196,808, forward strand.
CCACGGAGCTCGGCCGGGATCCACAAGTGCTTCGTAATGTACCGACGGGCTCCATGCGTGCGCCGAAGCCGACAGCTCGTATGTGCCGTAGCGACGTAAGGCAAGCTACGCAGCGCTACAAAAAAAAAAGAGAACAACATACGCGTCCGATCTCAGCAAACATGAAATAAGACAATCACGTCTACACGCGTGAGCGAGCCCGTAGTGGGGGGTGGGGGGTGTAAAAAACATATTATCCAACCAACCAGCCAATGTTATCGATACCGTATACCTGGTACTACATAAGAAACCACACCCACCCACAAAAGAACCCCCCCCCCACAAAAAACTACACCCCGGTGATATTTTTTGGCATTTCCAACGAGGAGGCGAATTATCACCTGCGTTACACAAGATAACACCCCCCCTGAGGTTACGCTGCATACATTCGCGGGGTCCCTCCTCCTATCACCGAGGTGATACTCGTATAGCATTTGCCTGGGGATCACACGCAACACACCCCCTCTGTGTGGGGGAAGGGAAACACCCCGTATGGAGACCTCCAACATGATGTGGAGGGAGAACATAATGCCGCCGCCAGCACCTCCGCTCCTTCGACAACTGCTTTGACCGCAGCAGTGCAGGCGACTGACTGATCACCTCGTTCTTTCGACCAGAGCAAACTTCTCCCACACCTGCGGCTCTTTCTGCTACTGCTCCTGCTGCTGCTGTTGAATCGACAAGGCACAGCAACAGGCGCCAATATGGCAGCCACCGCACTGGCTCAGCAGCCAGTTGCTGACCCGCTCGCAGCCGCATTCCGTGAAGGCATTGCTATCACCCCCCCGCAATACCACATCCTGCAAGTGTGCGGCACGATTCGTTCCAGGCAGTGTTATCACACCCCTCATTACCACACCCCCAACGCCCTCCTGTGCGTGTGCGGAAGTGGTATCACACTCCGTGGCTTATCACACCCCCTTCGTGTTACCTGGGAGCTGCACTTTATCACCCGGGTTACATAAGATACCACACCCGGTGATATATATTTTTACACCGAAAATGTCATCACCGGGGTGTGGTTTCTTACGTAGTATACGGTACGCATGCGTACGAAAGACCCAAGTTAGTTCGAGAAGAAATAAAGAAAATAAAAGAAAGCAAGGAAGGGAAGGGAAAATATAAAATACGAGAAGATCCTAGAAACTGACTAAAAACGGCGCTGGGCACATAGTGGGCATCAAGTGCACAAAGAGTACTGAAGGGAGAACATAGCAAGGGGAAGAATTTCGGGCGGCCTCATGCTAGCTACTTACGGCCAGTGGAAGGCACACATACGCCAGGACACCAATGGTGGCCAGACCCAGACTTCAAGTTTCTTGGGCAGGACGCCCCCCCTCCCCCCCTCCGTCCGCCCACTCGCCCCCGTTTCCTTCCCTCCCTCCACCCCCGCCGCGTATGGATGCCGGCGGTGGGTGGCGCTGCCACGGCCTTCGCGTGTCGCTCTGCAGCTCCAAGGTATCGTTGGCGGGGGCAAACAGGGCCCGGCAGGCTAAGTATAGCCTCGGCAAGTCCGCCACCGCGTAGGAAGCGCAACAAAGTAGGGCAAAAAAAGTGCAAGACTACGTACATGTACATTGTGCGCCGACGGAAAGTAGAGGCAGGGCTTCGACTGAGTACAAGTTGCGAAAGTATGGGCAGCCACGGAAGGGCCAACTCGCGAAAGGAGACCCATCCACGAAACCGGCCATCGAGAAAAAGGCGAGAAGGATAAAAAATTACGAGTACAAATAAAAAAAGAATGAGTTACAGTCGATCTTAGCGATACGTGCAATATTTCAGTTATTATGAAATCGCGGTATTTTACCGAAGTTAACGAGGGTTGACCTTAACGAATACGAGCCTCAGTTGGCTCGCAAAACAATCGTCCACCGGGCACAAAACCGCCACGATAGCAGCAACGCTCGCGGAAGCCACCCGCGTGGTTGTCCCACTGGAGCCAGCCTGACTTGTAGGAGGGTGTCGGTACCTTGGGGAGTGAAACTCGTCACCAATTCGTCACGCTACAACGCCCAACGTGACAAAAGCCTCAGCTGTTGCCCTCAGCGAGCTCGTTCTGGTCGGCCGCCTCGGCGCAGTCACTTTGTCAACTCCACGACGAGAGTTCAGAAACTATGGGACCCGAATGGTGCGCCAGCTAGCGTTGGGCTGCGAAAGCAGCTGAGTTAAATCGACACACGATGCGTATGAAAATACGTGGAAGTATGGTGAGCTAAAGCTTTATTTTTCCCCATCCGCCGGAGGATAAAAAACAAAAAACAAAAAATCAGAAGCTCACTGCGCGTTCTGCGATTAGTCATAACCTGCCAAAGACCTTGGGAACGACCCTGATCAGTGTTGTGCGCTCGCGAGTGGTGGCACAGCTCGAGCGGTGCAACTGCCCGATCCTTTACACTGTACAGCCTTGCACCTAAACTTCTGTTTTTTCCTGAAAAAAACGAAAAACTTAGAGGAGACTTTTTCCCATAGGGTTGAAGTTGTTCGGGTTTTACCGGAAGAAAACCGAAATTTTCGCCAAAACCTGAAGTAATCTCCTCGTTAAGATCGACCGTCAGCCGGCCGTGGCAGCAGGCCAAAACTTCAAAACTTACATCTCCGGCACAACTTCCGCATTTTTCGGCATGTTTCGGGAGTATTGTTGTTTATCCATCCATGGGTAGACATGGGTGGATGGGTGTGATGTGATACGTTCACCCGAAAAAAGAAGACGAGTCGTATTGTAGCGTATTTTAGCGCATCGTGTATACAGCCGGTCGCCCCGGTGGCGTATCAGGTTATCCTCGAGCCTGGTATAGGTCAGTTTCGTGAGTTCAAACCCCCCGAGTGCATACTCGTATAAATTCGTGGGGACTTTTTCTTGTGGACTTGCAAAATCGACGAGCAGTGGGATTGCTGAACCCTATGTACGACAAAAATTAAAGGCAAAAACCGAAGGGTCGACACCTGTGTCCACGGCTTGTCCAGAAGCTGGAAAGTAGATGTGTGTGAAATAATAAATAAAATAAAATAAAATATCAGGGACCACTCATCAGGTACCGTACGAGTATCTTATCAGGTACGAGGTACCATTTATACGTACGTACTGGTACTATTATTACATGAAAAAAAAAGACTAAAAAGGGGTACGTACGCAGTAGCAGGAGTTTAATTAAAGCCACAAAGACAACTTGTGTGTAAAAGTGCTCGGAGACTACGTAAATGTGAGTATAAACGAACCGAGGTTATGTCTCCGGCCCGATAGATCAACGGAAACCCGTACGAGTACTATGGTTGGTTGTTAGTTCCATCATCGTTGGACTGCGTGTGCTCTTCACCTTACACCTTAGACTGATCTTTCCACCCATCTACATCAAGCACAACCAGTGTCCGTGCTGATGCCTCATAAAGCTGAGAGAGACGAGCTGTGGTCATAAACTTGTAGACAGCAGATAAACACTTCAAATACCGCGAGGTGAGTTGGCCATGCAATGCCAACCGCAATGAGCACGGGGGCAAAAACAAAAATATGATATACAAGACAGAACACCACACTATCTGCAGCGAAAAAATATTTGAAAAGATGAATAAGAAAGAAGAAAAGAAAAAACGCGAAAAAAAAAATGGAAAGAGGGAAACAGGTCGGCACGACAACCGGTGAAAAACAAAGCACAACAAGAGAGCCAGCAACGAGTACTCCGTTCGTGGCCCATTCATATCGATATATCGACCAAACAACGAGAGAGTGCGATATTTTCAGCAGTCTATGGGAAGAAAGTCCAGAATGTATTTATGTATAATGCGAGCAGCGAGCACCGCCATGCTCCACACGCGTCGCACCGCTAAACCCGTCAGCCTTGTTACTCTTGCAGTTCGTGCACCATCCCCTTTTTCCCCCTTTTTTGTGTCTGCTCATCCTATCTATTCTCTTGGCACTTTTCTTTCTTCTTCTCCCTCCCTAGACCTAACTCACACCCGCGGTCACCGAGCAGGCTCATCTCCCCTCCTCCCCACTGCGGTACGTGCCTTCATTTTTATCGCGAGAAGACTTAACTCAGCCCTTGCTTCCCTCATTGACTCGCATCGAATTGATCCCCTATACCTCAGTGATCCAGGATGCTTCGTGGGAACGACGCATGCAATCATGCAATCGGCAATTTTCGTCATTTTTTCCCTTTGGAGTCCCAAAGTGGTTCATAGCAACACACACAGCAATTTTCCCTCCTTCTTTCCAATTGTCTTTCCATTTTTTCCTTCGATTTTTTCCACTGACTGCTGCAAACAGCCTTGGTGTGTTGGCTTCCAATTTTTTTGTCCGCATATTAATTGCGGCTTATCGTATGGCCAAATCACTTGCTGTATTCGCGATGTGCATCTCTGTCTCGTACCTTGTGACCAGAGCTCGTCTCTCTCTGAGGTATCAGCACGGACACTGGTTGTGCTACGGTAGATGTAGATACTGCTGTTGTGCACGTGGAAATATCAGTGTATTGCGAATAACACACCTGCTGTTTCTGAAGGCAACATTGGGGCCAAAACCGTCATTGTCGCCCCCGCACCGAATACAAAAACGAAGCCTAACAATCAAGCAAGCAAACACGAAGCCTAACAACCACGCAAGCAAAAACGCAGCAACAAAGATGACACCACCCAGCCGTCGTCGGGGCAACACCCACACTGGGTTTCGAATGCAACTACTTGAGGGTTAGAAGAACGGCTGGTCTGTCCTGTACTTGGTGTATCTCCGACGACCGTGCCCATACCGACATCATCGCCTCAACAGCCAAAAGGGGAAAACCGGGTCCGCAGGAACCCGAATACCAGTGGTGGTAGTACCGCAGTAGTATCATCTGGCACTGCACCCCCGAGGGGAATGGAGCAGGCAACCCAAAGAACAAAAACCTATTAACAAAACTAAACACAAGGTAGTCGGCAGTCGCAGTATGATAGCTTGAGCTTACGCAGACAGATTCTATTTTTTTACTAGCCGGCCTGTCGCCTTGCCACCCTGTCTGCCGTCTCCTTGCGTTCTTCGACAGCGGTTTCCCTACTGCCTCCACACCCTTTCGGCTTTGTGCGTCACGCATACGGGCTGCGCGGAGCTCCGAGCTCTTACTTTCCTCCTCTACGTGCCACCTGGCCAATAACCGTTCGGCTGCGTCGAAAACCCCCGTTACCACTTGGCTGCCTTCTTTGCTGCATGGACCCACACCCACGGTAGTAATACTACGGTTTCAACTCCAAACTGCCGTGGGGAATCTTCCATGGAGCCTTAAGTGGATCCAAAAACGGCGAGGTCGTCTCTCAGGGTTCACTAATATAATAAAATTTCATATGTCACATGTATTCATATGTACCACATCGACAAGCCGGTCGCCCCGGTGGTCTAGTGGTTAACCCGAGTAAGGGTGGAGTCAAGGGTTCAAATCTCGGTGTGGAGATTTATATTTCCATGATAGACATCAACTGCCGAGGGCGCTTTACAGCGCGGGTAAGCACAATGCGACGCGAATCGACGAGGTGCTGAACTCTTCTCGCGATAAAAATGAATACGCGCGCCGAAGTGGGGGGGGGGAGAAGAGCCTGCCTAGTGACGCCGGGTCTGAGTTGCGTCTAGGTGTCGTCGGGAGAAGGAGAAAGAAAAAGTGCGAAGATAGTAAAGAGGGTGAGCAAAGAAATGTGTACCAGGTATCACAGGTCGGGTATCATATAAATATTTTCCAAGGTAAAAAAATTATTGTTTTATACCAGGTATTTTGTGTCATTTTTCCTTTCCAGTATCACATCTTACCAATTAGCTGCATCACACATGTATCATCGCTCAAAGTTGCGTAATATACACGAGTAACCGAAGCTCATTCCAAGGCTGTCTCTCTTCTCTCCCGCTCTCTCGAGACAAAAACAAGGCGTCTTATGGACGGACAATAGTAGTGCATGTTTTTTTTTTTTTTTTTTGCACACTTTCACTTTCCAGCTTCTGGACAAGCCGTGGTCACAGGTGTCGTCCCTTCTCCCCCCCGTTTTTTGCCTTCAAATGTTATCGCGCACAGGGTTCAGCAATCCCACTGCTTGTCGATTGTTCATCGAGTGTTGCTAACTCACGCTCTCGCGCTTTCCGGAAGTCAAATAGTCCACAAGAAAAAGTCCCAACGAATTGATACGAGTATGCACTCGGCGGGGCTCGAACTCACGAAACTGACCTATACCAGGCTCGAGGATAACCTGATACGCCACCGGGGCGACCGGTTGCATCGTATACAGATTGCTGTCTGCTTTCGCACTCGGTATGAACCAGACTCTGACTGTTTCACCAAAAGTTATGCATCCTTCGCGTGTGTGTTCTTCGTATTATTAAACAGATATTTCGACCCACCTACATCCAGCACAACAGGTGTCCGCGTTGATGCCTCATGGAGAGACGAGCGCTGTACGTGTGTGGTCACAAACTACAAGGCAGATACACATTGCAATTGCAAATATCAGAAAGGTGCTTTTGGCCAATGCAATGCCAACCGCAAAGAGCATGCGCGGGCAAAACACCAAAACATGCAACCCAGGAAACCAGCCACGCAGCTATTCGTAGTACGAAGAAGAAAAATAGACAAAAGATAAATTCGTAGCAGAAGAGAAAAAAACACGAGAAGGAAAAAGCAATTGGGAAGTCAGGGAAACAGCATGGCACGACAAAAATGAAAAAACTGAAGTATGAAACACAACCAACCAGCACCGGGCGGCCGACACCAAACTACCAAGGCAGTAGACACCCTCCAACGTCGGGGGCCCCATAGTCGTGTTTCGAATGACCGTAATGTAGGAGTACGGCATTACGGCGTGGTCTGTCACCTGCGCACCATTATGATTGTTTCTAACGACAGCAGCAGTGGTGCCAAAACCGCCGACGGCCATCGTCGCCCCCGTACCCGTACCGTAGCTACCGTACGTACCGAATACAAAAACGAAGCCTAATTAATAAGAAAGCAAAAACGCAGCAACAAAGCATATGTATGATATGTACGATACGTGCGATGCAAACCATGGTACATATGTATAATACATGCACTTGGCGTAAATCTTCAACACCCGGCAAGAATCCGTGCCCTTTGATCGAAATGAGAAAATTTGATAAAAAGACGTACCGGAGGTACTCGTACGCTTTTCAGTTTTGCTTTCTCCTTTTTCATTTTTTTCTTGTTTCTGTTTTTTCGGCGCTTTCTTTATCTTGCGTGCCCCAAACTGCGAGAAGCCAAGTTCTACTACTAACTGCTGTACCCATCCATGGAGGGATTTGTTTGCTGCGTGGGCGATACAATCTTGTATAACAGTAAACCAAAAGAAAAAACAATTTCATCGCGGACCTGAACCATGTTTACCCGGACCCAGTACGGGTACTCGCCTGGTGTGCATCCTCGTCCGATACTTGACGCGCTGCAGCCTGCGCTGCACGCACTGCTTCGCTCTGCACTGCACGCACTGCTTCGCTCTGCACTGGCACGCCCACCACATGGCGATCCCGGCCAGTAGACCCAAGCCCGCCGGCCGCTCCCAGGCCTGTCGACGGGGCTGGGTGCGGCGCGAGCGTCGGGAGCTCGTCGATGATAGACGAGCCCACCAATGTCGGGCACGATAGCAGGGCCTGCTGCGCCGCGGGGGGTGTACATTCCTGTGCGGGGCTCGGAACGAGCACAGCATTGATGTGGCTTGGCGTGGGAGGCGCTAGAATCGGCTCCTGGGCAGGTGGGCTCGCGAAGTGAGCCATCGAACCCGCACCAGCAAGGTTGCTATTATGAACGGGAAGCGGGCCGTAGGAGAGGTTATCGAACAGCCCCATGGAGTCTGCGAAGGCGCGTCGCCAGACGTTGTCTTCATCGTGCATCGATTGGTCCATGGCATCCATCGCCTTGCTCCGTATGTGAGTGTTTGCGCCCGGCTTTAGAGGTGTTGTTGTGACGGCAGTACCTGATCAGCCGTCCATCGTTTTCCCTGCTACAGAACACGGAATTCAATCTCTGGCATGTTGCGAATCCTGGAATCCACAAGTACACCGGTATCGAAATAACATTTGTTGTTTTGGCGGAGTTCCAAAGATGTGCGGCATGTTTTAGGAGGGTAATGTATTTTCACACCGGTTCGAGAAGTGGCCACCCAGGCCACATCAGATGGACGTGGAGCACTATTAACTTTGCTAACGGTTCCAGCTCACTAGCCGCTGCGCGAGGACCTGTCTACGACATTCTGCATTGCTGTGTGCGCTGCAATATACCCTGACTGCAACCCCCTCGCACGGGGCTAGGTCGGATAAAACCGCTCTTAGCGCATCGCCCCAATAGGCTTCGCGCGAGGCACCATTCGCAGCCTTATTCTTGGGAGATACCTGGTATCTCAGCAGTAGTTGTGGCTGACTCCTCCCGACGTTGCGCAGCCAAGAGCGCAGCCTGTGTGCCTCACAATCTCGCGCAGCCAGCCCGTGCTACCGAGAAGGAAAACCTTGGGTTGAGAGTAGACACGTCGTAGACTTACCGACGCTGTCCCTTGACACGCCGACACAGGCGATGGACACAGCACAAGGGAACACACCTCCGGAAGGAACCGCGGAAAAAACGCAAATGGACGCACCGAATCTGTCGACTATGGAAGGGAGGGACGGAGCGGCTGCGCCCCCCCTGCTGCCGCCTGTCCCTCCGCAAGAGGCAGGGGAAGGCTTGGCGGAGGAAGGACGCTTGGCAAATGCTGACCGAGATAAATTCGACCAACAGCCGGCAGCGGCGGCGGCAGCGGCAGGTATGCTTGCGAGGTTACGGCTGTTTTGTGAGAGTGCGCGTAATAACGGGCGGTTGTGGGATTAGCTCTAGGGTTTATTGGTCGGCGCAAACACCACGGCAGCTATGATATGATATGATATGTTACACGTCCTCTGTCTACAGCAGTAGTATAGGCTATACCCGTTCTGCTGCTGTTGCCTGTTTGTTTCCTGATCCGCGCATAGTGCATAGTCTGGGCTCGTAGCGTCATCCCTGCCTTTGCGGGTTGTGTATCAGCTTCTTATGTTGGCTTCGTCTCCTGCTTGCAGCTCGTTAAACCCACGGCTGTACAAGTATCTTTTTGTTGTTTACGACCGTCTTTCGCGAACACCAAACCTAAACCTTTCTGCCTTTTGGTACAACCTTTCACAGCAGATGCCTCCTATACTACTGTTCGTAGTATATGATACCGTCGGTATTTCGTCAAGTAGCAGGGAGATAAAAAGTCTAGAATAGCAAACAAACACGAAAAAAGCAGAAGCCAGCAGCACAGCAGCAGCAGCAGCAGTTAACGCCACGTGCCAGGTACGTACGTACTACACCTGGTATGCATTTCCCCAGCAGTATTACAGCAGTACAGCTGTACGTGGCAGTACAACAGCCTCGAGAGTACCGCACAACAGCCGCAGGATGATTCAACACTATGTCGCAGCACCAGTTACAACAGTAGTAGCAGCAGTATAATTATGAAAAAGGTATCAGGTACTCGTATAAACACCAGCCAACATCAGCCATTTAGCAGTGCGTGAGTTGCTCTCACAGCAGTGTGCAGTGTGTGTGTGTTCTCCACACTTATATTTTCGGGATGGGGCAAAAACGGTGTACCAGTACCTGTTTACTTGGAAACCAAATCACGGTACAGTCCGGATTCAAGTGAAAAAGCACATACCAGTACCAGGTAATTATTTTTTTTTGCGTGTTTTTCGACGCCAAAAGTCAACGATTTCAGCCCCGACGACCGCGCATGATGCGCGTGTATGACGATCGGGGTGGTGGTCCGGGTCGGGAGTTAGGATTAAGGTTATATTTGGGTTGGGGAGCGCGAGCACCAAACGAAACACAAACAAAAGTGGCAACTATTAGAAATAATAGTGTGTCATGTGTCAGAAATTCCGACATATCGGAAACGGGATCGGAAATCGGATCGGAAAAAGTAGCGCCCCAACATCGGGTAAGAACGCCTTTCTTCTGACGATGAGGGCATGTTGCCCTGCTGCCCCCCCCCCCTCCTCTGTCGAGAAGCCGAAAGAAAATAAATCGATTGCTCCTTCGGCAGGACCAACACCTGTGTCTCCGTATTTCCGTCCCACCAACCATGTTTTTCTTTTTCGAAAAAATCGGAATTTTTAGCGATCCGATCCGATCTTATAACTATCGGGTTGTTTTTCGGATAACGTTGTTGGTTTGCTTTGATCGGACCGGAATCGAACATCGTCTCTTTCTCCTCTTTGTTGTTGTTGTTGTGGTTGTTTTGCGGTATTTGCATCACATCCGTTCTTTCTACCAAGCGATATAGTCAGAGCACCCAGTGTCCGTGCTGATTCTTCATTCCTGCCTTCGTCGAGAGATAAACATTGCACATTCTGTATTGATAGTCGCGAACTGCTGTGAAACAGAGAAATGCAAAATCGTCGGAACGTAGTATGTAGAGGAAAGCAAAAGGAATATCATGGTACGAAGCAGGTACGAGTAATACAGCAAAAAAGGAGCCACTTACCAAACTCGGAACTACTGCTGTAAAAAACAACGTATTTTATGAAGATAAAAATACACTTCAGCTGTGAGATCAAAGATTTTGTCGAAACTCATCTTTGCAAGCGGTGTGTAATACTCCGATCGCGCGTATTGCGGGTTGTGTATCTTCATTGAGGATATAGCTCGGCGACTCCCCTTGGAACTACAGGTGTAGCTACCAGGGTCAACGGGGTGATTTTAGTCAATCTGTGCGCGGAAAACTATAAAGCCCATTTTTGAGGGGGACAAAATCTGACAGCTGTGGAAGGGAATGCATCAGTTTATCTAAGTGTATCCTGTAAGTCGTATAACCGGTGAGGGGAGGGCGGAGTTTTTGAGGGCGTGGGGGCATGGATTTGAACAAGAGGGAGGGGGGGAGGGGGGGGGGGGGAGGGAACGGGCGGGGCAACTCAATCTGTGCGTGGAAACTATAAATCGTTTAACCCCTCTGGGACCAGGCTCTTCGCAGCCCGCTGGTCGAGCAGCCCCCGCGCGCGCCGAGACTGTCACAAAAAAGTTGGGTCCGCACAGCAGACGCCGCGCGTTTCCTCGCCCCAAAAAAGACTTCTTGTGTAGAAGTGCAGCCCTCAGCTAAACTCGCACCGCGGCCGTGTCGCCTCCCGGTAACACGCTGGGGACGTCTGTCCTTACACTAGAAAGGTACCTCGGCCCTCAGAACATCACCGCTATTGTTCGCTCGATGCAATTTTTCACCCTGGTCGGATGGTCCCACGCCCTGAGAGCAGTCAAAATTCAGTACCAAATGATCACAAAAAATGATAACTAAATCGGCATCGAAGTGCCCTGCGGGAATAGCGTACTTCTGTACTTCTCTGAAAACGCCCCAGACAGCCTCGGGCTTGGGAAGGCGTAAGATCTCACAGCTGAGGACCCCAGGCGGCGTGCAGGCTTCACGCGCCCACCGGCGTGCCCCTGTAGACCGAGTCCAGGGGTGTTGCCAGGTGTGCGTGTGTGCGTGCGTGGCTGTGCTATACAACGCCCTGCGTTCAAGTTCGGGCATGTCTTTTTTCATCCCCGGGCTGAACAGACCGGTCTGTCCGGTGAAAAATGCAGGAGTTGATCATTTTTTATGATCGCAAAAAAAACCTTGGAGTCCCAGAAGGGTTAAGGGGATACATCTGACTGTTTTGGAAGGGATGCACCAGTTTATCATGTACCAAGGTATGTCCTGTAAGTCGTACAACCAGTGAGGAGAGAGCGGAGTGTTCGAGGGGGTGGAGGGGGGGGGGGGGTGGCAAAAGGGTTTTTAACAGCTTTAGGTCGCATCGATGTAGGGGTTTGCTATACGCGTGGTGCTAAGTCTAGGCGATGGTGCGGGTGGTGGGGAAGGAGGGGGCGTTTGGGGTGGGGGGGGGGTGAGGATGAATTGGAGCAACGGCATGGATGGCTCTTGAAAGATATTGAGGTGTATATCATATGATCTGTGTACACAGCAGTATCGTTATTCGTCTACGATTATTGGCCACCTTTTAATCTGTTGCTTTTCGGCAAGATGCCAGATTACAAATTACCGCCGTATCACGGCGTTACGGCGAGGTCACTTACTGCTGTAGCGGTAAGTAATTGATCACATGTATGAAGACACGTGGAAATGTGGTAAGCTCAAGCTTAATGTTTCCCCATCCGCGGGAGGTAATAAATATAATAGGATAACAAAAAATGGTCGGGGCCGCCTTACTACATGACACCCCTGTCCTCTACAACAATCAACGACGTACACAACCCTATACATACGATAAAAAATGAAGAGCACATATTTCTACACGATCCCCCCGCATTTTCTGAGACTCCTATTTGCAGCGCAGCGCTGCACCCGCAGTCGTACAGCGCAACCTCGGTCAATTTCAGACTTGCTTGTCGGCCAGACCCAAGCTGCCCCCAACCCTAACCCTTACCCCAGCCCTTGCGAGGGTTCGAGGTCAGCGGGGACAGACGCGGGCTCTGCCGCGCCCTTCCGTGGCGTTAGAATTAAAATGTCGGGCCCATCGGCGAGCCTCGACCAATCTGGCCGTTGCGCTGAATTATTGCGGGTACAGCGCCGCGCTGCATGTTCGGGCTACCCGCGTTTTCCCTTGCACAGGCGGTTCCGCTGGCTGCCCCCGCTGGCTGTCCCTTTGATTTGAGCTGTAAGCTTGCGCTTTTGTGACCGTACGACGACATTTTTTGTCGGTACGTTTTGGACGTGTACCATTTCCCCACACTCGTAGTATTTTATTGACGAACGGTAGGAAAGTCTACGTTGTCAGGGCATATCATGGCCTGATGGGCCGGGCCGAGAATTTTACAAAGATGATGGGCCGAGCCGGGCCGGGCCGTGAACAGTTGAAAAAGGTGATGGGCCGGGCCGGGCCGGGCCGCGGCCCATAGATGTGAGCTCCATATAGGCTGCTCCGACCAGCCCATGAGGCGGCCCTCGTGTTTTCACGGCCCGGCTCGGCCTGCGGCCCATGACATATGGTGTACTAGTGCTGCTGCTTCTACGACGTCCACCCTGCCCATGAGGTGGTCCACGTGTTTTCGCCAGCCGGCCCGGGCCGCGGCCGACAAAATGTGGTGTACTACTACTATTGCTGCTACTACTACTACTACTACTACTACTACTACTACTACTACTACTACTACTATTACTATTAATATGGCGCCGACGTCCGCCCTGCCCACGTGGCGACCCACGGACTTGCTCAGGCATAGATACGGGCCGACGCGTGTACAACCTGTGCCAAAAAAAGAAAAATAGCGGTGTTCTGTTGCGCTCAGGTATTTTCCCGAGCCGTGGCTCCTATGAAATAATGCATACCAGGTACGTGGGAGCTGATCTGCTGCTTGCGACGAGAACCGCAGCTTCCACTCTGCTTCGTGATATTTGTGCCAATGTCTAATCAAAGCCTTGGTGCCTTGTGGGTGTGCAGACGACGCTCCTTGCCGTCTCCACGACCCAGGCAGCAGTTGAGTTTCTTTCCCTGGTTCGGCCGAGACGGAACCGCCGGTGAAAACTTCATCAAGTAGGTAGGCCCAGACAGGGGGCATATTTGGCCGAAAGTTGTTGTAGCGGCGTTCACCTTGGTGTGTGTCGTTGTCGAATCATGGATGAGGGCTGCTGCTGCTGTAGCATGGAAAGTCCCGGCCAAGAGATCACGGGCGTTACTTTTGCTCTCTTCGCATACAGATCGATAGCAGGTGGTGCAGTAGCAGATATTGCAGTAGCAGCGGCCACTGCTGCTGCTGCTGCTGCTGCTGCTGCTGCTGCTGCTGCTGCTGCTGCTACTGCTTCTGCTGCAGCAGGCGTCGCATCAACAGAACGGGATTGTGGTCCACGAATCGGGACGGAAGACATCGGACCGGACCGTTGGTGGAGAATCATTGTTAGCGTAGTGCGTATGTGCCCTTCATGGGCCGGAAGCAGGTGGCCGACGGACTCCAGAAAAAACCAAAAACGAAAAACATAATAATTCGAAAAAGCCACGTCAGCGTACCCTTTTTTATGCGGGATAACACATGGACAGGCCGTGTTAAAAATCACGGGCCGGCCCACAGAAATGGCGGGCCGGCGCGTATGGCGGGCCGGCCCGTATAGAGCCCGTGCCTCTTGGGCGTCGCTGCCAATGTCATGGACCGAGACGGGCCGGGCCGATAAACTCTAGAATGCCATGGGCCGGGCCAGTGTTGAAAATGTGATGGGCTGGGACGGGCCGCGGCCCATCCTCGTAACTTTTGATGGGCCGGGCCAGTTGGCCCGGCCCGACCCAACTCCGGGCCGGCCCACCAGCACCGGCCCATGTTAAGCTCTGGTACGTTTAATTTGTGGGTAATTGCATTTTTTTCATTGTGAGTTGCGTGAGTAATTGTTGTCAGTGTTCGGGTAACGATATTTTACGTTTTCCGAGGGCCTGAGTTGACGCGTTTTAGGTTTTGGAGTATATATTTGAGGCTGTATTAACGCATTCTAGATCAACCTGAATCCAGGAAAATTCTTTGGGTCTGTACTGTACTGTACTATAGTTAGGCTAACTACGCAGGGTGATGGGTGGTGGTTGGGGGGGGTGCAACGCTAACGCTATAACCCAAACGCTATGGGGTAACCCGTGCTTGGGTGCTGTCGCTTTTGAAGTGCGGCCATCGTGGATGCTGTGTTTTATCCGTTGTGGATGCTGTGCTTTGGCCGTCGTGGGTGCTGTGCTTTGGAAAGACGCACCACCCGTAGAATTTTCTGGTCTTGAAACCTATTTATGTGTTACTAGTCGTGCTTGCATTTTTTTACTCGTTGTATCTATCTATTTTGTAGTCAGTGACCACAGAGCTTTTCCCTCTCTAGGATGAGGCGTGGACGCGGACAATGGGTGTGCTGGATGCTGATATTAGTAGGTGGACAGAGTTTAATGTAAAGAACGCTCACGCACGCTCATTCCCCGAGCGACCAGCCTTAGGACTGCCCTTTTTACTTTATTTTGTTATCTTGAGGCCCAACTCGTACATGTAATAATGATGATAATAATAATAATAATAATAATAATAATAATAATAATAATAATAATAATAATGATAATAATAATAATAATAATAATAATAATAATAATAATAGCAATAATAATAATAATAATAATAATAATAGCAATAATAATAGCAATAATAATAGCAATAATAATAGCAATAATAATAGCAATAATAATAGCAATAATAATAGCAATAATAATAGCAATAATAATAGCAATAATAATAGCAATAATAATAGCAATAATAATAGCAATAATAATAGCAATAATAATAGCAATAATAATAGTTATAATAGTTATAATAGTTATAATAATGATAATAATAATAATAATAATAATAATAATAATAATAATAATAATAATAATAATAATAATAATAATAATAATAATAGCAATAATAATAGCAATAATAATAATAATAGCAATAATAATAATAATAATAATAATAATAATAATAATAATAATAATAATAATAATAATAATAATAATGATAATAATAGTAATGACAAAAATAATGATAATAATAATAATAATAATAATAATAATAATAATAATAATAATAATAATAATAATAATAATAATAATAATAATAATAATAATAATAATAATAATAATAATAATAATAATAATAGTAATAGTAATAGTAATAGTAATAGTAATAGTAATAGTAATAGTAATAGTACTAGTAATAGTATTTAGTAGTAGTAATAGTAGTATTGGTGGCATCAAAAAGTAGTGGTTGAATGTTTGCGTAAAACGTTTTTGGTATGAAAAAAAATCAAAAGTCCTCCGGAAGGTAGGATCTGCGGAACTTAAGCGGCGGTAGATGACAAAAATTGCGGTACTTTTCACGCTCTCCATTTCATTGGCCTACAACTCACCGAACATTTGTCCGACGCAGCTCCAAACACTACTCACGGAGCATCTTTCTTGCCAGGCACGCGTCACCAGCTCCGTGCTGCTTGCTCAATGCAGTGGTCCATTGACACGGCAAAACAACCGCTCAGGGCACAGACAATAGAGTCGAAAGGTGTAGCTAGAGTATGACGCGGCTGGGCTGTGTTGGGGTGTGCCAGCGGGCCGCTGCCACAATGGTGTGCTCTCGCCCGCTTTGTGTCGTGGAGAATGCGTTGGTTACTCGTACGCGTACTCGTGCGCTATGCTGGGATCATAGACCGTGACAACAGGACAGCTCGTGTATCATTTTAATTCCAGCGCACCGTCATAGCAGCAGCAGCAGCGGCAGCGCCGTGTTGGGCTGCCGGGGTCCAAGTGTCGGGCGCTGGGCGTGCTCGGAGCGGAGCGCGCCTGCGTGGTGGCGACGTACGCTGAGCTCAGAAGCAGCAGCAGCAGCAGCATCACACGACGAGAAGAAATGCGAAGCTGGTCCCAAAATTGAAAAAGGCAAAAACAGAAGCTGTTGCTTTTGCCGGTGCTGGTGTTGATGCTGCTTGTTTTTGTTGCTGAAGCGGATGCTGCCGCTAGCTGTGCTGCTGCTTGCTGTGCTGCTGCTTGCTGTGGTGGGATAGCTGCGACGGCACTGCGGTGAACTCTGCCACCGCCGCCGTTGCTTGACTGCCGGTGGTACTCGTACCTGGTACATACGCTGTTTTTTTGCTCTTGTTTTTGTACTTCTTTCCCTTTTTTTTGGTCTTGTTGCCGCACATCCCCACTTGCCCCATCAATTTTGGAGGCGTCGCCTGCAGGATTTTGTTCACTTCCATGGCAAACACACCAAAACCATGATGGCAAGGGAATTATTGTTTTTTTGCGGAAGGAAAAATATTTTTGCCCGAAGAACGTTTTTCGCAAACACACAATTATTTGTTTACCCAAGTCCCCACGAGCACGAGTATGAACTCGGATAGACTTGAAACAGCGACGTTGACTTTAATAGGGGCGAGATTCTCCTACACCTCCTACTCCATCGGAGACGCCTGCTTTTGAGTCCTTGGAATGCTCCACTATAAAAAAAAAGCCTCCTGTGATCGGGGACGGATGGCGGGGGGGTGCCGACATGTATATGCCTCGTACTGCCACGTACCGGTATGTATGTGTCCTTCACATCACATTGAGAGTTCAATTCCGAACATATCGGTTGACGGTCTACAGTGTTTTTGACCCGTCAAGGCGTCTTTGGACTTGTCATACTGGTTTTAATCTGTGAGTTACTTGACGGATGACGGCTGTCCGTCAAGCGGCAAGAGTGCCGTCAACTCCGTCATATTTGGTTGATTCGTCCCATCGACATCCAGCACACCCAGTTTCCGTGTCGGTATGCATTGCCGTGGTTGATTGCTGATTGTTGATTGCCTCGCCACCGTGTTTTTTTTTGTAGTCTTCGTCTATATATGTGTTGTGCAAATACTGCTGTTTCCACCCATCTACATCCAGCACAGCTATGGGTCAACTTCTACTACACATGATCTGATATAATGCAGTAGTATAACAGCTATATAATTAAATTCAACTATGTTGTACATACAAGGGTGCATATCGTGGTCGACATTGTGCGCAGGGGGGGCTGCAATTCGAGAAACACCAATGTATAGCTGGTTGTAACGAAGACCACTGATAGGGACAGCTCGCGCTATACCTACAATGGGACCCGAAGGGTGCGCCAGCTAGCGTTGGGCTGCGAAAGCAACTGAGTTAAATCGACACACGACGCGTATGAAAATACGTGGAAGTGTGGTGAGCTACAGCTTTATTTTTCCCCATCCGCCGGAGGAATATATATATATATAGCCGATCCCGCCGCCCCTTCCACCGAGCACGTGGTTCCCACTACAGTGAAGCGCACAACTTTCGGCCGTGACCCTCCTGCTCCGCCACCTCCTGCCCCCCCTCCCTCTGTTTGCCGATGCCGGTTACGTCTGCTGCTGCGGCGGCGGCGGCGGCGGCAGCGCTTGCGGCTGCTGCTGCTGCTGCGCGGCTGTCCCGGCGCCCTAGTCGTGTGAAAACGTACAGATTGGCCTAGCGCAACGGAGGCCACGCCACGAGTAGTCACACCCCCGCGCAGGTGTCTTCGAGTGCTGCGTTCGGGCCTTGAACGGGGTGACCCCGGCTCGGCCCTGAGCGGGGGCAGCCCGCTGCCCTCGCGTGCCTGGGGCTCCCTTCCTTTTTACCCCGCTCGCGCCTGCTGCATTCCGCTTCCAATGCGCCGAGCGCTCCGCGAGGCTAGACTCGACACCCTCCTCCTCGAGCGCCCTCAATTTCTTTAAGGTGGGAGTGACCATGGAGTTCCTTGTTCCGGGGGCTGGCGCAGTGTAGGTGTGCTTCCTGTACAGCTCGCCTGCCTGCAACGCAAGCGCTTTCATACCATCATGCAGGCCGATGTTCATGTTTGACAGCAGCAGCTGTCGAACCTTCACCGAGTGCTCCGCTAGGGGGTTGAAATGGCGGCGCAGATACACCTCGGCCAGTTTCTGCACCTGCTCCAACTCCGAGCGCAACGTAGCGACCCTCTGCTTTCATACGGGCGGAACGCCCTCCATACCGTACTCGAGGGTCTCCATGAGGGCAGCTTCGAATGTAGCGAGTTGAATCTCGGCGAGCATGGCCCTCGGCGTCTCCTCTAATGCCATGGGGGCGGGGGGGGTGTAATCAGTTTGTGCATGGCCGTAGTCGTATGACCATAAACCCTCGCACTCCTACTATGCCGGGACGGAGCACGTCAGGTTTTCACCAACCAGGCAGGCATTACTTGCACCAAGGGCGAAGCGCCGTGAGGTGTTCGGCGAGAGTCGCATGAAGGGTGAACTTCATCCTTCCAAGAACCGCTCGTAAGATGGACTTGGGCACCTTGTGCCTACTTTCTTGCTTATGGATGACAGCGCCAATGAGTTACTGTGTTTTCTAGTGTGGCCACTCTAGAGACAGCAATGGGTATTACTATGTAACTTCCTCGTGGGTGCCTTACCATATTCAGACTACGTGATACGATCAGTCTCCTTGCGGAGTTAGGGTTTCCACCCCGCACGATATGATCTAACTCGATATGGCCACGGGGGGGGGGGAATCCTCAACAGCGAATTCGGACAGAGACTTCAATTGTTTAGCACAGCGTCAGAGACGTGGGCCACGGAATTAAGCAGTAATCCTCGATTTTTTTCCTCCGAGGCGTTGAAGCCGCCGCTGGCGATGAACACAAATGGCCCCTCGTTAGCCCGCCAGAGGTCAGCCGCCTGCTTGTCGTTTGCCTTTACGCTTGCGGTGCCCGCAGTCTGCTGTATTGCGTCTTTCGTCGCGGATACCATGCTGTGGGCGCCGCCTGCAAGTTGAAGGGCTGCCTGCTGAGGCTGGTGCGTCGGCTGCGCCTCTCGGTACTGCTGGAGCTGGGGTTGCGCTTGACTGTTGTCGACGTTTTCAAGCGCGCAGCAATCGCCTGTTGACTCGCCAGCAACTCCTGCAGGAGGGCCACGAGTGCTAGGTCTGCTGCTGCGATGACCGGGACGGGTCCCGCGCCGTGGCCTTGAGGGGCGGCCTGCACAGGTGCGACAACAGCGTCCGCTCGCGCCTCTCCCACCTCGATATGCTCGTGTCCCTTGCCGACTGGCCCGCCCGAGTTGGCGTCCCCCATGCTGGAAGTCGATTAATTTCAATAGACACGCTAGTTGACTCCTTTCAATCCTGCAGTGCTACGCGCTCTCGCTCCGCTGTGCCCCAGGCGACCGTCTCTGGCAAGCGCGACAGCTCTTCTGTCGCTGCTCTCTGGCTGTATTTTTTTTTGGTCTTTCGAGACGATCGACAAACACGCGTCTGATAAATCAGAATCCCTTCCACGCCTCCACAAACACCACTTTCGTACGTAAAGTTACATGAATGGCTTCGCGCGAAATTCGTTTTTTATTAAGAGATTTTGGGGAAAAATTCCGGAGCCATCTCTTTTTTTTTCGAAACACATCCAACGGATTCCCTGAAAACTGAAAACTGGAGTTCGGCAGCCTGGATTAATGAGACCGCCGTGTGGAGGAAATGAAAGCGAACGTGAAACACAGGCTTGTTGGAATGCTGGGCTACTGCTGCAGTACGAATACTTCTGTACTGTCACGCGCAAGTTGTGCCATGTACTTGGTTGCTGGGCGCGGTATGCTTGATATGCTCTACTAGAGTAACCCATACCTGGTGTATTCGTACCTCTCTCGTTTCGAAAGAAGAGAAGCAGTATATGTATACTAAGGGTCGTATAGAGAATTAACCTCTACTTAATGTACTACAAATAGTGTACGATATACCTGGTACCAGGTCCCAACCCGACTAGAAGCCTAAGCCCTAACCTAGCCTGAAAATTGTATGCGGTGGGATCGGGGCGTGTACATAAAATGCAATGATGTTTTGGGCAGCGGCGTCCTACGCCGGGGCATGCCACGACCACCGTCGGAGCGGCCATTGCATCGGGTCCCTAAATACGTCTGCCCGAACAGGCAATGTGGGCGAGGGGTTGAGAATCGCCCATGTGTCCCCCCACCGATGTTCGTCGGCAGAAAGCTGTGGAATTGAGGGTAGGATAGGCCGCACGCCAGTCTGGCGATGATTTAGATGCCGGAGCCATTCATCCGCGCCCACCTACCGCGAATGCCAATACAAGACTATCTGAATGTCAATACACAGCAGCATCGTACGTTAGAACCGGGGGGCAAACATGTGTAATCTTATGTGCGCCCCTGGAGATCTATGTAATTTTCTAGCGGTCGCCCCGGTGTTCTATCATTGTGGTCACCCTCGAATACTAGCGTTGGTCCCTGAGTTCGATTCCCACCGTGGCGAGATTTGACCTTATTTTGCAAAAATGCAACAACCTAAAAAGGATCAACTGCTGAGAGCGCCTAGCAGCGTCGGTAGGTACAATTCGACGCGAGTCGACGAGGGAAGAAAATGGTGAGTTATTCTGGCGATGGAGATGAAGGCACGTACCGTAGTGGGGAGGGGGGGGGAGGGCCAGTGAAACACATTACTGGTATTGCTTTTTTTCAACCATTTCACCCCAGTGGCGTCACTCTGACCTCATTAGAGGGTACTCCGACCGATATTCGTATGGGTTAGGGTTGGGGTTGGTTGGGGTGGGTACTATGGTTTTGAAGATCCCAATAATGTAAGTCGCCCGCCCCTAGGATGTCCTGCATTATTGTGTGTTTTCACAATGGATGGAACTAACCCCAACCCCGACCCTAACCCACACGAACAAAAGTACTGATGAACGCCCCCTGACGACGTCGCTGGGGTGAAATGGTTGAAAGTACACAACAATGTGTATCGCTGAAGCCCCAAGGCCGGTGGGTGCTATTGGAAGGCCAATAGTTGGAAAAAAAAAAAAAACGAGAATCCCAGGCAAACTTTTTCCTGGACGGTCGCCTGTGGGCCCAATTTTGTAGCTTTGTTTTTCGGAACTTACCAATTTTCCGGCAAAAAATGATTTCTCGCGGCGATCTTAGCCAACATCTGCTTGGGAAATTCTCGAGCAGATTATAGATTAGACGCGTCCGGCGTGATTTATTGTGCTCCACATGCTTCGTTCAACGAAATCAACGACGGCATCGTGAACTCTGAACGTGCCGAGCTCGTTTCGGACTCCGACCCTCCCTTGGTGTACAGTGCGCACTCGACGGCCGGTGATGTGTGGCGGGCGCCGATTAGGCTTCTGTTGAAAACACATTTGGCGGCTGGTGTGTACAAAACTTTCACCAGAACTCTCTATCGCCTCCCAACGGGCAAAAAATATAGTTTTGAGCGGATTTATATCACCACGTGACAACTCAAGCAACCTCCCACGCCCTAGGGCATGGATCAAAATGAACTCTTTAGTGCTGTCACCTACACTCATGTGACCTTGTCCGGAACGAAAAGGAGTGATCTTGAGTTGTCTCTACCTCGAGGTCGAAGGTCAATCGTGTTTGGTGGACAGTGTCGATCGAGGCGTGGTGATGAAATAGTGACATATTGATCAATCGGGCCGCATGACCAAAAAAAGAGTCGGAAAAAATGAAAAAAAATGTTGCGTATTTTTTATTCCAATAAGAGACCGTCCTGGACATATTTCAGCAAACAATTGCAAAACAATTTTGGAAACTTTTTAGTCTAGCCCGAAGCCCATAGGGGGTGGGGAGCAGGGTGTGTACAAAAGAACTACAATACTTTGGGTACGGGTTCATGGTCGATATACACCCACCCTTACGGGTGTATATTCTCTTTGTTCACATTTTTTCCGCACAACGCCTTACTGTGCAGTTTCCGATACATCTACCGGAGAGCGATCCGGGCTGACTCGTCTTAGTCGATGCCGCGCTCAAACATGATTTTCGACATTTTTTCCCTCTGAAGTCTGAAAGGGGTCAAGTTAACTCTGTTGACCCATGTCTAACTCCTAAAAATGTTGTATTTTAACTCGAAGTGTTTTGTCCCCTTGTCGGGAGTGCGGTGCTCAAAGGGTTAATAACCCTTTTAACACTTAAGACGCAAAGGTCGTCGACGAAAATCGAAAGCTTACGGCATCGGACACCTCGGGCTGGCGATGATGAAATTGGTGTCCGAACGACAAACCATGCTGAGACCCGTCCGTACGGGACGGGCGCAGCGTGATCCTATCATACTCGTACTGCTGCTGCGCGCTCACGCTGCTGGTGGACCCTTACAAATATTCGCAATCGTCGTGTTTTTGGGCCTTGTGAATGCGCCCGGCAAAAGAGAGGCCTATGAATACTACGCCTGACACAACCCTCTCTTACTCCCTTTTGGGCCCCATTTTACAAAATTATTATCTAACAATGTCAGCTGTGAGTTCGACGAATTTACGGTCGATACTCACCTTTGCAAGCTGCGTACTATGATACACCGTTCGCGCGTTTTTAGTAAATCTTCATGAGTCGCAACCTAACATGTGATGGCATTGTATTTATTTCCATCCAAAAACACGACAAGTGAGGTAGTCTCCACCGTTTAGTAAAAGCGCACGCAGCAGCACGAACATCGGCATTCTACGCACCTCTGATGTAGCTCCTAATGGTGTGCTGCTGGCACACACCCTACCTCAGCAGCTCAGGCTGCTTCGTACGGTGGACACTGCTGTAGTCGCCGTTTTTTTCTGTTTTTTTCCCCGACGTTTCCCGACGTTTTGTTCCCTCTGAAGTCTACTTATGTGTGTATGTTGTTCACATTAAACTGATATTCCCGACGTATCTACATGCAGCTCAACCGTTGTCCGTGCCGATGCCTCCTAGACCTAGTCCTGTTGATAAGGAGACGAGCTCTGTGGTCACAGACTACGAGACAGAGATACACGTTGCATATACAGCGAGGTGATTTGGCCGTGCGATTCCAACCGCGATGAACTCGCGGGCAAAATATATGCAAGCCAGCACACCAGGCTATTTGCAACGTGGTTGAAAGGGGTTACATCGTACCTGGTGTATACCTGGTATCATAGCATCATACGTAACCCCCCCGGTACTAATGCTGATGGCTGCAATCTGTTACCAGGTATAGGGTATCAGGTACTCAAAAACACTCCGTATCACGCGCGACCGAAGTATCGCACGCACCTTGCGAAAAGGATGAGTTTCGAAAGAATTATCGATCTCGTTTTTGAGGACACAAGGGCTCCGCATGGGTACCAGCATTCGCCGGCACCCATGCTTCGGGTGGGGCAGGGTAGCACCTCGAATTGTTCGATTTCATATTGGATAGAGTAAAAAAAGTCACTTCACACGTACACATGGTCTACGCGTACAGTATTTGAGGTAATGCCAAGAGTTCGGTATAGCCCAAGAATGGACTACTTGCTGCCGTTTCTTAATGAAATTAATCCGATTCCGAGCTTCATCAGATTTCGATCGGATATTTTCGGGCACACGCCGACTAACCCTTTAGTCTGGCCATGAAGGGACGTGTTGAGTGCGTTTCTCATTATGTTTTGACTGATCAAGCATCCGGGGCCAGCAAGCTTCTGTATGTTCTCTTCGTAGCCACAAAGCAAGGAAGACAACTCGCCAGTAGGAGGGGGGGTGTAGCGAGGTAAAGGCAAAAGCCACACAGAGCTACGAAAGAAAAACAACAACAGTACGCGTCCGATACCAAATAAAATAGGCCAACCACCTATCTCTCTTTGCTGTTTGATGATCAGGATGGATGGGCACTGGGTTGGTTAGAAAAAACCGACAACACACAACACATCCGGCACAGCAAGTACATGCTGCGCAGCAGATGAAGCTGCCAGTGTTTGCGTATACTCGTGTACTACATGCTCGTGCTCGTACAAAACGCCCCAGGTCAGCAGGATGAATCTGTACTGCTGTCCGTATCTACTTGTTGGTGTAGCTTGTCTTGAAAACCGTTCTCGCATTCGTTTATCAACAGCAGCAGCAGGAGCAGCAGCCCCCCGAAAAGAACTGCGATTTATATATATATATTTATCCTCCGGCGGATGGGGAAAAATAAAGCTTTACGTAGCTCACCACACTTCCACGTATTTTCATACGCGTCGTGTGTCGATTTAACTCAGTTGCTTTCGCTGCCCAACGCTAGCTGGCGCACCCTTCGGGTCCCATTGTAGCTATAGCATAAGCTGTCCCTATCAGTGGTCTTCGTTACAACCCCGGCAGCGCAAGCTGAAGATATACGTACTCGTCGACCGGTATGTAGACTACGGGGAGGAAGGCATTGATTGGTTGATTGCTACCACAGCAGGTCAAACTGTGCCCGAGCGTGCTTAGGCACTCCACGATAAGTTAATAGTACGCATACATGAGGAAACGCTGGCTGTGAAGGGGAGCTGCCTATGCTATTAATACCTACATGCCAGGGTCAGCGGTTGTAGGAGGCGATCGTGCAGCGACAACACAGCAGTACGTAGTATTAATAGTGTGATAACAAGGCGGACGCTTTCTCTATACATGCTGAATACGTTGAATATTTGTAGTTTTTGTTACCAGTGTATTATTTTTTAAAGGGCTGACAAAATGTGTTTCCTGTCTTCCTATCATACCTCTGCAATTATTTTAAGCAGTTGCTCCTTTTTGCATGTGCGCACTTCAACTCCCCCTGGTCAAGTTTTTTTTTTCTTTTTTTTCTTTCTTTCCTTCTCACACCTTTTTTTTTCCAGCTTCTGGACAAGCCGTGGTCACAGGTGTCGTCCCATCTCCCCCCCGGTTCTTGCCTTCAAATTTTTATCGCGCATAGGGTTCAGCAATCCCACCGCTCGTTGATTATTCATCGAGTGTTGCTAACTTACGCTCTCGCGCTTTCCGCAAGTCAATTTGTGCACAAGAAAAAAGTCCCAACGAAGATATACGAATATACACTCGGCGGGGCTCGAACTCACGAAACTGACCTATACCAGCCTCGAGGATAACCTGATACGCCACCGGGGCGACCGGTATGAAAGTACAAAGCACTACAACTTCCCCTGTCAAGTATAATAAAATGTGAGTCTTTCGGGATACAGTCAGGTGCCAACATCGATTTTTGTCCCCCAGCAACCTGCCCTCTTTTGGAATCGACAAAAATGGTATGAGGACGCGTGTCAACCCGCACGGGTTCACGGTTTACGGGGTGCGGAGCACGAAGGGCGAGGAGCGTTCAAGTCGACCCTCTGGCCACAGTAACATCGTGAAATGTAGAGTGCACCTATCGTACACACTCACTCGAGGATGACCCGCGAAGCAAGATGGACAGCGACTCTTCGGACCAGCAATGCGAAGGGCTGACAAAATGTGATTCCTACTACTACTACTACTGCAATATTCTAGTAAGTTGCCCCTTTGTATTTGCGCACTACCACTCCCCCTCCCAATATTCAAATAATGCTCTAGCATGCCACCCAAAATCCAAGATCGTGCCTACTTCTCGCTTGTCTCTCTCAGCCCCCGCACGCGTTCGCGGGGAGGTAAGCAGAGGGAACGAAGGGCGAGGGGCTTTGAAGCCGATCCTCGAAGAGAGCGCTCGTAGAATTGAAAAATCCCTCGAGATATTTAAGTGTCGAGATTCCGATGCTGAGGTCGACACGGTGAAAAAAAAAATCCGACGCATGGCCTAGGATTTGTCATACATTTTATATACTCCGGAGTATATATTATACTCGGAGTATATTTTTCTTTTTTCCTCTTTTTTTCTTGTTTTTATGGTCTGGCTTGTTTTGTTGTGTTCTCGTACCCGGTACGCTAGCATTTCTCTTCCTTCACCTTGATGAATTGCCACTGCTTGGTTTACTCTGTCTCACGGTCTTTGACCACATAAATTGGCAATTGTATCTCTCTAGAATGAAGAATCAGCACGGACACTGGGTATACTGATGCCGTTGGGTAGAAAGAACGATTTGATGTGAAGACAACACACACTTTGAACCTTGTCTCACTCGTCGCCCCTAATACCACCACTACGGTGGTCATGCGTTTTTTTCGTTTTGCTGCGGTAATAAAAAAGTTGGACGCGCCTTGTTCGTGTGTTCTTCACATGCAACCCTTATTTCGGCGTGCTACGTACCCATCGATAATCGGCATCCAACATCCGGCACGCCCGGTGTCCGTGCGTGCTGATTCTTCGGTCACCGTACAAGAGAAGTACCTGGTACAACAATTACGTGCAGTTTTCTTTTGCTCATCCCTTATACTAGCTTCGCATTTTTTCTTTCTCTTTCTCCCTACCTAAACGTAGCTCAGATCCGGGGTCCCTGAGCTGGTTCTTCTTCCCCCTCCCGGCTGCTACTGTGTCACAAACTACGAGATGTCTGGTAATAAATATGGCATAAAAAGATATTTGCCGAGGCAGTACAGCCTACCGCCCAGGCAATGGCAAGCGTACTTTGTATGGATACGAAATTCAGAGCGCATGCACAAATCCGACACGTTGCGGAAGTGAAAAAAAGAGCGCAAGCAAGAAACGGGCGAAATGGATCTTAAGGCTGTCACAGCATCGTCCAACCCTGCCGACCATGTTGCGCAGATACAGCAGTAGTTGGTGCTGCTGCTATCTGACTGCTTGTTGTGTACCGGTACCGCGTATAAACTGGTATACAATTTGAAACAAAATGCTGATGCTAGTCCTGTGGTGTCGTGTGTTGGTGTCAGTGGTGTTGTTGTCTTTCACTTGGATTAATCTGTCATAACGGGTGTGTTTATCTAGGACTTTTCATCCCTGGCTTTCGCCGTGGGTTCCTGGGAGGGGGGTGGGTTGCGCATACGGGGGAAAGCGACGTCTCGAGCCGCGCCTGTCCGCGCTCGTGGCGGTGACGGCGCGACAAGAGGGAAGTCAAGCGCTTCGGAATCTCGGAGTCACTTAAAATACCATGCGTGATGCAGTGGGGGTCTCCCTGTTGTGCCGGTTGAATGGCGCCTAGTGCCGGTATTTTGCCGGTGAAAACACTTGTCAGGCCTGGAATCCCCTGCTGCCGGTGTAAAAAAGTGTGGGAGAAATCGCTTGGCACGCCTGAAAGCCGCTACAGCAGAATTCTCTCTCCTGAGGTATGCGTATAATGGATATGATATGATGTTTTCACAGATTGATAACATCACCCTGTTGACCCTGGTACAATATTGTTCTAAGGAGGGTCGCCTACGATCATATATATATATCCGTACTGAGGACGCACACCCAGTTATATGCGCGAATCGGAGCATCATACACAGCTTGCAAAGATGACTTTCGAACAGATCTTCGATCTCACAGCTGGAGTTTTTTTTTTGTTTTTTTTTTCATGTATATTATGATATTATGTTGGAGATGAGCGTTTCAACGTCTTAACTTTTTGTTTTTGTTTTTGTCAACAACCCCCCCCCACACACACTCCGAGATACGGTAAGTGTGTGGCATCATACCCTTGGTCTAGCCGGTCGCCCCGGTGGTCTAGCGGTTGCCCTCGAATGTTACTATTAATAGAGTTGGTTCTGGGGTTCGAGCAGCAGTAATACGCGTTATTGTTGTGTGTTTTCAACCATTTTACCCCAGTGACGTCTTCGACCGGTATTTTGTGTGCGTTAGGGTAGGTTAGGGCTAAGGTTAGATACCATGGTTGAAAAAAACACACGACTATGTAAGACACCCGGTGTTCGAAGCCCACGCGGGTTGGTCTTTTGAGCGTACTCGCAAAAATAAAATAAGTAAAGGAATCAGCTGCTGAGAGCACCTGGCAGCGTGGGTAGGCGCAATTAATTAGACGCGGGTCGATGAGAGAAGAAAGGGCTGAGGTCTTCTCGCGATAGTATCGAGGGCGTGTATCGTAGTGGGGAGGGGGGAGAAGAGCCTGCTCAGTGAACCTTGATCTGAGTTACAACTAGAGACGGAGAACGAGAGGAGAACGACAAAGAAAAGTGCGAAGATATTAGATGGGATGACCAAAGAAAAGAAGGGAAAACTGAGGTGTTTGGCGCAGAAATCAAAACATATTGAATGGACCACGTATTACCAATTGAGGTATATACTACAATTCGATGCGAGTCGACGAGGGAAGAAAGGGCTGGATGGAGTCTTCTCGCGATAGAAATGAAGGCGCGTGCGGTAGTGCGGAGGGGGGGAGATGAGCCTGCTTGGTGACCGCCGATCGGAGCTACGTATGGGGAGGGAGAAGGAGACAGAAAAGTGCGAAGAGAATAGAAGGAGTGAGCAAGAAACTGATGAAAAAAATGTTGCTGAAACCGTTTTGCGCTCTCGGCGGTGACACGTCTGGTTTGCGCCGCTGTATTGTTTTACTTGGAGCCGAATAGTTCCATTTTTTTCACGAGCGGAGACGCGAGTTTCTACTACTTATGATGGCGCCTGAAACAAAAAGGAGGGGCTCGTTTCCAGCATCGTGTGCCCTAATCTCCGTGTCCCGTCCGACCACCGGCATCTGATAAAGTAGTAAACTGAGGAACGGTGGAGTTCTGTTTTTTTTTGTCGAACACAACGTCCTCGAGAGCAACAAGTTAGTTGCAGCAGCAAACAGCAGAGGGGGGGGGGGGGGGGGGGGGGGGTACTCAGTTTGTACATGGCCGTAGTCGTATGGCCATAGACCCTCGTATCCCTACTATGCCGGGACAGAGTAGGTCGGGTTTTCACCAACCAGGTAGACATTGCTTGCAAAGCACGAAGCGCCGTGAGGTGTTGGCGAGAGGAGGGGGGGGGGGGGAGGGGGGGTTCCCAGTGACTCATATGTAGGTCTCCTAATTATCGTTTCTGATGAACGTGTAAAAGGGGCCGTGGGAGCGCTTCCCACCGACGCCCTCAGTAATTGACGACAGTTTACAGGTATCCACCAGCGACCAGTCCTAGCGGGAGCTATCACAAGACACGGCAGTACTTGCTAGTGTTGGGTTGGTTTAGCAGAGTGCATGCGTACTGCTGTAACAGCTTCCCCATCGGAATGTGGTTTTGCTTGGAATTCTGAAGGGGTGTCGCTAGTTGAAAAGGGGGGGGTTGGACTAAACTCCTGTAAAAACTTGAGGATGAACAATTAGCCACCGTGTGAGGAACCCGGCAGAGAAACACCGACCACCCCAAACGAGTTTGTAGCTTAGTCTGTACCAGGTGTATATTTTGGTCATCGCTTTTAACTTTCCAGGTCAGCTCGTAAGAGGTATTATTCACACCGAGGGAACCTTTTGGACAAGCCGTGGTGACAGCTGTCTTCCCTTCTCCCCCGCCCTCGGTAAATATTATACCTTCATTGTTATCGCGCATTGAGTTCAGCATTCCTTCCCACTGTTATTATCACTGTTTTTTTGTGTTCGTCGATTTTCATCGAATTTTCGAACACACTCTCCGCTATCATCGTCACGTTTTTTCGAAGAAAAGTCCCTACGAGCAGGAGCATGGCACTCGGGTAGACTTGAACCAACGGCATTGACTTAGTAGAGACAATATTTACCTACTATTAATAGTCCATCCGGGACGCTCTAGGGTATTTGGGTACCACACCTGAGTGGTACTGGTGATACTCGGGTGTGTACCCGGGCATACGCAGAGTACCGTATACCCTACCAGGTACTGAATACACGCTTGGCATCTTCACGTCGAGTATAGCATGATGCAGGTGTGCAAGTACGGTTGGGAAACCGTCTTTTCTTGTCTCTTCTTGTTTCCCCCCCCCCCCCCCGCCCCCGCCCCCTCGGTCTTTTACCCTTCCTTCTTCCCTCGGCGCGACTTTGCGTGGCATATATCACGATAGCGCCACCGTGAGCACGGCAGTGGGAGATTACCACACGCACAAAGGATGGAAGGGCAGTAAATCTGCAAATGCCACTATTAATATTAATCTTGGAATGTCATGCCGGTATTTTTTTTCCCTTTTATGTAGGTTCCTCGTGGAGGTCCCGGGGGGGAAGGGGGGCTTTCGCCCATTGTGATACACTTTGATTGGTGTTGCTTTTTGAAACCCTGGTATAGCGCCGTAAACAGTGAGCGCGTCTTACTGATCAAGCTTCTACAAAGGAAGTGCAACGCTTTCAAATATTAGCGTTGCACTCCTGACCCCGGACTAAAGATGGGCACCCGGTGGCATTATTGATGAAACGAAAACCGGATAGGAGGCGTTATTCTCCAAAACGAACAACGGTTAAACCGAAAACCGGTCTTGAAGGAAGGGTGAAAGCACCCAAAATAATGATAACCCGCGAGGGGGGGTCCTTGATTTTGCGCGTTGTTGTGTGTTCCCAAGTGCGTGTTTGGTTCTCTGCGCTAGTAATGCCTTGCTGCAGCTGGCGAAGAAATGCCTGACCAACTCTCACCCAGTCATGCCTAGTACCGGTACCAAGACTCTATTTGTCGCGACTTTCGCTGCTGCAGGCATGTCGGTTTTAGTGTACCAGGTACAGCTATTGATGGTGATGGTGACAGCAGTCAACTAAAGTAATTAACGCTTTGAGTTGATTAGATTATGGGAAATTATAAAACTCAGCTGGCGTCCCCGGTGGTCTAGTGGTACCCTCGAATTCTGCTAGCGTTGATCCTTGAGTTCGATTCCGACCGTGGTGAGATTTTGATTTTTTGTTTGCTAGAACGCAAAAAAAACAAAGGGGGATAACTGCTGAGAGCGCCTACGTAGCAGCGGAGGTAGGCACAATTCGACGCGAGTCGACGAGGGAAGAAAATGCTAAGTTCTTCTGGCGATAAACATGAAGGCGTTATTATACCGCAGCGGGGACGGGGGAGGAGGGCCCGATATGTGACCCCGGATCTGTGTTACTACCGGGAAGGAGGGCAAGAGCAGTGCGAGGATAATTAATGGGATGCAGAAGAAAACGAACAGCTGGCATCTGGATGGCGAAGGCATTTGAGTGAAATCGACACACGACGTGTATGAAAATTCGTGGAAGTGTGGTAAGCTTAAGCTTTTTTTCTTTATCCTTATCTGCCGCTTTTTTTTTCCCCATCCGCCGGAGGATGAAAATAAAGAAGAAGTGAACAAAAAAGCTGGCGTTGCCGGTGTTGCAGCAAAGTAGGCCGCGTAACTGCTAGGTCGGGGGTCGATTTCGCGAGTTCAAGTCCCTCAAGAGATTTTTAGCACCAGATGTTGAATTGACTGCTGCCCGTATTAACATTTGCTATATGGTGGAAAACACGAGCGCGTGAGTCAGCAAAAACTCGAACCAAATCGACGAACAATGGGAGTGTTGAACCGTATGCGCGACAAAAATGGAGGCATGTATCAGAGGTGAGAAGGGACGATGCCTGTGACCACGGACGACGGCTTGTCCAGCAGGTCGCTGAGGATAAAACCTCGCACGAGTTGAGCTGGAAAGTGAAGGTGACGGGTAAAAAAAAGAAAAAAAAAAGAAAAAACTCCTCAGTGACCTTCTGGACAAGCCATCGTCCGTGGTCACAGACTTCGTCCCTTCTCCCCTCCGATATATGCACTACTATTAATGCCTTACGTGGATGATACCAGGTACCTGGTAATCACACTACTCTTGATACCTTAAGTCGATTTTTTTTACAGTTTTTAGCAGGCACAATCTACGCTGGATCAACCACATTTCGCGCCCCCGCGTTTATTAACACGCCAGGCACTTTTATTGTGTAGATGGGTCCACTGATGTTTCCGGGTTAACTGGCGTGTCGGTGTTTTTAGCCGTCTTAACCGGTTAACCGGACCTCAAAATCTGCCAGGTTTTGGTTTGAACAACCGGCTAGTTACACACACCTGCCGGTTTCCTAAATCTGTCGTTTATTAACCCATTTCCAACTATTTTAATACTACTATTTTTCCAGTCTAACTTCAAGTGTTTTGTTCCCGTGTCGGGAGCGCGTTGCTAAAAGGGTTAACCGTTTTTTTGTACGCGGTTCTTATCTCTACTGCGGACACATCCATGGCCTACCCCAGCAGCCCGGACTGGTTCGTGTGACCGGTGCCTTATTCGTCTCTTGTCTTCGGCGCCGTTCCCCTCTGACCTGCAGGGGTGGTATCGTACCCATTGCCATTTTTTTTTTTTTATCTTTTTTACTTGTAACTTTTCCTCTCCAGCTCAACCCGTGAGTGTTTTTTTACCTTCAGCGACCTTCTGGACAAGCCGTGGTCGCTGGTGTCTTCCCGTCTCCCGCCCGGTACTCAGTACCAGATGTTGTTACCAGTTGATCGTTACTACCCACGGGGGTGGTATCATGCGCGTCGCCATGTTTTTTCTTGTTTTTTTTTCATGTCACTATTTTTACTCTCCGGCTCAACCCGTGGGCGCTTTTTACCTTCAGCGACCTCCTGGACAAGTCGTAGTCACTGATTGGTGTCTTTCCTTCTCCCGCCCGGTACTCAGTACCAGATATTGTTACCAGCTGACTGTTGCTGATGTAACTACGGGCGCATCCTCCCCCTACCTCAGTAACCTCAGCAGCCCGGGCGATTCGTGCACCAGAGTCCTCACTTGTGTCGTGTCGTGTCATGTTTTTTTTTTTTTTTCATGTCATTACTTTTACTTTCCGGCTCAACCCGTGGGCGGTTTTACCTTCAGCGACCTTCTGGACAAGCCGCACGAGTAGTCACTGACTGGGGTCTTTCCTTCTCCCGCCCGGTACTCTGTACCAGATATTGTTACCAGCTGACTGTTGCTGCTGTAACAACGGGCGCATCCTTCCCCTACCACAGTAACCTCAGCAGCCCGGGCGATTCGTGCACCTGAGTCGTCACGTGTGTCGTCTCTTCTTTATCTGCGCTTTTTCCCTCCCATGCCCCAAGCGGTTACATGGTGTATTACGTGTTGCCATGATGTTGTTCGTAGTAGGTACCTGCTACAATAGTACCATTATGTTGTGCGCGTTGTCGCGATGCTCTGTAGTCGGTACCAGCGGAAGTATGATGGTACGAGTACTTGGAGTACGTACCTGGTGTAATGTTTCAAGTACCTCGTATATTGTTTTTGCTGTAACCCCGGACACTTGTACATCGAAAAAGAAGAAACAATGACAAGAAAACGGACACGTTCTTTGCCCCGTACCCGAGCAGGCCGGGCTGATTCGTGTGGCCAATGCTCTGTACGTAGTCGTCACTTGTGTCATGACTTGTTTATCGGCGCTTTTTCCCTCCCATGCCCCAAGGCGGTTGTATTGCAAATTTCGTGTTGCCAGGTTGTTGTTTGTTGTTGTTCTCACATTAACTCGCATAATCAAGGCCGTGGTCACAGGACAGGCTCTAGTCACTCTCTAGAGCTGAGGAATACCCCAGGGAAAAAACACAAACCAAAGGTGGTACACGCATATATCACAGCTGACACCATGATACTCGGTACCAGCTAAAAAGAGTAGTACCAGGTACGACCAGTGTACGGTAGGTGTTGCCATGATGCTCGATACCAGCTAAAGTAGAACCAGGTGCTCCGCTCCCGAGTAATTGGTACTTGTATGTTGTTCGTTACTGCCGTAACCCGAACACTTGTACATAAAAATGAAAAAAAGAATGAAAAATGAACAAGAATAAAAAAAAGCGGACACGTCCCTTGCTTTTTGCTCCGTATCCCAACAGCCCAGGCTGATTCGTGTGACCAATACTGTATGTATTCGTCACTTTTGGTCGGCCCGTTTTTCCTTATGTGTCTCAGAATCCAAAGGGATCACATGGTACAGATATTATATATGATACGATCGAAGTATCACACACAGCTTGCAAAGATGAGTTTCGACAAAATATTCGATCTCACAGCTGGAGTGTATTTTTATTTTTATAGTATGATACATACTATGTACCAGACGGTCGCCCCGATGGTCGAGTGGTTAACCTTGAACACTGCTATCAATAAGAGTGGAGTCATGGGTTCAAAATCTCGGTATGGATGTTTTTATTTTTCTAGAGACACCAACTGCTCAACGCGCTTCATAGCGTGCATGAGTATATAGGCACAATTCGACGCGAATCGACGAGCATGAATGAGGCGGCTTCCCTCAATAAGACGGTCATATTGGTCTGGTGCACTATACCGCCCCAATGGAGGACTCCTACTGTGCTAGTCCAGTATCGCCATGCTGCACGCGTGTCGCACGGCTTCTTCACAATGCGATTCGGGCGCTCGTTTTTTTTTCATATCATCCCTTTTACTCTCCAGCTCAACGCGTAAGAGGCTTTCTTTACCCCCAGCGACCTTCTGGGCAAGCCGTGGTCACAGGTGTTTTCCCTTCTCCAACCCCGGTACTTGCCTTCTTTTTTTGTCACGCCGTTGGGACCGGCTCCCCGGATCGAGTAGTATTAATAATAGGTTAATATCGTACATACTAATACTAATGTCAAGATCGTGGGTTACAGTCTTACCGAGTGCATGTATGCTCGTGCTCGTAGGAACTTTTTTCTTGCATAACAGTTGACGGGCGGAAGGTGCGAGAACGTGAGTTAGCAAAACTGCGGAAGGTGCGAGAACGTGAGTTAGCAAAACTGTTTCTTCCGTAAAAGTGGACGAGCGGAAAGCGCGCGAGAGAGAGCGTAAGTTGGCAACATTCGAGGAAAAGCAACGAGCATAAAAAGCTGAAAAGTGGGAATTGCTGAACCCTGTGCGCGATGAAAAAAAATGAAGGCAAGTACCGGGGAGGGAGAGGGAAGACACCTGCGACCACGGCTTGTCCAGAAGGTCGCTGGTGGTAAATAAAACATGTTACTAGTTGAGCTGGAGAGTAAACGTGATGGTTGAATGTCAAGAATAAGGAATAGGGTTGAGCATTTCTTTCTCTTGAGCTTTTTTTGCTCCTCGGTTTTTCGTCGAGTGTTCCCCAGTCCCCCCGTGACCCGGGCTGCCTCGGTGTGGTCGATGTGGATATTGTCTGTTATTTTCGGCATGTTTTCCCTCTGAAGTCGCAAAGGCAAGGGCCACGTGTTGGTGATTTTCCAGAGTAGCTCTCAATGAACCGCGAGAATCGGCTTAACTCGTCCACAGGTGTGATTTTTATCAAGCACGAAAGTAGCTCAATAAACAGGGAGAATCGGCCTATTAATAGCTATCCCGCGTACTCAACGCTATTGTAAGTAGTTGTGCGCTTTTTTCTTCTCTTTTTTTTTGTTCTCTTGCAAGCTGTCTGATGATGTGCTGGCCGGCTTGTTTGTGTGTCGTTTTCGTATGCATTGCGTTTGGTGTTGTGGCCAAATCCCTTTTGTCGTGTTTGCGATGTATATATCTGTCTCGTGGTACGTGACCACAGAGCTCGTGTCTCCTCTTCAAGAGGGGGCATCGACACGGACACTGGTTGCGCGGGATGTATGTTGGATTGGTGGAAATGTCAGTTGAACGTGAAAAACACACAGACATCGGCACGGACACTGGTTGTGCTGGATGTAAATGGGTGGAAATATCCGAGCAAACATCAGCTGAAAGCGAAGAACACGACTGATATTTAATATTTCCACTCATCTACATGCAGCACGACCAGTGTTCGTGCCGATGCCTCCTATTAATAGAGAGACGACCTCTTTCCGTAGTCACAAACTTCGAGATAAGAGATACGTACACATTGCAAATACCGCGAGAGGTGGTTTGACCATGCAATGACTGCCACACTTGTGTGTGATACGACTATCGTATTAAATGACCCGCAAGATAACGCACACTCTGGGGATGATTTTCCGAGCTGATTTTGTTGACGGGGAGGGAGCAAACGCCTAGCGACGCTACTCAGGAAAGCTCTCTCGGCGAGATCTTCCGAAAGCCGCCATGGTCTTCGTCTCTGGAAAGATCTCGACGAGATGTTCCCAAAGCCACCATTCTCGTCGTCGATGGAAAGATCTCGACGAGATCTTCACAAAACCACCATTTTCATCGTCTATGGCAACATCTCGACGAGATCTTCCCAAAACCGCCGTGTTTCGTCGTCTACGGAAAGATCCCTCCGTGTTCGTCGTCTATAGGAAGATCTCGAACGACGAGATCTTCCCAAAGTCGTTTTCGTCGTCTATGGAAAGATGTCGACGAGATCTTCCCAAAGCCGCTATTTTCATCGTCTATGGGAACATCTCGACGAGACCTTCCCAACGCCGCCATGTTCTTCGTCAATTCGAAGATCTCGACAAGATGTTCTCAAAGCCACCATTCTCGTCGTCTACGAGCATGTTTCGACGAGATCTTCCCCAGTCCGCCGTTTCGCCGTCTATGGAAATATCTCGACGAGATCTTACGAGATCCTCCCAAAGCTGCCATTTTCATTGTGTGTGCCCCGCTGGCGTTTTGGAGAAATAGGCTGTGGAATCCGTTGCCGGGGGTGTGTGTTCTTGCGTGTCTTGCTGTGGTTGGTTGCTTCGATGTTTGCTATTTTTGTTGTCTTGCGTGTTGGTATCGAGCGGCGGCGGCGGGGTGGTGGTGGTACAATAATATGCCGCGTGGAATGTTGTTTCGTGGACTCCTTCCCTTGTTCTGTGTTCCTCTTTCTCATTCCTTCCAACCGTCGGCGTTACCGTTGCTTTGGTATTGTCCGAGTCAATTTATATACTTCAAAGTATACGTTACAAGGGCGTGTTTTGTATCTTACACTATTATTATCATTGTGTGATGGTTACTGTTGTTGTTATTATTATTGTTATTGTTATTGTTTTGTTATGGTTATTGTTGCTGTCATCATTATTATTATTATTATTATTATTACTTCGTATTATTATTACTATTATTATCATTATTATTATTATTATTATTAATATTATTATTATTATTATTAATACTCCGTATTATTATTATTATTTCTCAGTATTATCATTATTATTATTATCATCATTATTATTATCATTATTATTACTGTTATTATTATGGTTGTTGTTGTTATTATTATTATTATTATTATTATTATTATTATTATTATTATTATTATTATTATTATTATTATTATTATTATCATTATTATTATTATTATTATTATTATTATTATTATTATTATTATTATTATTATTATTATTATCATCATTATTATTATCATTATTATTACTGTTATTATTATGGTTATTGTTATTATTATTATTATTATTATTATTATTATTATTATTATTATTATTATTATTATTATTATTATTATTTATTGTTATCGTTATTGTTATTGTTATTATTGCTATTGTTATTGTTATTGTTATTGTTGCTATTGTTATTAGTTTTATTATTTATCATCACTCTTACTCCTCAGCTCAACTCGTAAGAGCTTTTACCCTCAGCGACCTTCTGGACAAGCATGCGTGGTCACAGGCGTCGTCCCCCCCCCCCCCCCCCCCTGGCACATCCCTTCATTTTATCGCGCATGGGGTTCAGCAATCCCACTTTTAAGCTTTCAATGCTCGTCGATTTTTTATCGAATGTTGCTAGTTCACGCTCTCGCGCTTTCCGCTCGTCATTTTTTGCTCAAGATGATGTCGCTACGAGCACGAGTATGTATGCGGTGTATCGGCGAGACTTTACGCTAGTAGGGAAGAAAGTCACCTATTGTACGAATTATCATATTAATAGTATATCATGGGGCACTCGGGTGTATCACCTGATTGTCTAAGTAATTCTCGGGTAGGTAACCGGGTACCCCCTGAGTATTTACTAAGTGCTCCGCGGTATTTGCCCTACTATGCACATCCTTGAAATATTTCACAGTTCCCACAGCTTGTGATCCGCCTGACCTAGGTCGTACAGATCCCTGGGTGGGGACATTTAGGTGTGTTTGTGAACGTGAACCTAAACGACGTGAAGATCGTTCAGATCCTGTACGCATCAGCTCCATGGAATGTTGCACACGTTATGTAGATCCGTGAAAAATATCTGTGTGATCTATGTGCACTTGAATTATTTTGCAAGATCCGTCAATATGATGTGTGTGATCTGAGCTGTTGTGCGATCTGTCCGAAGCACGAAGCCTTTTGGTGTTTCGTCTTGTACCTATCGCTGTTTTTTAGGGGGGTAATTCCTTTCAAACCAAGCGTTTCGTGTGCTCACAGGAATGCACCGATGCTATCGTAATGCTATTGGCTAATCGCTGGTCATATTAATGGGCCGGTTCCGTATCTGACTTGTGAGCTTCCCGCCCCTCCCCTCCCCTCGCGCTTGCTTCGCAGAAATCGATCCTGACGCGCCTGACCACGATGCCAAGGTAAGATAACAACTAGTAAGGAGGCGTTTGGTCTGTGTTTTAATCGAGGGGAGAAGTTCCATCAGTAAAAAATGAGAGGCGCCCAAAATCAAAGATTCTATGTACCTGGTTTAAGATAGTGTAGCTGTTGATATATAGGAACTCGCGTAGCAGGATATTTGTTTGTGTCGGTCATTGGGGTGTCGTACGGTATATCGCCGAAAAGAAGGCGGGAGGAAGAATCTGAAATCTGAACAACGATGACATGATTTAGAAACAGAAAACCCCTGTGTGATGGTTTGTTGTTGCGCCGCCGTCCGTGCTGCTGTGATTTTTGGGTAGGTTGCTCCGCTATGATTTTGATGCGGTTAATTTGCAGGCGGCGCACAGATAATCTTCGTACGTACGAATAAATAAAACAGGCTTCGGCGATGTCTCGGAAGAGGTTGCTATTTTTTGGCGCCTTGAAATTAGGACCTCGCCTTCGTTGGTAATCGTACTCGAGTGTAGGAAACGGACATGAGGGGGAGGGGGGGGGGTACTCGTTTGTTGGTTGCCTTAGCCTTTTGATCTTCGACCGCGCACTCCGTTCGAGAAGGAGCACTGTTCGTACTCCTAATAGAGGCGCCTACAACAGTTGGGCGCTTATTACGTATGTTCCGTATATAATACCAGGTATATGTTTTTTTTCTATTGTTTGTCTTAGCTCCATCCTCTTTGGGCGTCTGTGGCCGCCATCCATCTCCTAGGATAGCGATGAGAGGAGGGTGGTTTGGTGTGGAATGAGGGGGGTGTCCTTATATTTTGCATGGCCGTGTCATATGCCTGGACCAAAAGTGCCATCGTATATAGGAAACCGGCTTTATTTGGAGGGCACCGTCACCAGCTAGCTCACTCGAGACTAATGTACCAGGCTTAGTTATGCTCGTAATATTGAGGGTTTTGGGTATCCCAGGTTCGACTAACGACTGCCACAAGTTCTCTTCTTGTCTTTCGTAGCGTGTAGTAATGGTACACGCCAGGTTGGAGCAAGATTCGACGGCAAACCAAGCAAGGGCGAAACGATAGAAGTGCCTTGAGGCAAACGAATGGTGCTTCCACCGGAAGAACGAGAGTCGACGGTGATACACGTGTAGGCGGGAAACGGGTTTACCCGTCTCTCTGTCACCTGAATCTACGGAAACTCCACGACCACTGTTAGTACACGATATCCAATACCTCTGGAACGGCTACCGTTCATACCGATCTTCACGACCAGATATGACGTTGCAACGGTAGGAAATGTACCTGCGACCCACATTGCCCCCCAGTGTTTAAACGCTACACGCTGGAGAACCCAGCACAGCTTTCGGACTGCAAAAGGGAGACAGGTTTTCAGGCTCTCGAAGAAATGAGGGTATTGTGTTGTACTAAACTGTGGTCGTTGATGTTGATGTTTTCATTCACCTGTTTCTCTTCTGGTCATGTCACCGCCTGCGCAGTGGGAGCAACGGGATCGTATGAAGCGTGATATGTTTTCACTAAGGTGTCAGTCATACACTACAAACGACCAGTGGTTCATCACCAGTACGGTTATCCGGTGCCGAAGTCGCGTATTCAACGACAGCGAACAACCTATTATGTCGAGGGCGCTGTGAGGGACCCGATATTATAAAGGACTGACGGCCACCAGCGAAGCCAGACGCCTCATGGCGACGAGCGCGTTCAATCGCTTCTTTCATGGTGGTGCAAGGCTTATCAGTTAACTGCAAGCACCGTACAGCTGGCCTTCGGCCGTGCTGCCACAGAGCAACCGTCATGGCACTCCATGTCGTCCGCCTGTTTGCAGCGCCGTCGACAGCAGTTTGGAATTGCCCAATCAGCATACGCTACGATAAATAGCGTACG
The DNA here is from genome assembly GCA_012845835.1 of Undaria pinnatifida. Classification (NCBI taxonomy): domain Eukaryota; class Phaeophyceae; order Laminariales; family Alariaceae; genus Undaria; species Undaria pinnatifida. The sequence continues at coordinate 3,237,210 of JABAKD010000020.1, forward strand.
CTGATCGGGCGATTCCATGCTGCTGTCGTCCGCGCGGCAGACAACCGGACGACATAGAGTGCCATGACGGTTGCTCTGTGGCAGCACGGTCTCAAGCTAGCTGCACGATGCTTGCAGCTGGCTGATTAGCCCTGCACCGCCATGGAAGAAGCCATGGGGGCCGCCGGTGGAGACAACTCGCGCTATCGCTACCGCGGGAAGCGAAGGACATGCCAGCTGTTAATAGCGCTGGATTGCGAATACAATTGAGTTAAATTGGCCCACGACGTGTATGAAAATGCGTGGAAGTGTGGTGAGCTTAAGCACTATGTTTCCCCATCCGCTGGAGGATTAAACAAAAAAAACATTGAACGCGCTCGACGTCACGAGGCGTCTGGCCTCGCTGGTGATCACTTGAGTGTTTTTTTATACACTCACGTCCCTCAAAGCGCCCGCGTATTTTAGTCAACGGCTCAAAACACGGGCGACGCCACGACTCCGCGTGCCGTCAACGCCAACTGAGGGTTAGGGTATCGCAGGGTCGACTACAACTGCAACAAGTTATATTCTTGTATTTCGTAGCGTGTACAGTAAGTAGTACAAGCCAGGTTGGAGGAAGGTTCGACGGCGAACCAAGCCAGGGCAAAACGATAAAAGTGCCTTGAGGCAACGAGAGGTGCCTCCACAGGAAGAACGAGAGTCGACAGTGATTACCACGGACTTGATTATGCGAGTTAATGTGAGAACAACAACAACAACAACAACAACAACAACAACAACAACAACGACAACGACAACAACAACAACAACAACTCGTCAGCGGGAAACGGGTTTGCCCGTCTCTCCGCCACCTAGGAGACTCCACGACCGCTATTAGTAGAACAAGACACGATATCCAACACCTCTGGAACGGCTACCGTTCATGACAATCTTCACGACAAGATGTGACGTTGCAACGGTAGAAAGTGTACCAACGACCCGCAATATGTGCATGATACGAGCTGGGCCGACCAAGAGGGCGGGGAGTGTGTTCAACCGAGAGGCTGCACAGCCCAATTTATGATCGTTTTCCACAAAAAATTGACCGCCTGTTCCACAGACATATACGACCATGATAGCTGTGGTTCTTTTTTGTTTTTGTTTTGTTTGGCCGAGTTATGCCCGACGAAGGATTTTTGAGATTTGAATTATTCGTGAAAAAATGAGAAGAAAAAAAAAGAACACAGGCATCATCTTCATATGTGTCTTGCGGACCACTTGTCAAAATTTCATCAAAAACACGGTGATTTGCGCTGTGTATGCGCAAATCGCTGTACGCACCAGTTTCGCTCAAATCTGCCCAAGATCTCGTCCGATATTTCCTGTTTTTGTTGAAGACAGAATACCGACCACATCCAACCAAAACACACTCGAAAACAACCGTGTTTGCCGAGCGAGACACAATTATGAAATATATGCGTTCAGAGAGCGAAGTCAACGTATTATGTATGTACGTACGAGTTAGTATGTTGTACGTAGCAAGACATGCTCAGGCATGTACGAGTACACTCCTGTAGAGGAAAAAACACAAAGTTTACGTTCAACAAAAGATGCAACAGAAGCTATCAATTTTCACCCAGAGAGTTCGTATCGACAGCCACCACTTCCCGGTGTTCGTATCTTCGAATACTCTAGGTACAGAGGTTCGCAGCCATCGCTTCTTGGTTGGCGCGCTTGGTGGCATGGTGTGTGTGTTGTGTGTGGGGCAGCACCAGTGTGACCATGTGGCGACGAAGCCAAAACCCAAATTTGAAAATTGCGCCGCAAAAAGATATCAGAAAACAACGGGTTCACCTTCACTAAATCCAGTACGATATGGTGTCGTGAAGTTTCTAAACGCTGGAACCTGCTCTGTAGCAAAGACGCGTGGTTGTGCATACGCGCGTTGGTTGGCCGGTTCCAACAATGTTTTCAATAACATTGAGCTCCCAGTGGTACGAATTTTATGGCTGGAACACGGAATGTTAGTTTGACAGCCGGCCCAGCTCGTATTAGAAATAATATGCATTACTTTCGCTGGCCCCGGCTCTGATGTTTTCGCTCTCTTGCCGCTATTTGCATTTGAGACGCACACTCTCTCTTTCGATGGAATCCTAGAAACGGTGCAACATTAGTTCGTTGATCCGCGCACAACACGCGTGTGGATGTTAATCGTTTCATTCATTCATTCATTCATTGTTTTAAAGGTGTAGACGTTTTTTTGTGGTTTATACGCCATGCGTTGTTTTATTACAATGTCTCTTGGTAAAGGAATAATAAGGATGTGTGGATCCGTCTTGGTTGGGCTCAGTCCCACATTTCCCGATGTCCTGGACCGCCAACTGAAGCTTAGAATTATTTGCTAAAAAAAATATTTTTTGGCGGTGTATGATATGCATTATATTCGTCAACCATTTTTGTGTAGCTCGATCCGACGTCCAATCACCATCGTACTAGTATACATGGTTTTTGTTGCGTGGTACGTGGTAACGTGGTTATTTTTCATGGTTATTAATACCTGGTACCAGGTAGTATTTTTACCAACGCCACCCATGTTATGATGTATGGAGTACCAGATACGTGTATGTGAACCTGGTATGTATAAACCGGTACTACCGGTGGCCTCGTGGTTAACCCCGAGTACTGCAAAGGTGTTAATCGGGGGTGTAAATCTTGGCATGGAGATTTTTTTTCTAAAACCACCACCTGCCGAGGGCGCTCTATAGCATGGTTGAGCACAATTCGACGCGAGTCGACGAGGGAAGAAATTGCTAAAGTCTCCTAGCGATAAAAGGGAAGGCGCGTATCGTCGTGGGGAGGCGGGCGAAAAGCCTGATTGGTGACCCCGTCTGAGTTGCGTGTAGGAAGGGACACACAGAAAGAAAAAGTGCGAAGATAGTACGTAGATGGGATGGCCTAGAAGAAAAAGGGGCAGACGACAAGAAGCGGTATACCGCCACCGTTCCGTGCCACCGTGCGGTACAGCAGAATACACCTAGGTTTTTGACCCCGATCCGCGAAGCTGATTGGTCAACTCAGCCTCGTACCGGTTTGTGACACCAACTCCTTGCGGTACATCGTACCGCGGGTTCTCAGCTTGGCCGTCACCGTTTCCTGACGCGACCCATAACGCTTTCTGTCGCAAAATACACCATGCGGACCGACTTTGCCGCAGGCTCTTCACGGCGCATAGCCTTTCGATTTTCGACCGAATCTCAACCATGGGCACAACGTCATGGCGCATCCATATAACGACGCGTTTTCATATTCCTTCATATTTCGGATCCCTTCAGAGCAATCATTGCAACACCCCTCCCGCACACAGCACGAACGGCTGCTCAACCATGGCTCGCACCATACGTAGCTCGCACACCCCACGTACACGTATTGTAGTTGTTGTCGTTGTTGTTGTTGTTGTTCTCACATTAACTCGCATAATCAAGTCCGTGGTCACAGGACAGGCTCTAGTATCGGGTTAGTTATGTATGGATGGCGAGGAAAAGGCTGGGGCAAAGGGACAAAGAGGGAGTGACGGTCCCGCTACACGCGAACGACCCCGTTGGCCCACACATACACCCAATGACATCCGCCGTCCGCCTTGGGAGCTCGTACCCCGCATTATGTTGAAATCCACGCAAGGAGAAAACGCCACCACTTAAACTTGGTAGTCAAGAACTTGAGCATACTTGAGATGCCCGGAAAATAACTTATAATACACTACCTACCCATACCCTAAAACCTACCAGGGTATTAAACAAAAAAGAGATTCTTGAGTGGTGGCGCCATCTGTGTGATCGTACACTGCTGGTTATGTACGAAACAACGGCTTTCGACCATTAAAATGTGGACCTTGAAAATATCGGGAGTATATTACATGTAGCCTTGTACATAGCCTTCTACATGTTGTCTTGTAGCCATGCAGTCCACCGACACAGACATGTCGGGTAGGTTTGTTTTAGCCGAAGGCACAAGAGGTATGGATGCATGCTCCGGCTTAGAAGCGTTTTGCCGAGGCGAGGAAGATGGGTTGTTGAGTGTAAAAAAATTGAGATTCGTTGGGGGTAGGTATACCCTCATCTCTGAAGGAATCCGAAATATGAAGGAATGTTAACCCCTTTACAACTGGAAACCCCTTTTGGGGACAAATTCACTTGAAGTTAGTATAGTGAGGGATTTGGGGGCTCTAAAGGGGTTAAAGCGCGTCGTTCTATGGATGCTACATGACGTTGTGCCCATGGTTGAGATTCGGTCGGAAATTGAATGGCTACGGGCCGTGAAGAGCCTGCGGCAAAGTCGGTCCGCATGGTGTATTTTGCGACAGAAATCGTTATGGGTCGCGTCAGGAAACGGTGACGGCCGAGCTGAGAAGCCACGGTACCATGTACCGCAAGGAGTTGGTGTCACAAACCGGTACGAGGCTGAGTTGACCAATCAGCTTCGCGGATCGGGGTCAAAAACCTAGGTGTATTCTGCTGTACCGCACGGTGGCGCGCAACGGTGGCGGTATACCGCTTTCTGTCGTCTGCCCCCCAAAAATGTGCTCTACAACAGCGTGTCCCTTACACAGTATCTGTGGGTATTCTATTCCCACGTACGCAGTATCTACATCCGGCACAACCAGTGTCTGTGCTGATACCTCGTAGAGAGACGAGCTCTGTGGTCGCAAACTACGAGACGTAGGCGCACATTGAAAATGCAGCAAGGTGATGCAATGCCAACCACAACATTATGTGGTGAAATCGCGTATAGAAGGCCCTACTCGTATTAGCTTATGTCGATCGACAACTTTTGTCTACTTTTCCATGACGATAGCCTTGTCATTGGCTTTCTTCGCAACTAACATCTGGGTTTCTGTGGGCCATTCGCGGCTTGGAGAAACGAAGCAGGCTGCAGTATGGGCTTTGCTCTGTGAGTCTTGCTCGGTGCGACTTCCTCTCAGATGCGGCGCGAGGAGCATCGCTCGAGAAATAGTAGCTAGGAGCCATTCTCCCAGAGGTAGGCGGGCGGAGGGAGGGAGTTTAGTCACAGGCGAAGTGTGTTTCATGTCCAGTGCGTCAACAGGAGTCACAGGGCTAGGTGCAGCAGATGCGTATGATGCTCGACAGACGTGCTGCTGCTGCTACTGTTGCTGCTGCTGCTGCTGGCTGTATGTAGTTGCGTCGCAGTAGGCAGCAGAAGGAGTGAAAACAATTGGGCTGATGCTGTACAGACAGCGGGCGAAATATCGGAGCGGGCAACAGAAACTGAGAGCGGGGCCGTCTATTGAAAAAGAACAACGAACTGCGGGGTGATCCGTTCGCACCTGCTGGGCTGAGCGAGGCGGAACGCAACCCCTTGAAAACTGGGCCATTTCAGCGACATTGAATGCTCAGAGCACCGCCACGGAGCTCGGCTCGGTCGGGATCCCCACATGCGTCGTAAAATATCGAAGGTCCCCTTGCTTGCCCCGTAGCCGAATGTGCGAGAAAAAAAACTCGACCGCCGGAGAACACCATGCCAAAAACAAAAAAAGTGCATGTTTTACAACGTAGATATCCCAGAGCTTGCATCTCGATGAGCCACTACATACTAGAAAACATGTAAACGACGCTTCCGCTGTGAGATCGAGATTTTGATCTAAACTCATCTTTGCAAGCTGCGTGTGATACTTCGACCAGGTCTACTTGTACCAGTACCTGGTATATATATATATATATTACAAGAATAAAAATACACTCCAGCTGTGAGATCGAAGATTTCGTCGAAACTCATATTTGGAAGCTGTGTGTGATACTCCGATCGCGCGTATTACTGAGTGTGCGACTCCTCTTGGAACTACAGCAGTGCAGCTTGTACCAGGGTCAACAGGGTAATGTTGGTCAATCTGTGCGCGGAAACTATAAAACCCGTTTCTGAGGGAGACAAAATCTGACAGCTGTGGAAGAAAATGCATCAGTTTATCAAGTACATCGTGTAAGTCGTATAACCGGCGAGGGGAAGGCGGAGTTATATTATAACAAATGAAAATACACTCCAGCTGTGAGATCGAAGATTTCGTCGAAACTCATCTTTGCAAGCTGTGTGTGATACTCCGATCGCGCGTATTACGAGTTGTGTGTCCGCGTTAAGGATATAGGTCGGCGACTCCCCTTACAACTACAGTGTAGCTATCAAGGTCAACAGGGTGATGTTGGTCAGTCTGTGCGCGGAAACTATAAAACCCGTTTTTGAGGGGGACAAAATCTGACAGCTGTGGAAGAAAATGCAGTTATATGTAGCAGAAAGGTAAAATGGGACACTGCAGAGTTGTGTTTCATGTGCTCATTCGTACGGCGATGTACTAATAGACCTGGTGCGTCCATAGGTGTTCCGATACGTTCATGCCGTATTCGTTCATACTGCTGTATACGTCCATACTCCGTGCGTTCTATTTACGTGCCTACCTTACGTTTGCCGCGTTTGTGCCGCGATGTTGCGGTCTATGCTCCTGGTACAAGCAGAGGTTTTCGTCATGAGAGAGGGCTCAAGTCACGCAAAAGGGTGCAAAGTACGAGTTATGTTCTGTTAACTATTTCTCGTATAACATTTGTAGTACACTTTAGTTTTTATATTTTTATCGTCACTTTGACTCTCCAGCTCAATTCGTATTAAGAGGTTTTTGCCAGGGGACAAAATCTGACAGCTGTGGAAGAAAATGCATCAGTTTATCAAGTATATCGTGTAAGTCGTATAACCGGCGAGGGGAAGGCGGAGTTACATGTAGCAGAGAGGTACGATGGAACACTACAGAGTTGTGTTTCATGTGCTCGTACGGCGGTGTACTATTAGACCTGATGCGTCCATAGGTGTTCCGATACGTTCATACCATATTCGTTTATACTGCTGTATACGTTCATACTACATACGTTCTATTTACGTGCCTACGTTACGTTTGCGACGTTTGTGCCGCGATGGTGGCGGTCTATTACATGCATGCTCCTGGTACAAGTAAAGCTCATCTTTGGGAGAGAGGGCTCAGTCACGCAAACGGGTGCAAAGTACGAATTATGTTTTGTTAAACATTAGAGTGTTTGCGTTAAAATATTTCACAAAAAAATCTTCCATCATGCTAGAAAAAAAAGGCCAGATTCACTCGGGCATGCTCTTGGTTGTGATTGCGGTGAACGAATCGCAGAAAAGGCGTACACGGCCTCCATATCACAGGCGGGGAGCGGGGAGGCAACATCAAATTTTGAATGTAGACATGGTGCGGTAGCACCTAGACTCACCGACAGGGGCAGGCCCAGCACAACAGCAGCAGCAGCAGTAGAGGCACCGCAGCCGAGCAGCAGCAGCAGCAGCAGCGGCGGGGGCGGGGGTGGAGGTGGCGGTGGCGATGGCCCCGCCAGATGAGTTGCGGCACAGCAGCTCGGCCTGGCTTGATCACCACGATCATCACAACACCAGAACAGCCAGTTTTTTATCAAGTTTTTTAGAAACAAACGCAGGAGACACCAACAGCAGCCGCAGTTCAACACCCGCCGCACAGCAGCAGCAGCAGCAGCAGCAGTAGCGGCGGCGGCGGCCGTGCGGCGCGGGTGGCGGTGGCGGTGGAGGCTTCGGCGACAGCGTTGTGGGATAGCAACGGTGGTTGACAAAATCAGCACCGAATACGATATCACGCAGCAGCAGAGAGCGTGGTCACATCGTCGAGAGCGCGGGAGCGCTGGCTCACTAGCACCTACCCCTGAGGTTGCGCGTACGCGCCATGCTTCCCCAGCTACTCTTCGGTGCCTCCGCATCAATGTTGGGTTGTGTCTACCGCTGCCAAGCACGCCGCACAGCGATCAGTGCTGTATGCTGCCGTGTGGGTTGTACGCTCGTGCCCTCTGATTGTTGTGCCGGTGTGCCCGGTGTTGGTAGGCCAATCGTATGATCTGGTTGCTATCGATGGAAGTTCACTCTAAATCGTTCACTCAAATTGCATTTTCCATGCCGTTTTTGGCAAATTCTTCCTTCCTTCAAAGTTCGCTCGGCGGGATTATTTGCCTGAATTTTTAGGTTGAATTCCTTTAACGCAAACACACAATTTTTATGAACATTTATAACACATTTTTATTTTTATTTTTTTATCGTCACTTCGACTCTCCAGCTCAACTCGTAGTGAGAGGTTTTGCCCTCAGCGGCCTTTTGGACACAATAGCTGTGATATCGCCGCAACTCACATTTGCAAGCTCTTGTGTGTTATTCCGATCGCGCGTGTTACGGTGGGGTATGCCTGTCCTCATGAAAGACGTTGGTCAACGACTCCCGTTAGTGCTAGCTAGCACGTGGTATATACCCGGTCGCCCCGGTGGCGTATCAGGTTATCCTCGAGCCTGGTATAGGTCAGTTTCGTGAGTTCGAGCCCCGCCGAGTGCATACTCGTATAAATTCGTTGGGACTTTTCCTTGTGGGCAAATTGACTTGCGGAAAGCGCGAGAGCGTGAGTTAGCAACACTCGATGAAAAATCGACGGGCAGTGGGATTGCTGAACCCTGTGCGCGATAAAAGTTGAAGGCAAGAACCGGGGGGAAGAAGGAACGACACCTGTGACCACGGCTTGTCCAGCAGCTTGGAAGTAGAAGTGTGAAAATATATATGTATATATAGACTCTATGTATGTATTTACATATACCAGGGTTAACAAGGTGATACAAAGACGTTCGGTGTTTAGTGATGAAATCACTGTGCGCACGGAAACTATAAAAGCCTTGGGGGGACAAAGTCGGACGGCTGTGGAATGCACCAGCTGTTTTCTTTGAAGCATATATATTCAGGAAAATGAGGGATGGGGGAGTAAAAAAAATAAATGAAATAATCGCATAGTGAATACCCTGGAGCTGCCGACCGAACGGCGCGAGACCCAAAGACATCATGGGGATCATGTGCTTGTTTTATATTAATATTACCTGGTAGTGGTTCAAGCTTTCGGTGTAAGCATTAATTAATGGTGCTCATGGCATGCTGTTGGTGTTTGTTATGGTACCGCTTGTAGACGTTATCGCCGCAATGAACCAGAGATGTGTGCTACCGGTCCCGGGTGGCGAAAGGTTCCCGAACCCTTCCGCGGTCATCGGAAAAAATGCGGTTTTTGAATGTTTGGCAGCAACCTCCAGATAGAAATGCCTCTATTGCTACTGAAAACCTCCCCTTTTTACATATTATCATAAGAGTATAGCGGTTCTTGAGTGCGGTTCTCGCATTGTGCGGGATGTATTGTCGGTAGGTTCGCGCTCAAATCTGAGGTAACCCAGAGTCTTTGCGCCATAAACACGACTGCCTCCAGTAGACCTTAGTACTTGTTCGAGAAAACCCGTTCATTGGTCAGCTACTGATATTTGGGGATGTTTCATTGGTCAAAACACGCGCACAAGCTAGTTTGCAAGGTAGCCCATATCCTTCGCGCCATAAAACACGATTTGCCAATCCTCCAGTAGACTTTTACCACTTTTTCGAGAAAACCCGTTCACTGGTCAGCCACTGGTATTTGGGGATGTTTCATTGGGTGAAAAACGCACGCACGCGAGCAAGTTTGCACTCTGCTCCCGCTTGACATCCCGATCCCGCCCAGACCTGATCCCGTCTTCACGGACCTATGAGCCCTCTAAACTGACCCCGGGTATGTACTACCGTAATAAGTAGCCGCCAACAGGGCCCACCAAGCACCCTGGTCCCACGCCGACCAAAATCGAGGGCCGGCCGGAGCAAATCGAGGGTCGGCCACAGCCAGTGCCCTCGTCACTCGTCGTACGTGTTTCCTGGCAACGGCAGTGTGCGTATTGTCTTGACGTTAGATCGGTTATTTCTACCCAGCGTCATCAGTAGAACACCCAGTGTTCATCCCGGTTCTTCATCCTATCATGGAGAGGCACAAACTATGTGGTGACAGACTGTGAAAAAGAGAAACCCGTGTCGAATCGGTTACAAGTACCTGTACAGCAATCTGTTTTGTTGACTAAAAGACCAGTCGCGATAAGGCGGTGGTTAACCGTAAACGGCAGTGTGTACAAAAATTGTGCTGGATATCGAAACGAAAAAAAAATCGGTGCGATAAGATCCAAGAATGCTTCGATAACGGCAACGACAACGATATTATCGGTGTTGAGTAGAAACACCAAAAAACTCGGTAGTGGAGGCGATAACCGACGCCCAAAGCTCACAGCCCTTCCGCCGACCTTCGTTTTTTTTTTTTTTCGGAGTCGCCCCGGTGTGGCAAGCGGGAGGGGTCCCCCCTTTCTGGCAAGCGGGGAGGTCCCCCGCCTTGTGGCAAATGGGGGGGTCCCCCCATTTGTGGCAACGGGGGGGGTCCCCCTCCTTGTGGTAACGGGGGGGGTCCCCTCCTTGTGGCAACGGGGGGAGAAAGGGGGGAGGTCCCCCGCCTTGTGGTAACGGGGGGGTCCCCCCCCTTGTGGCAACGGGGGGGGGGGTCACCCCCCCTTGTGGCAAACGGGGGGGTTACGTCCATTCATGTATCTATACAAGTACCTGTTCAAACCTATCATCGGAATAACATGTACCAGGTACGTATAACGCTGATCTTCTTTCTGACAAAACACCAATGGCCCTCGTTCGCTAAATGCTGTTTGCTGGTTGTTACTCTGTCGCCTGTCCCCCCGGGAGGCGTTCGGCCTTATATCGTTTTTATCGCATCGCTACAAGTATCGTTTTTCGAATTATCGATCGATGCCTCAAAATATATCGAAACTTTCGATACGATACCCAACACTACAGCGGTGTACAATCGATTATTCGGCTTCGTCGAAATGGATTTAGATATGGATAAAACTAAGGAAATGCGAACAAATGTAAGCTTCCGCGGAATTTCCGTAGGCTGTCTTTCACTGATAACACGCTGTTTATGACGTCCAAGAGACCAAGTCTGGGTATGACCATCATCGTCCTGACGTATCATGTGCGTTCCTTTCCATGCCCGTCAGCAGCTGGCGTAAGCCCGCCCGGACTTTTTCGCCTTGCTGTATTCTCCCCTCAGTGCCCTTTACGCACTTGGTGCCCTCGATGTGCCCAAAGCCTTTTTCTGCCAGTTTCTAGGATCTGTTTGTAAGGCCATTTCTTATGCAGTCGGATCAGTCGAAAACGGTTTTCGACTGAAGCCCAAATCGGGCTTTCTTACACAGTCGAAAAGGGCTTTTTCGACTCAACGTTTTTCGACTGGGAATTCCGACTGGCGGATCCAGTCGAAAAACTCGACTTTTTCGACTGGATGGTCGAAAAACTCAGTCGAAAAAGTTTTACCCCTGATTTTTGAACCCATCGCATCGCTCATCCCACCACAAAGCACACACCCACACGCCCACACACCCATACCAGGTACCACACAGCAGTATCATATAACAGCGCCGACGCTGCCTTTGCTATCACTGCTGTTGCTTCTCGCCGCAAGTCAGCGTGGCGCACTCCGCTCGCCAGCAGCGTGTATCACACGACAGCAGTAGCGCGCGTTATCGATGCCACTTTGGCAACAACGGCCACGCCTGCTGTAGCTCTGTCGGCTTTCGGCTAAGCCCAACGCCACCAACCCGCTTGGACAAAGGTCCGTCGCGCGCGAAGCACGCGTTGCTCGCGAAGAACACGCGAAGCACAGCTGAGAGCTGCCAACCGATTTTCGACTGCCATACAGCAGTACAGCAGTACTCCCTCACACCAACCGCCTCTAAAAAGAGCACAAAAACTCTAAAATCGACTCGACCGACGATAAGAAGAGGGACCAGAAGAATCCAGTCGGAAAAAAATCCCGCCGAAAAAAAATCCAGTCGAAAAGGGCCATTTTCGACAGGCGGAATCCGACAGTGTAAGAAATTGCCTAATGTGGTGTTCTTCCTTTCCTTTCCCTTGCTTGCATTTCTTTGCTTTTTCAATTGCCGCTGGTCTTTCGTGCACATGGGTATTGATAGGACTGGCTAGCTGGTTAGTCGGTTGGTTAATATTTTTCGCCGCACCCCCCCCCTGCTGGCGAGCTCATGTCCTTCACCCACTGCGTGTAATACGCCTTTGTCTTGCTGTATTTGCTTACCGTGGGCGCGTACTTTGTTTTTTTTTTTCGTAGCGCTGTGTGATTTGCCTTTACCTCGCGGCACCCCCCCTCGCTGGCGAGTCTGCGTAGATTCTTACGTGCCAGGTACGTGTTATCTTTTGATGCTTCGTTTTCTATTCCTCTCGTTTTTTTTTCTTCCTTGTTTTTTGTACTCGGATTTGTGTAATACGTCGTTTGGTTTCATCGGTGGCATGCGGTGTAGTCGGTTTCACCTGCGAGTCTTGAAACGTACCTGGTATGTACCAGTATGGGCCTGGTACGTACGTACGCTGACTTTCCGATTTCATGTTTTATCTTTTTTCTTTCGTCGTGTGTACGACTTGCTTCAGCCACGTTGTTCCAGGTGTACGTTTATCGTTTTTTACATTATTATTGTGGATACTAGGCCCTATTCCCTAGATCGTACCGCCTCGTTATGACTATAATCCTTCAAGACCATCCTGGCTTCTCGAGGGAGGGTACCTTTACTGCTTTTTCGAGAAAATGGGTGACATACTCTTCAAATATTGTATTATAAAAGTTAAAGTACACTCCAGCTGTGAGATCGAAGATTTTGTCGAAACTCTTCTTTGCAAGCTATGTGTGATACTCCGATCGCGCGTTATATCCTAACCGTAACCCTAACCCGATGAAACGCAACCAACCATTGTAGGGTGAACCCCCTTCGTCTCGTACACAGTGTGCGTCAACCATCGTCTCGAAAGAGTGGTAACCTCTGATTGTCTCGAGGGCACTCTGAGGTGTTTCCTCATCGCTGACCCTCGAGCGCGCGGTTACGCGCATAACCCACGTCGGCGTGTCTGCACAACGTACACCTTATAACATGGGAGATCAACCTGCGAAAGGACTACCGCCCCACATTTTTTTTTCCTGGGGTATTCTTCCGCTCCAGAGTGACTGGAGCCTGCCCTGTGACCACGGACTTAATTAAGCGAGTTAACGTGGGAATGACAACAACAACTTGGTGTTGCGCTCCATTTCACAGCCTTGGTTTTTAGCTATTTGTAGTCTGTGGGCGCGTACCCGCGTGTTTACCTGATGCGCAGCGAAGAGGACTGCACGGCCTCTGGGAGAACGAGGCTCTCTCCCTGTCCGAATGACCGCTCACCATGCTGCTGAACTGCTGTATGCTGTACTGCTGTACCTTGATCGTGCGCCCTCTGAGGCGGCCGGCTGAAACGAACAGTAATGACCACCACCCCTTCAACTTCAAGAAAGGCAGCAGGAAATACTCGTACAGTGGCAGCATCAGCAACACCGACAACACCAACAACAACCAAGCGAACTACAACCACCACCACCACTTCGACCACAACAATAGCAACAGGACATGCTTCGTACAATAGCGGAATTACCGACAACGACAACATCAAGTGCAGCACCCACCGCCACCACTTCAACCACAGCAACAACAGCAACAGGAAATACTTCGACAAAATCATGAACGACAACAACAGCAACAACCACAACCACAACAACCAAAACCACAAAAACCACAAAAAACACGAAAAAACACGAAAAAACACACACACAAAAAACACCACACCCACGTCCACGTCCACGTCCACAACCCCGAACGCACCCACAACGAGCAGGTGGTGGCGTTCGAGCGCTGGCTGCGGGAGAACGGCGGTAACTTTCCGCGTCTGGAGATTCGACGGTATGACCCGGAAGTACGAGGGGTGCACGCCAAAGACGCGATAGACCCGGACGAGGTCATCGTGGAAATCCCTCTCAGGTGAGCGAGGCGGGAGGAGGAGGGGGGGAGAACCTTTTAGAAGGAGAGCGAGAGAGATTATGTAGAGGGAGGCGGAGAGAAGAAGGGGGGGGGGGGGGAGGGAGAAACAGAGCGGTCTCACGGCCGGAGAGAAAGAGTGCATAAAGCACCGACGCGAGGTTTCGTGCTCTCGGAAAAGCAGGGATGCGGTGAGGTGGAGACGGAGACCTGCGGCTTTTCTAGCGTACCGCGGCGTACGATATGGCGAAAAAGGAGGCTCGCCGGCGCAGTGCTTACTGGCGTTGAGCGTCTCATGCACGACTCTTGTCCTTTTGTTGGGCGCCTGCTGCGCTTTTCGCTCGAAGCCTGCCCGGGGTTTCTGGGTAGGTGGCGTTTTGTTTCGACCGGGGGCCGTGACGAGGTCTCCGGGAGCCGTGACGGAGGCTATGGAGGCTATGTCAGCGTTTGTCCTGGAGCGATGGTGGAGGCTGTACGTGCGAACGTACCCTCGGAATGGTGGCGTGCGCTGGCTGGAGTGTGGCGTCGGCAACAGGAGGAGCTGTGGGGAGGGGTTGCGGAGAAGTTTCCCCTTCTCCGTCCGCTGCTGTTTGCTGCGGCTGCTGCTTACTGGCTATCGTTGCGGCCGTTGGTGCTTGCTGTGGCAGCGGCTGCCGCTGCTGCTTGCTGCTGCTATGGCGGTGGCGGCTCCCGCTCCTGCTCCTCCTGCTGTGTTAGGTCTTGCATGGGTGGGCAACCACCCGTTTTTTTTTTGTTTTTCCCGCCTTGAGGACACCCCCACGATAAGCTACCGCTTCTCGCAAGCCCCTCTTCCCGCGGTTCCAATCCTTTCCTTGCAACCCCCCCCCCCCCCCCCCCCCCCCTCCCCTCCCTCCCTCCCTCCCTCCCTCCCTCCCGTGTTTCCTTCCTTCCTTCCTTCCCCTCTTCCCCACGACTTTTCGCTGTGGTCCCTTGTTTGTTGTTGTTCATGTCTTCTGTTGGCGCGCGGTCTACCGTCCACGCCTCCACCCCTCGCCAACGCTATCACCAAACCAACACCAACACCACGCCAACACCAACGCCAACGCTATCACCCAACACTACACCAACATCAACACCAACACCAACACCAACACCAACACCAACACCAACACCAACACCAACACCAACACCAACACCAACACCAACACCACACCAACACCAACGCCAACACCAACAACACACCAACGCCGACGCCGACGCCGACGCCGACGCCAACGCCGACATCGACATCGACGCTGCCCGCAAAGGTGCCTTGTAACAGTCGAGATGGGCAAGGCCCTGCCGGTGGGACAAGCGGTGCTGACCTCGGGCGTTTCGTTCGACGCCCCCAAGCACATATTTCTAATGCTGTTCATCCTGACAGACATGAAGCGTCCGGACACCTTCTTCCGGCCGTACTATGACCTCCTACCCAGCACGCTGAGCAACATGCCCATCTTCTGGCGGGAGGACGAAGTACGGTTGCTGCAGGGGTCGTACCTTGTCACCCAGGTGCGTGTTCTTCGTGTTCGTGCTCGTGTGTGTATTGTTTCCGTGGTTTCCGTAGTTGTGTTACATGTTTTTTTGTTGTGGTGTGCGTGTGGGTGCCCGTGAATTGCTTGTGGGTTTGTGTGTCCCAGGTTTTTGTGCCTCCGTGTCCGTGGTTTGGTGTCCGTGGTTTGTGTGTCTTGTGTTTGTGTTTTCGTGATGCGTGTATGTGTCCAGGATTTTGTGGATGTGTACACGGTGTGTGCGTTCGTCCTCGACTTTTGTGGGCTTGGTCGTAATGCATGTGTTTCTGTCCGTCCGCACAGTAGTTTATGTTTGTCCTCGGTTTGTGCATTTATCCCTGTTTTTGTTTATTGTCCGCGTGCGACAGCTGAGACAACGCTCCCCCGCCCCCCCTTTCTCCCCGCCTCCTCCCTGCCATGCCGCGGGCACCAATCCAAACCAAACTCAATCACCAACCAAAACCAAAACACCACCGTCCTGCCGCCGCCACCGCGCCTCCCCTCCCCCCGGCGACTGACTGCTTCCCAAGGTGGAGGAGCGAAACCTGGCGATCGAGGGCGACTACGGAGTTATCTGCGACCTGTACCCACCATTCCGCGACGTAGCTACCCTAGAGGAGTTCAAGTGGGCTCGCATGTGCGTGTGCAGCAGGAACTTTGGGCTCGACGTCGGAGGGCTGAGGACTAGCGCGCTTGTCCCTTACGCGGACATGCTGAACCACTACCGGTGAGCCGAGAGAATGGAGTTGCAGACCGGGGAGTGTTTTGTGGTTGAGGGGGGGGGGGGGGGGGGAGGGGGTGGTCTGATGATGTAGCGGTGCGGGGAGGGAGGGGGGTTTTAGTGGTTGTTGCCCAGGTGTTGTGGTGCTGCTTGCGGTGGTGGTGGTGGTGGTGGTGGTGGTGGTGGTTGTTGCGTCGGTGCTGTGCTTGTGGTGGTCGTGGAGGGGGGGGGGGGGGGGGGGGGGAGAACATTGAGGTGTCATACAGATAACGGCGCTGTGTGTAGGAGGCCAGCATGCAGGGGAATGGTGGGATTGATGTGTGGCTTAACGCCTAAGCGGATGCGGTGTCGCATTGGGGTCGGCAAGGGACGTGTCGCTCTTCAGGCGGTCGGCTTTTGCTGCGGAGGGAGGAAAGGGCGGAAGGGGGGCGGCTCGTTTCGACGCGCGCCGATGACCAACCCCATGACAACAGGGCGGATTTTTTTCGGCACTGTTGATGCTACCACTGCTGTAGCTGCACGTCATATGCATACGGGACGTGCGTACGTATGCCCCTTACCTGTCCCAGGTCCACCTGATTGTTCAGTTCTTCTGTATGCACAAACTCACATTCCCCGCGCATCACTGTGCTCCCCTTGGTGGTATTATGCGTGTCGAATACCACCGGCGGCGCGGTTTCTGCCTGTTGGGGCCAGCTCCCACCCCCACCACTGCGGTGCAATTGCTGCTGCTGAACCGCAACAAACAACAGCGTTCTGGAACCGCCGGAATATAAAAAAGTTACTTTCCCGCTTTTTTTTTGTGCGTGTTTTTTTTAACGTGTTTTTGGGTGTCTCTGCTCGTCGTTTTTGCGCGTGTTTGAACGTTTCTGTGCGCTTTTTTGCGGGCATTTCTCACGTTTTTGCTTCTTATTAACGTTTTCGCGTGTTTGGCACGTTTTTTTTCGCGTTTTTTTTTTTGCGTTTTTTTACTTGCTTGCGTGTTTCTGCGCGCAGGCCGCGGGAGACGAAATGGACGTACGACAACGAGCGCGGGGCGTTCACGATCACCACTTTGCACGGTATCCAAGGAGGAGCGCAGGTCTACGACAGCTACGGGCAGAAGTGCAATCACCGTTTTCTGCTCAACTATGGCTTCGCGATTGAGACCAACCAAGAGGCTAATGGGTTTTGCCCGAACGAGGTGTGGCCGGTGGGGGGGGAGAAGGGGGGGGATGAAGGTTGTCTGGCGAGTAGGTGGTATTGGTATGTTTTTACATAATGCTGTGTATGCGTGTGATGTTCCAGTGGCCCTGTTGCACTCGCTCGCTTGTGTTGTCCGCACATTGCAAGATCCAGTGATGAACCAAGCTTGACGTGTAGACTACCTTTAGAGGTACTGTAACCACCTTCAAGAGGTAAGAGGTTCTGAACGAATATATCGCTTCGCTACGCTCGCTCAGGGTGGAAAAATACAACAGATTACTTGTGTGAAGCGGGCAGATGTCCACGATTGATTGTAGGTGCAAACTGAAGACTTGGCAATGCCGAGAGTCTCGCCGCCATGCTCCAGGAAAACAGCCCGAACGCCGCATGCATGAGTATACGCAATGTGTCCGGTGTCTTGGTTTACGTACTTGCGGTGTATGCCTCCTGGAAGTTTGTAACAAGAGAGCTTTTTTTTTTTCTTGTCTCTTGCTACGATGACGACTCGGCACGGGCGCTGGGTATGCAGGATGTCGATGGATGGGAAAAAAACAATTTACTCAAAAACACATATTTTACACTTCTCAGCGTGGAACATGGGTTGAAGTGGCAGCAGAGAGACGGCTGTTTTAGGTCACGTCAGTCACCCCTTATGTTCCGTACTAAAAACAAGTGTATTTTACATCTAGACCGCGGTCCGTCATAGGGCTGAGTTCCAGCGGTACTTGGGGAAAATTCAAATTAGTTGTTGGTGGCTTTTGTTTTACATTATTCAAAACAACAACGAAGAGGGAAAAACACGTAAAAATATATACGAGCGTACATGTACATGGTGGCTCTCGTCAAAATACTTGTGCTTGTCTGCTGGCTTGCGTTGTCGCACTCTGGTCGGCACGAACGTACTGCTGCATTATATGTACTTTGCTGCTCTGCAGGGCCGGCCGATTGCAGGCTGTTCGGCTGTGCTTGCGGTACGTAGATACTGTGGTTATCGGTGCTTGGTTTGTGCCATCGCTTCGCGGTCCGCGCAGAAAAAGCAGGTTCAAAAATGAAACGGGGGGGGGGAGGAAAAGAGGAAAAGACGAAACAATTCGGGGATCCGTCCGGACAATGCAATTTTCTCGTCGGCACCGCAATCCCGCCATGGGGAGAAAACTCTTGGAGTTATGTAGACTAGGATCATATTTTAGGAGTTGGAAATGAGTTCAGAGCTGAGAATAGGCTTAGAGGCCAGAGAACTGCCGAAGGCAGCCTCCGAAGGCACCCAGATTAGAGTAAGTGAGTACAGTAGATTTCAACAGTATTTTTGTTGTTGTTGTAGTTGTTGCTGTTGTTGTTGTCGTTGTCGTTGTCGTTGTTGTTGTCGTTGTTGCTGTTGTTGTTGTTGTTGCTGCTGCTGCTGTGGTTGTTGTTGCTGTGGTCGTGGTTTGTTGTTTTCTTTGCTGTTTGTGCCTCGCCGTCTGTGCGCACGCACCATCGGGATATATGTAGCGGAAGCGAAGAATGAAAGAGCTTTTTTGTGGGGCCTAGTCCGCTTGAGATCTCCGGAAAGTCTCCAATCTTGTCCCGCGTTCTTTATAGTATAGTTGTTCGTTCCGTGTTTCGTTGGATCAACAGTAGCTACATCTGCGAGCCCAACGGTATCCCCGCTTCGTTTGTCGAGAAACTTTTAAAATCCAGCTGTTTAAAAACAAGGATTATAACCAGGTACCAGGTAAGTGCTATTGTTGTTTACAGTGCGTCGTTTGCTGCCGCCGAGATGGAGTTATGGCTCGACCCGCCCCACACCCGCACACCTACCGCCCGTTCCGGCGCGCTCCCATCGCGTCCTTCATCCATCTCATGGGGTCATTGGCCCATCTTTTCGCGTCATTCGTCCATCTAATCGTGTTGTTGGTCCGTTTCATCGCGTCGCTGCGATAGAGGCACAGTACCTTTTTTTGGCGAAAATGTTTTCTGAATGACGGGGCTCCTTAACTCCTTTAGAGCCCCAAAATCCCTCCCCATACTAATTTCAAGTAAATTGTCCCCTGAAAGGGGTTCCAGTGGTGAAGGCGTTGACCTCTTTTAAGAGCGCCCCAAAACCCCTCCCTACGCTAATTCCATGTTATTTTGTCCCCAAAAACGGGTTTCCGGGTTGTTTAAGGCGTTAACCCAAAATCGTCCTAACGATGTCGCCCTTGTTTTGCGGTACCTGGTGTAATATGACGTTTGTTTTTGTATACCTAGACCCGTGACAATTGTTTACGAAGTTGCAGTCACTGCCATTTTTTTTGTCAGACTCGTTTTTTTGGATGGGGTATGCTAAGGTATTTAAGAATACCTGGTAGTTTATGGTGTTTATCGTGTGATAAGCTTGAGGAAGAAAAGAAGGCACCTCTGCCTTGGCGTGTATCCGTGTGAGGGTGTCAATCTCATCGCGCCGTTTGTCCTTCCCATCGCTCAGGTTCCGTTGGTATTCCGTCTGGACGCGAGAGATCCTCTGTTCCATAAGAAAGCGAGATTTTGGAGGATGGACGGTCCGGAGCAGAGGCGCATCCGGCTGTGCGTTGGCGACAACGACGCCGTTCGAGGCGCGCTGTCGATCCTCAGGATCATTGTCGCCGATGCTGCGGAGATTGCGGTGGTGGAGGGTGAGCACACGGGCTTTGGAGGCGGTGGTGGTCGTGTAGGTAGCAGTGGTGGTGTTGGTGGTGGTGGTGATGGTGGTGGCGGTAATGTTAGCGGTGTTGAATTGTTTTGTTTCCGGGTTACAGCTCCTTTTTGTCGGCTAGGCGCTACTGGTCTAAAACTACAGTGGTGTTCTGCACGTGGCTATCCATGGGAAAAGTTTTATGCGGAAAGTGGGCTTTTAAAATGTTGCACAACAAAAGCTACCGCGAGTATGCCCGTCTATACTCGATTTCCGCCACAAGAAGCCATTAGAGTTACAACCACAACGGCGCAGCATGTCGTATGCAGTGAGCGCATGCTCAGCTTTTATTACCCCTCTCCCCCACTGTGCCGAAGTCCGTCTTACGAGCAGTTCTTGGAAGGATACAGCTCACCCTTCATGCGACTCGCCGAACACCTCACGGCGCTTCGCGCTTGGTGCGAGCAATGTCTGCCTGATTGGTGAAAACCCGACGTGCTATAGGGATGCAAGGGTCTATAGGTCTAAGGTCATACGACTACGGCCATGCCCAAACTGAGTACCCCCCCCCCCCCCCCTCCCCTTTTCCATCCTGCCTCCGTTCACATGGTCGCGGACGCTGTTGCCTCGGGCGAGAGCAGAAGGGGCGCGATACGCGTACCGCACGATAAAGGACATCCGCTTCCCGCTCAGCTTGCGCAACGAGATGGCTGCCATGGAGCGGCTTTTGGCGTTGGTGAAGGGTAGCCTTGCTGGCTATCCGACTTCTCTTGAAGAAGATAGGGCGTTGCTGAAGGTGCTATTAGTAGCCGGGCCGGGTCGAGCCCAGCGAAGAAAATAATTTTTGGTGTACGGCAGTAGTAGTCCTTGTGTAGTGCCGGTATGTGCACTGTAGAGGGAAAAACCAGCACTGTGGTGGCAACCGGCACTACTCCGTATGCAATTTTATAGAATTGTTTCAAAATGTGTCAGCTAGGAAAGTTCGGTACATTTGGGGTCGATAGTCATATTTGCAAGCTGCGTGATACACCGGCTGCTCTTTTTACAGATGCGCTATCCTTTGAGTATGTATGTGACTTCTACAGGTGTCGCCAGGGTTAACATCAACAAGAAGAAATATTTCCAAGAATAGTAATGGTAGCAAGTATACGTGCTTCATTCCAAGGCGGAAAGTTGTTATGATTGTATTTGAAAAAATGAAAAAACACACATTGAGCTGTGAGATCGACCAAAAAAGATTTTGATCAAAACTCAGCTTTGCAAGCTGCGTGTTTATGTTATACCACTACGTGTTGCTCCCGTCTGCGCCAACCGATTTCATAGACGCTAACTGTATCGGGCAACCGGCGTTATGGAGGGATTTCTACTGCTGTATGTGTGTGTTTGCCCCGTTCCCGCTGTCGGTTTAACATTTCCTTAGAGGGCTGCAGAAGATGATTGCACACTAATTCCAAATGCTTTGGACTCATGCTATTATAATTTCAAGTGTATATCTCAAGGGGTTAGCCCGTTGCTAACGGCAAGGCGATGTTGCCCCCAAAAAAAACAATTTTATGGACAAATTTGGAAATTGACGTGGAAAATGGTTGGGCACCCATACGTTTTTGGACATCAGTAAACATTTTTTTGGGGAAATAGGCGTGGAAAAAGGGTTGCGTTACCCGTATTGGTATTCAGCATTCCATTATTTTGGGAAAAAGCCGTACTGTACTTGCATAGTATGACTTGTTCGTCCGGCCTTGGGGAAGACGATCCTAAAAAAATGCATACCGGGGTATCTAATTGTTCTCCGGACTGCTGCATGGCTGTGTATGTTTGCAAACTAAATGTTTTGCGGCAGACCTGTTTGTAGCTTCCTGGCCGCGCGGATCTTGGAAGGCAGTTTCCATGCTCTCATTGCTCGAGGGCTATGTGGTGGTTCGCAGAGCAGATAACAGTAAAGAAATTTCGAAAAGCGTGAACAGCCGCGGTTCTGGCCCGTTTTGGTTCCGTGTGGGGTAAGGATTAGGAGTCGGGGTCGGAATCGGGTTTGGTTTACGCCCGTGCCTCGATCCCATCAGGAAGCGCTTCCTACCTCGTAAACGCGAACAGCCCACCGCCGCAAAGATCCGCGCGACCAAAACGCTAGGTTAGCTCATGTTTAGACTACCGGTATACGATAGTACGCAGTCTGGTCTAAAATTTGTTGGTAACATGGTTTTGTAACGTACGAGCGCTAGTGCGGAGTAGGTTATTTTGGTGCTCGCGTTCAAGTGTTTTCATCTGTGTGGGAAGAAATCGTTTCGCGTAGCAGTTTTTTCAGCTCTTGGCGTTTTTGGTGCATGTGTTGTGGTGTTTTTGCAGCTGCCCATCAAGCTGGTGTGAGGGAGACGGTTTGTTTTGTTTTTTTTGTGGGAGCGTGGGAGCGTGTCTGCCTGCTGTTCCCTTTTATTGTTGTGCTTCCTTCCCTAATCTTAGCACGTACATACTTCCCTCCCTCCCTCCATCCCCTTCCCCCTCCCCCCCCCCCCCCCCCCCCCCCCTCAATGCCGCAGAATGGGGGGTTAGAGCCATTCTCGAACCGCCGACATGCACTGATCCAAGTTTGTGGGGAAAAGGTGGTGCTCCGGCACTACGTCAGCCTGGCGGAGACGGCGTTGGCGTGCCTCTCCGCCGTCGATTCTGAGGAGCTGCTCGAGAGGTTTGTTGCTAGTATGGTCGATGTTGACTATTATAGCAGTATGCTGCTGCTGTTTTGGTTTGGTTTGGTTTGGTTTGTTTGTTTCGTTTCGTTTTTTCTATTGTTTCTGTATTGCTTTTGTTAGGAACTCTATTTTATTTAATTATTTATTTTTTTGTTTCGCTTTCGTTTGTCGTTTCTTCCTTTTTCCCTTTTTTCCGTGAGTTTTTGTTTCGGTTTGCAAGTACAAAGATATTTTTTATGTGTTATTTTTACATTTTCAGTTGTCTCATCATGCTTGGTTTTCGTTTTTTTTTTTTGGTTGGGTGATATTTTCGATAATTTCCTGTTTTCGGCGGTGTGCTTAAGTCCGTGCTATGTATGTTTTAAGTTGGATTTCGGTGTATGGCGTTTTACCAGTATCGTGTACCTGGTATTGTTTTTCCAAGATTACTTGTTTTTCCATGATCCTTACGTAGCATTCCATGAAAGAGAGAAGAGCCTCAGGTTCTTTACTGGATTTTATTCCTGCTTACCCTTTGTGGAACTTCATTTTCTTTATTTTACACTTTTTCTGAGTAACATATACCCCAAAAAACTTGGCTTACTATGATTTTACGATATTTTGCTCTTGCCGCTTCTCCACTTAGCCACTCGCTCTTCCCCTTAGCCAGTCGCTCTTCCCTGTAGCCGGTCTGCTCGTGTATGGGTTCGTCTGGTGTGCCTCCTCTGTTAGCCGTTGCGAAGTTTCGTTTGGCGCTTTGTGGCCGAGATATTTCTGACTGTGGGAGGAACGACCCATTGTCGTTGGAGTATCGTGTATTGTTTTGATGTTGGTGTTCCGGTATATGGCTAGCTTTTTGCTTCTGCCACTTTTTTTTTTTTTCTTTATCCTCCGGTGGATGGGAAAAAATAAAGCTTCAGCTCACGACACTTCCACGTATTTTCATACGCGTCGTATGTCGATTTAACTCAGTTGCTTTCGCAGCCCAACGCTAGCTGGCGCACCCTTCGGGTCCCATTGTAGGTATAGCGTAAGCTGTCCCTATCAGTGCTTCTGCCACTGCTCTGCTACCGTACGAGTGTGTCTGTAAGTCTGCCTTCTTTCTCTGATGATGTGGTCTGTGTGGTTTTTTTATGTGTCTGCTCGTGGTATTCTAAACGATGGCATTCAGTGTTACTCGGGGTTTTGTCTCTCGTTTTTTTTTTCTGAAAGGCGGCTCTTGGATGCAACAGGGAGGTCCTCGATTAGGTCAACCTCTATCATACTACTATTTGTCTCATGCGTCTCATTGTTGTCCGCCGGATGCAATCCCTCCTTCGTCAGGTATCGCGGTAAAAGCAAGCTGATAGAGGACCACTGCGCGGGGCCGATCAAGAACATTTGGGAGCAGAACCGAGCCAAGGTGGGTAAGAGCGGCAGCAGCCACAGCAGCAGTAGTGACAGCAGCAGCAGCAGCAGCAGCAGCTTCGGCCCACCGGGGTATTGCGTGGTCGGCGGGGGGTTCGGTGTCGTCGGGCTTTCTCGGTGCTGCTCAAGCATGTAACCCTTTTTTTGGTGGAGCTTATCGTGTAGCACGCGCTGCTTGCTCGATGTTGACGTGATATTTCCCTGCGATGCTCTTTCGAGGGTTGGGCTGATCAAGTGCCCCTTATTCCGCCCTTAACTGCTAGGAAAAAACATCGTACAGTATTTCCAAGTACTTTGGCCCAAAAAACATGGGTGCAGAACTGAAAAGGCCCAGCCGTTCTGTCGAGGGGTAGCTTGATGGACTGTTCCTCGGTCCGTTCTTTGGTGTGCCCTTCCCAAGTGGCGGGTGGATCGATTGCTTTTTTGGCCGTTCTTTGGTGCGGTAGGTTGACCGACCGGTCCTTGACCGTGCTTTGGCCGTGGTGGGTTTTGTAGCATGCAGTGCGGCTGGCTCTCAAGCCCGCCCTCTTTACCAGCACAAGTTTTGGAAAAGCGATAGAAATTGCTGCATCGCCTGGTTTGGCAGCCGTACGCGTCGCGGGAAGATGTGGCGACGCCCGGCGACACGCGAGGGGGGGAAGGAGTCGATGGCGTTGTCTGGGGGTGCTTCAGACTATCCGATCCAATCCCTACACATGCAGATTATTATATATAGAATACCCGGGATGCTCGTATTATGTGTGATTCAGATTTGTTTTATCATATTTATACATATACCAGGTATGTACGATATCAAACGTATAGGGTAATGTTGCACCTGGTACGACATTTGGGACCGTTCGAGTGCAGATAATGTGTCTTCCTGGGATGTTCGTACTGTATACGATTCAGATTTGATCACATTATTAGTTTCCTTATGTTTGTCCTCAACATAGGGTTCCGTTGTACCTGGTACAACATCGGAGATTTCTCGTTCAAGGTTTGCACAAAGAGTTTGGCGTTTTTTCGATTTGAAGCGGTGACGCGTGTGGAGGCGGCCATCCTGCTCTCTCGCCTGTGTACTTTTTGCATGCTTTTCGGCAGTCTGTGTTGTGCTGACCTTCTTTGCCCGCGCTAGTCTGTTCCGCGAGTTGAAGCTTCACCCCTTGTTTACGCTGCAAGCAATATACTCTCTATTAGCAAGTTATTTCGTCCCCTAGGTATGGGCGTTTCTATAAAGAGATTAAGGTGCGTAACGGCCCCGCGTTTCGATGGGACGAAGCGGTGCATAAGCCGATGGTGTTGACCCTTGTGCCCCAGGCATTCCCTTCCGCATCACCCCCCTCTGTCCTCTTCTGACGGAACGGAGATGTTTTGCTCCTGCGCTTTGGGCCGCTGGGAAACGAGGTTGTCGGGCGCGATCGATCGGATCGATCGGTCGACCCGCGCGCTGTGTGGTGCAGTAGCGCGCGGCATCGAGGGTTGATGCGTCGTCGTGTTTTTGTTGACCGTTTTTGCCGTTGCCTCTCGCTCGGTGCCTTTCTTGGGCATGTTGCTCGTTCTGCTCTCTGTGTTTTTTTCTTGCTTGCTTGCCTGCTTGCTGGCTCGCTCGCTTGCTTGCTTGGCTTGCTTAGTCCTTCACGTGGATTGCCTGCCCGTGTGCGTTTGTTCCTTGTTTTGACGCCATCGTTTTGTTTTCTCTCTTGGTGCGCGTTGTTCCGCGTCTGGCCTTGTCCGTCTCTTTGTGTGCATGACGTTCTATGGCGTATAGCGTCTGCCTGTTTGTAGTTGTATAAATTGATGTTTTAGGTACCTCTGTGTGTGCAGTTGTATGTTTTGACGCTCTCTGTATCTCTGCTGTTGCACATGATGTGTTGCCGTCTGTCTATTGCTCTATGTGCGCGTTGTTCCACGCTTTGACTGCCACTTCTATTTCTCTCCGTGTATATGCGGTTCCAATTCATTTTTGCAGGGGCTAGCCACGCCTAGGCGAGCTTGGGGGGGGCAGATGACCGCCGATCCGACCATCGTATGACACGGAGAAGACTTTTTTTGAGCGAAGTCATAGCACTGGCTGGAGGGCGTTCATGTGCACGGCTCGGCTTTGTTCAGGGGGGCGGGGAGGTAGAAGAAGGAACGGGACCTGAGGGTGCTAGAGCGTATGCGTTTTCAAGCTTGTTGTGAGCGATCGTGATTTGGCTCCGCGTTTGGTTGCGTCTTTTTTTTTGGTTCGCTCCGTTTGTCCAGATTGTGTCGGTTTTGTGTCGGCCGCTCGAAGGGGTACGCAGGGGTCAGTCGGAGTTTACACGGTACACCGGCGCGGTGTGCTGTCGTGTCGTGGGGCGCGGGAATTCGGCGACGGCGATTTGATTGGGGGCTGATTAGGGCTGGCGTAATAAAAGCCTTGCGATTGGGCATGGCTTAACACGGGCCCCTTGAAACTGTGCGGTGCTGTGCTTTTTCTTTGCTGTGCTGTGTGGTGTAGTGCCCCCTCGCGTTTTGGTGAGGGTGGGAGGAGTTGTGTGGTGTTTTTTTTTGTCGTTTGTTGCGCTATTTTTGGAGGGGGGGGGGGGCTGGTTGTTGCCCACTCGCTACCACGCCAGCTGTGGACGGCGATGGCGACGTTTTTTTTCAAGGGCGAGGGCGGGGGGGTTGGAAAATGTTGGTGCTGTTCGCGTTCGTACTTTTTATCGCGCCTTATTGGTTCAGCTATGATGGATGACCCCCACAGTGGGGGGTAGGATCGCGGCTACGGCTGCAGTGACAGCGGGAGTTACGCTTTTTTGCCGATGCGGAGACGACGCGGGTTGCGAAGGCAACATGCTAGCGAGCAATGCTTGGTTGGATGACTATAATGTTCTTTCTTGTTTTTGTGGCGGTGTATTCGTAGTTTGGATAGCAGCGATCACATCCATTCGCCGTTTTTTTAAGCCTGGGCGGACGCTTTGGTTCGCCCGGCCACGGAGGCGATAGGAAACTACAGTAAGCTCCAAAAAGCTCCTACCTGGTACAGTAGTGATAGCCTAGTGGTTGCTCTCGATATACTGCTGCGGTGTGCTTCGTTGATGAACAATGCTGCAGTACGCGCGGCTGAAACAATAGCATGCGTTTGATTGAAGCGCGGCTTTGCTGTTGTGTTGATCCCTGTGTTTTTGTTTGGGGTCGATATTGGGACCAACTTGCACACCGAGGACTGGTATTATTATTTAGTTCTATAGTTTGGCTACTATTAATATTTTTAATATTATGGTGGGTAAGGCAAATTCAAAGAGCGAGGCCATTTTTTGTGTTTGGCTAGTAAGGCTAATTTCTAACAACAAACTAAAAAAGTGTCAAGAATCGTCGCGAAAAAGCATGACATTTTTTCACGAATCGTGAAATTTGCCTCGAATTGTGGAAAAGTTTTTGAGAACATCTAAAAAAAAAGCACGAGTAATAATGATGTCGCGATTCGTGACTAAAATGTGTGTTTTTTAATGGGAGTGCTCCTGGAATCATAAATAAAAATCGGGATTTCTCGCGTTCGTTAGGAACGAACCTAAGCCGCTCCATATCACAGCACGTGCGCGTGCAGGCTTCCGTTGTTTTATTTGATTCGCTGGCCCCTGATGTTCCGTTCGTTCGTCCTCTCAATCTCTTGTCTTGCTTGTCTTGCTTGCCTTGCTTGCCTTGCTTGCCTTGCTTGCCTTGCTTGCCTTGCTTGCATTGCTTGCCTTGCTCGCCTTGCTTGCCTTGCTCGCCTTGCTTGCCTTGCTCGCCTTGCTTGCCTTGCTTGCCTTGCTCGCCTTGCTTGCCTTGCTTGCCTTGCTTGCCTTGCTTGCCTTGCTTGCCTTGCTTGCCTTGCTTGCCTTGCTTGCCTTGCTTGCCTTATTTGCCGGCGGCTTATGAAATCACGCATTGCTGGATCTGCTCATACATAAACATGATCTGATTTCGACCACAAGCCGGTGTCTACAGAAGAAACGGGCGGGCTGGTTGTGCTAACTCGTGGCATTTATTTTGTAGTGGCAGGCCATCACGAGTTGGCCGTAGTCAGTCGCCGCGCTGCGTGCGGTGTTTTCGGTGGTGTTGCTCCTATCATATCTCGTGTGTTTTTCTTTCGAATGCGGCGGTATCAAAGATTAAGATTTAATCACGTGTATTTTATAAAAAAAAAATCTAACAGCGTCAGCTGTGAGTTCGACAAATTTAGCGGGTCGAAGATACTCGGATTTGCAAGCTGTTTTTCAGGGTAGTGTCCTCGGTACCGTTTTTTTTTACGGTACCAGATCGGACGGTATTGCGAAATGACGATACTTTTCAAACGGTTGACGGTATTTCGATTTCTCACGGTACCACTTTTGGCGGTACACGGTATCGCCGAATTTGACGGTACTTTTTCGGCGGTATCGAAAAGTGACGGTATTTTCTAGACGGTAGACGGTTTTTCGATATTTGACGGTACTTTTTTGGCGGTACTGCAAAACGACGGTACCTGTCCCGGTACTGCCAAATTTGACGGTACTTTTTTGAGGGTACTGAAATATGACGGTTCCGCCACTGAGAAACACAGAATTACGAATGACGAAATACTTGACAGTACCTGCCGGGCGGCGATCAAGCATGCCGGCACCACCCCGCTGATGTTCCTGCATACCTATATAGAACGGACGAATAGAGGCTAGACTAATCGTCGAACCGTCAAGCTGACAAACTCACCAGCCTCACGCGAAACAACATTTAGACATTTAGCACCAAAATAAGACAATAAAACAATACTACTACTACTACTGTAAACAATAAAACAATAAAACCTAAAACATGAAAACATTCAATGAAAACCATCACCCTACAATCTTTGACGGTTCTGAATATGACGGTTTTTCTAAACGGGAAACGGTACTTCGCTTATTTGACGGTACTTTTATGGCGGTGCTGCAAAATGACGGTACTTTTTAAACGGTTGACGGTTTTTCGATTTTTGACGGTACCGCCTTCGGCGGTACACGGTTTGCCCAAATTATGACGGTATTCCGCCGAGTACCGGGACCGACGTACAGCACGGGAAAATTACCTCGGGAATTTTCCCGAGGACTACCCTGCTGTTTTTAGAAGAAAAAATGAAAACGTCAGTTGTGAGTACGACCGATGGGTGGTTGAAACTCAACTTTGCATGCTGAGGCGTGATACGTCACTCTCTCTTTGGGCGTGCTTGGGCTATGTTCTATTTGCAATATGATGTTTCTGTGAATCACACGCGCTTACTATAGTATCAAACAATAACTGTATTATTAGGCGTGCCTTAGCAGCCAGGACTTACGAGCTGGAACGTAGAAGCGCGGTGGAGTAGCACTGTTGTGGTAGCAGCCACTCCCAGTGTACGTGGCGTGCTCTAACTGACGGCGGCCTTATCAGCGCCGTGTTTACGCGCTTGCTTGCAACGGAACCGCGACATCGTGCCTCTGACAAAAGACAAC
Source organism: Undaria pinnatifida (assembly GCA_012845835.1). Classification (NCBI taxonomy): domain Eukaryota; class Phaeophyceae; order Laminariales; family Alariaceae; genus Undaria; species Undaria pinnatifida. The sequence goes on from JABAKD010000020.1 coordinate 3,266,548, forward strand.
AGGAATACATTGGTAGATAGGACAGATCAGATCCCAATTAATGATCTATGACTTCTAGATCGGATAGATCCATGGTCTACATATGATCTGCATGGTCTCGCTCGTATTGCCTGGTGGGAGCCATATTATCCGCATGATCTAGCACACGTTTCGTGAATTGGGTATGTGTGTACTGCACAGATCCTGACATCATAATGACACGACAGATAGATGTACGTACAGGTAGGATCTAGATTGTCTATAAAGCTTAGTAGATATTACCTGTACATCCATCTGTCGACGACAGATAGATGTACAGGTAAGATCTAGATTATCTTCAAGTATATTACCAGGTAGATCTTACCTGTACATCTATCTACTGGCTGTCGTGTCGTTATGATGTCAGGATCTAGATCGTGATCATCTTCACGATGTAGTCTATGTGTGCAATATAGAACCCATCCATGTAGAGTGCCGCACCGCAAATTGACGACGATGGTGACACGTGTGGCACAGATACAACAGCAGAGTGTCAAGCGTAGAGTGTATATACTCGTAGAGCGGTTGACTTAACGCTGAACGTGCGTGGTACACATGAATGACAAGAGTCACAGGTTGCACAACCACGAATCGACGTTGGTTGCGCCGCACTCAACCATTGTTCCGTTTCGAAGTTACCTTTCGGGCATGTTCAAGTTGATCCGACCTCGCAACCCCGCCGCATTTTAGCAGCAAGCAGGAACCTTACAAGTACTTACAAACTACACACCCGTACCCTGCCCTGCCCTGCTCCGAAGGCGGCAGCATGGGTAGAACCCCGGCGGAGGGCGGAGGGAAGGTGGCGGGGGGTAGGGTCGGTAATAGAGCGGGGAGTAGAGTCGGCAGCCGCCACCTTTCGTCGCGAGGCGCCGGTGTTGGCCTGTCAAGCGCAACAGCCTCGCTGTGCACGTCAGACGACAAAACGCGCAGCATTTCTCGGTCGCTTCCCATCGCCAACAAGGCGTCCCAGCCGATGGCGAGCCTTGAGGACGGAGGCAACGCACGTCCGCCGCTGGATTTCATGAAGAGTCTCTTCAAGCCTTACAAAGTGAGTGAGCGTGCTCATGCGTTCGTTTATTATCCCGCATTCTGCTGTTTTCAAAGTTGCATTTTTGTCATACAGCTGTACAGAATGGACGACTGGACTGGTTGTGGCCTCCGTACGATACACGTGAAGGGTGAAGAACCAGCACGAACGCTGGGTGTGCTAGTTGTCGATGGGTATACAGAACGCACTTGGGCAAGGGTCTAGACGTCCTTCGGTTTTGCTAGGTTCTTGAAGTACGTGACACATGCCCCATGGCACATATTTTACGAACTCCACCACAGCTGACGAAAACTGGAAGACTTTCCTGCGCACTCGGTGCTCAGGACGCAGCAGCCTACCACTGGTTCTGGTTGTTGTCGCTGCCGCCTGTTACTCGTACAGTAGTACGAGGTATACCTTGTGCCGTGTGAACAACAGCAGCTCTCGTCGTGGCAGTCTCTTGGCCGACTCCGGCCCGAAACGTTTCCGCACGTGGTATGTGTGAGTCTACAGGACACAGCCGACACGACAATTAACCGTGAAAACGTGAATACCCAGCAGCAGGGCTGTGCCGAAGAAAAAGACCAGGCACATGGGTGAACGGCGGTCCGAACATCAGTTCGACAATTGCCATGTGCTCTAGTACTCCAGTACCAGGTATTCTATTAGCTTTGTTTGACGAACGCCCCAGATCAACTCGCAGAAGCATTTCGCTCGGCGGGCTTCTGAGTAGTGAGTCGTTTGTCACAGACCGATGTCTACCGCCATCCTCCCCGCCAGGTGCACGTGCCTTGGTTTTTGTCATTCAGAGGGTTCAACGTTCCCACTTATCGCCGAAGCTATTTTGTTAATCAAGTTTGACAGCTCTCGCTTTCTTTCGAGCTTTTGGCGGCGTAAAGGGATGCAGAAAAAGGGCACCACGTATGTATGAATTTTGGTTGAGTAAAGCGCACCACGGGGTGGCCGAACAAAAATACCTCCCAAGTACGAGCCTTAAACAGCAATACGCCTAACAGCAGATTACCAAACCGTGGTACAGACATTACAAGAGTCGGGTACCAAATGTATCAGGTACTTGTTTGGACAAAGGTACTCCATCAATGTGCCGACAGGACAGAGGTACTCCATCAATCTGCCATTTGCAATCGTTTTATAGCCAATGCACTGCAGTAAGTTCGACCGTTTGGCGTAGTTGATTCGTATAAATGGATTTGCGGTCAATGGGGCCTCTCTTCTGCGACCAGCCAGACAAGCTCACCCAGAGTTACTACTCCCTCGTTGATTCCCTGGCTATCAAACGCGGCACCTCGTCGCAGAGAGTAGGTACCCCGGCAAGACTAACACTGAAAACGAAACACCTGACGTTGTTGTCGGCGTTACACCTCGCTACCAACTATGGCCGGGCGAGATGGTCTGTTCTTCATCGAACCTCCTCCTTCGTGCTGTATGTAGAGTTGCGATATCGCCCAAGGACTGCACGACCCTTTCGCTCTCTATTCCTACAAGAACAAAAAACAAAAACATGAGACCTTTTCCCGAAACGGGACCACCCTGCTAGCACCCCCTCTTTCCTGAGTCCAGACTACCCTATCTAAAATGCTTTCGCATCTCTCTGTTTCTCTTTTTTCGCCGCCGACTTACCGCGAAGGGAGATTTGTTCGGCAACTCCGGAAAAGACAACACGCAAGGAATGTTGTACCTGAGTAGAATGGATCCCAGCAGGGACCCCAAGAAAACTCGGGCGGACACATCGGAGGAGCAAAAGCGTAGGTCTCTCGCTCAGCTAGGAGTGAAGGAAGGGGAGGACGTCGTGGCAGAGAAAGAGGTAATGTCACGTGTGTGGCTGGGCATAAGCTGCCAGGCCAGTAGCTGTAAATGCCGTGCGGGGGACGAGGTGTTCTTTAGACAAGGGTAGCTGACGTGCTATTTTGGGCAGGAAGCGATGCCCTTTGTTATGTGCCGAAAGTAGCTGGACAGCAAAAAGGTGACGGAGTGCAACAACAGCACAGTAGAAACTTTAATCAGAGAAGTGTTGAGCGTTTTCTATATGGCAGGGAGGGGAAAGGTGCCGTTGAAGCTCTCCCAGGGGACGCGTGCTACAATAGAGGTGCACCGCTTTTTTTCTAATATACATATCCCTCTATTTGGGAGCTTAAGACCTGTCCCAAAAACTGATATTTTGGACCGAAAATAAAACTGAAAATGTACCGAATGAAACATCCCACATGGCCTCCTAGGTACACAACGACAACCATGCCAAAAAAATGTCCATTTACTTTTTTTTTTCCCCGACGATTTTGGGCCAAGGAGCCCCATCGTTCAGAAAACGTTTCAGACGAAAAAAGGGCTACCTCTGTCGTGGCATGAGTCCAGGGTGAGACGACAACACCACGACATCGCTTTGCTTGGAGCGATTTGATTTTGACAAGACTTTTCATATCTGCAGCAGCAGTACAGCCGGTTGTCTCCCTGCTGCTCTCGGCCACGGGACGCAATTTTATAAAGAAAAATCAAAGACGCCAGCCGTGAGTTCGACGAATTTAAGGTCAATACTCATCTTTGCAAGCTGCGTTTACATGCGGCACGGCACGTGAAGACCGCGCAGCCAGCCATGGTATTGGGCGCCCGCAATCGCCGACATGTTGCTTGCGGTGGTGTGTACAAGGCACAACGCGTCCAAGCTTTTTGTTCACTCCAAAAGATTTGTCTCCGAGGGTCATGTCTGTTGGCAAAATTTTGCCATGAAACATGCTTCAAACCTCGCCTAGATGCTTTCATGGGATGGTCCACCTCAAAACCCCATAGTTAATACACGCTGTCCCTCTTCGAGATGTGGTTGTGGTTGGCTTTGAAAATAAAAAAACGGGGGTGTCCCAAGTATCACATTAAAAAAAAAAAAACTCTTCAAAACTTGACCGACAAAATAAGTGCGAGCCGCCGCGCAGGTAACCGAGCAAGTCACGCCGGCCAGCCTAGACTGTGGTTGTTTATAGCTTACATACCGGGAAGTTTGTTTCGTATGATCATGACATACACCTGGTACATGGGAATGTCTTGCTCTTCGCAGGCTCATCGTGCCGCAGGCGAGGAACGCCGACGGCGCCTGGCAATATCGCTGGCCACCCTGTCCAGCAAGCCCGAGAAACGCGCAGATGTAGTGGCTAACGGAGGGGTGGCGGCGCTCACGAAGCTTTCGAGGAGTGAAGAATCTAGGACGCGGAGTTCGTGCGCACAGGTATCGCTTCACCCCTTTTTGATGCCCCGCCGTCGTTTTTTTGCGACAAAACGCTTGGAATGAGACCAAAGCTACGTACGGTGGAGGGGAATCACTTTTCGGGCCATTTTTTTTTGCCGTGGCTCGGAGTCACTTCGTGCGAGTGACTCCCTCCTGTTCCTTCGCGGAGTCTTACTGCGGTAGCCCCCCCAGCTTTTCTTCAACAAAATCGCCGGTTTCAAAACCAGCTCCCGGTCGTATCTCCTGAAATACGGTGTGTCTCTCGACACCCCGACGTCATCGATCGATAGCCCTTTGCACACGAGAAAATATATGGATACTTTGGTTTCGATTGTATCCTTCCTTGTGTTTCGAGCAGCCATGAAACGTTCGTTAAAGGAAATCGCTGTTTTGGGGGGGGGTGCTATCGTAGAATCAGTTCGCGGTATTAACCTTTCGTGCTGCCTTAACTTTGCGACGTGAATCGGCAATGGAGTGGAGTGGTTAAGCCACGCGCCAAGAAAGCCGACTGAAGTGTTTTGTCGACGGGGTACGGAGTCTCTCGTACGAGCGGCTCAAACTCGGTGGTTAAAAAAGGGGGTATTCCCCCCGAACGTGGCCCTGTTGCAGTGGCTAGAGGGCTATAGACACAGACGGGTTTGTTGCTCCTGCGTTAAACCTATTTGGGGCTTCAAGGGGGGGGGGGTCTTTTTTTAGTCGAACGAAAGCGATGGTTACGATATCGGCCAGACGCGAAGCAGCCCGAGCTGTTGAGGCAAGGTTGCATGGCACGGAGACATCCGACCCGCGTGTGTAAAGGGCAGCATGTCATCAATGAATAGAAATGTTTTTTATTAAAAAGAAAAAAAGAAAAAGCTATTTACAACTGCGAGATCGACTTTTTTTTTTGTTTTTTTCGTTGAACCTCGTCTCTGCCAGCAAGCTGACCTTGTGTGATACTCTGATCGCGCGTTGTCAAATTGCCGTACTTGTTGCGCGTTCCCGCTAGAACGCTGGTAAGGCCTCATCTGGCATACAGCACAGAGGTATTGGGTTTAGGTTAGATGGCTTGTTTCGAGGAAGGGTGTGCATGTCCTGCACCACAGCTTCAGTATAACAGCTGTCGAACTTCGTATTTCCCCCGTCGTTTTTAAGCTGAGTTTGTTTTGGGGCCTTTTCTGAAGAGAGGGTCGAGGTAGTGCATATATCGCAAAATTTCAAAAAAAAAAATAAAAGGATCATCTGCTGAGAGCGCCTAGCAGCGTGTGGGTAGGTACATTTCGACGCGAGCCGACGAGGGAACGAAATGCTGAAATCTTCTCGCGATAAAGACGAAGGCGTGTACCGTAGTGGGGACGGAGGGGGGGCGGGGGCGGCGCTGTGTGACCCCGTATCTGAGTTACTACTGGGAGGGAGGGCGAGAGTAGTGCAAGGATACTCAATGGGATGAAGAAAAAACATAATATATATATATAGATGGCAAAACTGAACACGCCCTACGGTGGAAGAGGCAAACATCACCGTTTTTTTTTTCTGAGGCACTTCCCTCACTCGAATAGTCCTGCGCAGCCTCACCCGATAAACCCGATCTTCATCTGCTGAAAGTGCAGCCCGGTGGAGAAATCCATAGTCTAATGGCCTAGCTCTACAAAAAATATACTTCGAAGTATATTTTTCTAAGAAGAATGACACGCCGACCTTTTTCGGCCACGAAAACGAAAACCTCGCCATTCAGCAAACAGTACTATTGTTATATAGATATATACCCGCCGAGTGCGAACTCGTATAGATTTGTTGGGACTTTTTCTTTTTCTTGTGGACGAATTGACTTGCGGAAAGCGCGAGAGCGTGAGTTAGCAACGCTCGATGAACAATCGACGAGCAGTGGGATTACTAAACCCTATATGCGCGATAAAAAGTTGAAGGCAAGAACCGGGGAGGAGAAGGGATGACACCTGTGACCACGGCTTGTCCAGAAGCTGGAAAGTGAAAGTGTGCAAAAAATATATATAGATATATAGATATAGATATCTCCGTCTTGGGGGACCGATCAATAGTGTGTTTCTGTGTTCAGACGTTCTTTTGCTGCAGTAAATGAGTTTGTTGGGGAGATTTGGTGCCGTAGAAAACGCGAGTGATTTTTTTTTTGGTAGGAATCTTTTCGCATAAAACATTAAGTTATTTGAGTAGAATATTAACAGGGTGATTTTTTCGCTTTTTCTGTGATAATACCATATTTATCTGTGCTGTACCTACGGTACACCGCGACACTCCATGTTCTGTAACTGTCAACTCGTGCCGTAACGAGGGCTAGGGTGAACAAAGTGCAGCCAGGGTTCAGGCACAGAAAGTGTGTCCGCTACCGATGCCGGTGCAAGCTGTTTTCCCCTGTGTGTTTCATTTAGGTTCCCGCCATGACGCTTCTGTGCATTGCTACAGCCTTAGTGTTCCGTGTAGTCGCGTTGACCCGACCGCCGGTCGGTGGAGGCCGCGTTTCCCTCTCTAGCGGTTCGACCATTGCCGTGTTGTTTTGCCAGACATCGAGCTTATGTGCATAGTTCATACGTACAGCTTTGGTGTTGCGTGTAGTCGCAATGGCCCGAACTTCGGTCGGTGCGACCGCTTTTCCTCTCTAGTAACGATTCAAACGTTGTCAGTCATGTTGTCAGGTATATTATTGCTATGGAATATATATATATATGTATTTCGGCCTATTTTGAATACGTCGCGCTTTTCTTGAAGACGGCGCAGTCAAACATTAACGTTGACAGCAGATCCGCGTGGAAGCCAGCTAACGTGAGCACGCACAATTCGGCGCAAGTCGATGAGCGTTGGGAGTACCCCGTCCGTCCAATCATCGCACAGTCAAATACATAACACCGGGGACGACGGGGGCAGGTCAAGGGTGGGGAAGGTGGGCCTACCTTTGTGGTCAGCCATGAATTACACTGGAATGAGCGGGTGATCTCTGTTCAACAGTGGTGGCTTTTGCACTAGTTGTTGACCTAGACTCCCGCGTGCTTCCCCCAAACCACGAACTTCTCATTCGACAATCGAGCGTGTACTGTTTTTAATAATAAAAGTAAACAAACGCTGCGAAGCGCCTGCATGCGCTAGCCCAACAACACAACCTAAGCGCACGGAACTCCGCTCTCCGTGCGTTACCTCTTGGTCCATGCGACGCACCCGGTGCAGGCCTTCAACAGCCTTGCCACGGAGAACGACTTGCGCCGGTGCATGATGGATCAGGGAGCCGCCTCAGCCATCATCGCCCTCGCCGCTTCCTCGCACAGCGCCAAACTCAGAAGCGAGTGTGTGGAAGCCCTGTGCAAGCTAGCCGTTTGGCCAGGAAGCGAGGCTCAAATTATCGCAGAGGTAGGATAAGATAGCTTTCGTATTATTTTAAAATCTGTGCTTGCCGTCATAGAGGCACTGTTGCACTTCGTTTCTGTTGCACGGGCGCCTCGGAGAGAAAAAAAACGTACAGCCTGATGACGAAAAGTATCCTCCAAGGTGGAAGCGAGATGGCTATTTTTGTGTCTGTCAGCACTCAGACTGTAATCCCCTGTGCGATTACAATGACGCTGCTGATGCGCGCTGTGCCTGAGACGCGGTTGCACAAATCCAACACCTGTGTGTTCGTTACACGAATTTTAAGGTCTACATGCGTTCCTGCTCGTGTAAAGTATCTAGGTACATGGTAATCACGCTGTGTTTAGGTGCTGTGTGAAGTCGTAGGACAAACGGCATCCTAAAGCGGAGTGGACATTCAAGTTTGGTCGTGGGGTTTGCTGCCAGTAATCGGCACGCTGGATGTGTCACCACCGCTACGCGCACAACATGTCGTGGTTATCAAGACGAGCTGGCGTGGTCGTTAAAATTGGCACTTTGTGTTCCATCTCCGCGGCTCTAAGGTATCACTGCTTGCTGTGCTGCCATGCTAAGACACGAGGTACCCAAGCGCTGCCTATTCCATGCAACACCCTGAGAATATACTAACAACTTGCGTTCTTCCTGGCTCGAAAATGTTTTGTCGTCGCCATATCGAGAAACGTGAAATCGGTGACCACACAAGTGCACAAGATATTGCTTTCATTCGAACCTTTGAAAACGCAGTCGAACTCGCCATCCCGAGAAGCGAGACAAAATTGGTGGGCACCGTTGCTACCCAGGACCCGATCCAACCCCCACCGATGATGCGTAGGCGGGCCCGGAAAAAAAAAAATCGAAGTTGCCGCTCCAATAATTCGATTTCATTCAATGTCCTTACCCTATCCCTCACTGCACCTTAGCCCTGATACATTGCCAGTCCCAATCCGAATAGCTACACGGCGAACCTACATACCACGTCTCCGAGTTATGCGTCGGGAAGGCATGCATACCAGCGAATGCGACGGAGGGCCATTCCAAAGCGCGCGGCACGAGCGTGGAAAGCAAGAAGCAGGGTTTCTCACGGGGTCAATTCTCGCGGATCGTGTCGGTTTTGTGTTGGTCTGACCCGACCCGACCCGACCCGACCCGACCCGACCCGACCCGACCCGACCCGACCCGACCCGACCCGACCCGGGAGTTCGAAAAACTCCTGACCGGACCCCGTGAAATTTCCGAGCACCCCCTGATCCGACCGGACTCTCGACCCGCGAGGCTTTGAATTCTTCCTGGCCAGTTGACCCTTTCCATCTCATGGAATGATCCTACAGTAGTCTAACTCCAAGTGTTTTTCCCCCTATCGGGAGGGCAGTGCTCGGGAGGGCAGTGCTCGAAAGGTTCAAAGCCCTGGAAAAAAAACGACCCGGGCAAAATGCCGGTGCCGTGCGTACCAGACACAAACCCTCTCCGCTACAAGAAGAGCAGCATGTCCGTGACAGAAAGCAACGACAAAAAGCAACGACATTCCACGATTGCCCCCCCTAAACACAGCGCTGCTAGATACGAATTTGTCCATGTTGGTCCCACTTGCGCTCACAGACGCGCCCCCCCCCCCCCGCCCCCGCCCCCGCCCCCCCAACATATCTCCGGTTCCCGGAAACCCGATGGGTGATCCTCATTAGGGAGGCGTTTCGTGTATTCTGGCCGTTCAGCGGGCGACTCCTTCTCTAGGAGAGGTGAGCACCTTTTTTTTAGACAACTACAGTATACCACAAGTACCGCTGAACGCGCAGTAACTCCAACGGGTAGTGTATTTTAACAAGCAAAACATTGTTGGCACAAATTCTGTGATCAGATTTTTTCGGGAGCGAACACATCGCACGAGCGTACATGATGTGAAATAACGCTAGTAGTACCAGGACAACCGAAGCGAAATGGATGAGAGCGACATCAAATCAGGCTCTGTCGGGCTCTGTCGGAGCCGGCGGACCCGCCAGCCCCCTCCCTGTCTGGATACCCACCTGCGCGGTTTTGCGTGGCTGTATGTGCGTGTTGCTCGACCAAGTAGCTCTTCTTTTTTCTTTCACACACCTTCCCGGTCTCTCGTGTGCGTGGTCAAATGCAGATCACAAGCGAAAACTGGGCGACTCCACCGATATGTATTATGTGCCAGCAAACACACCAGCCGTACGTAGGTGCTACGTGCCAAGGCTCAGCCATTTTTGGGGGAGAATTGTCTCCTGGACCAACCATCGCAGCAAGAAACGGACGAAAAATCTTGTTCATACCATACGGTAGTGGCCTTGCGTGGCAACCTTTTGCCGCTTGTTCAAAGCACAGCAAAATCAAGAGTCCCGAGTCGCGCCCTACGGAGTCGAGTACAAGCAGCTTGGCCACACGTCACCAACATGACCCTTCGAGAGGATCACAACACACACATGCCTTGCTTGGTCGTGGGCCGAATGGTCCTTTGGCAAAAAACTCAGGTGTGCCTCAAGACACTGATCAATTTGTCGTGCGTGTCGGGACCTTCGGACATCAAACCGGACGAGCTTAATGACTCAGCCCTACAGGTGATAATCCCCGCTTTCGAGGAAACAAGGCGGGAGGGGACCGGGGGGGGGCGGGGGGGGGGGGGCTTGTTTGGAGGGGAGGGTGGTGCCCACCTCGTACCCACCTTCATCGCAGCGGAGGCATGCCTCAGTAGGGGGGCGGGGGGAGGGGAGGGACGTACTCATTTGTTACTTGCCTTAGTCATGTGGCCATTGACCACGCATCCCTTTCGAGACGGAGCACCGTTCCTACTCCTAATAGAGACACCTCCAACATTTGGGCGCTCATTACGCTTCTTCCACATATTACATAGAAACTGTTCGCTTTTCCTATCCCCGTCCTGTTTCGCCGTTTGCGGCCACCATCTATCTCCTAGGATAGCGATCGTTTTCTCGCTTCTCTCTAGTCTACCAAACTCTTCTGTGTCACATACGTCTAATTTACTCATGTCCTCCTCCAACGCATCCGGCTTCTCCTTGTATATTTCACATTTTCCTACTATGTGAGTCCTACTCTCTGTTGTTGTGCCACACGGGCACATACTTGTAGCCACGTCCTCCTCCTCCCGACTACTGGTATATCTATTTCTTCTTTCTGGTAGGTCCAGGTCCCGAACACGAAATGGCAGTTTCAGCTTTTTCGCGTAGTCTATGGGCCGTGCAGGTGCGTTTTCATTCCAAGGTCTTCCCTCAACCCCCCGTATATCTCTAAGTGCTTCTCCTCTTTCACCTCATTTCTTTGCGCTAGCCTTTCCCTTTCTTCTATTCTTTTTTTTGCTTTTGTCTTGTACCCGCCAAACTTCTCTAGAGACAGCACCTCTTCTTGGTCTCCCTCTAAATCCTTCCATATTGTCTCGACTACGCTATCCCATCTTATTCCAGCTCGCCCTTCTGCTATTTTCTCCCATACATCCCTATCGACTATGGCTGGCAACCTCTTTTCTGACATATTCTTTACTTTATATTGCCATTTCAACTTTGTCACGTCTCTATTTTTTCAAGCGGGTACATTCCTAGTTCTGCTCTTAATACTGTATTACTTGTCGTTCTTGAGCATTTTAGCATCCTTTTAGCTGCTGTCATCTGCAATATTTCCAGTTGTTTCACGAACTTCGCGTTCCCTTCCCATACTTCTCCGGCATACTTTAACTTTAGCACAATCACATTCATCAGAATAAATATTTTAATCCTCGTGTCAAGGAGCGGGTCTACTAGTATCGCATCCATCTTGCCTACTTGTGATTTACTCTTTTCTATTACTTTCGCTATGTGTGCATCCCAAGAGCAATCCTTTGAGATCTCCACGCCAATGTACGCATACCGGTCTACGATCGGTGGTTCATCTTCTCCCCACTTCCATTTGAAATTTACCGGATTCACCCAATCTTCGTTACATACAACTACTGCGCACTTTTTCACTTTCGCTGTCACTCTCCATTTCCCAGTGTACTCTAGTGCCTTCTCTATCTGTTTCTGCAGTCCTTCGGGTGTTCCTGATATCCCCACGAAATCATCAGTAGGGGGGGGAGGGGGGATAATTCGACTCAGAATTGTCTGACTGACGGTGGTCCGCAGTTAAAAAGCTATACACCCAATATCACTGCCAATCCCGTTTTTCATTTTACCAGGCACATTATCGTTCGCTGCATATTCCTAGCGAGTACCTTTTCAGTGGTTTGTGGAGTGGGCGAGTACCTTTTTTCTCAAAAATGGGTGTCTTGGGGGAGAGGTGTGGAGCTCATCATCGAAAGAACCTGACAACAAATCAGGTACCCCATTTGCCGCGGAAGTACTCTGCAGCCGTTGCCGAAGCACATTCGTAGAGACTGATCAGTCACCGCCACACCCATCTGGGTATTCGTCGGCATCCAGTCTGGTCGTCTTCGGAGTAGGCTGCGGGGGCGAGCGAGCCGGCGGGTAACCGAAGGTTCGTGTGTGGTGGGTGTTCGGCAAAGAGTCTTGGTGCATGAAGGGGTGGGGAGGTCCTTCATTCGCAGGATATATCCTCCTAGCGGACTGTCGCTGGTGGAGGGAGAGCGTGTTCGGCATTGTTCGATTTCTCCAAGCTCAGCCTTCACCGCAAATGATAGCGGTCCCATGCGATTACATTGTGCGCCAAGTATTCCCGCGAGGGTGGGGCGTGTGATAGGACTGGGCGGCGTGACGACCCTCTCATTTTCTGCAGAAGATGGTAAAAATTGGATTCAGCTAGCTAGTCCTCGGACATCGGCAGTCCGCGTTTTGGGAACGCGCCGGTGTGGCCTGGCACAATTCGCGGCAATCCGTGCATATTTTACTATTGTACGGCGGTGCAGCTAAGTTTTTACCTCTCGATTAAATTTTTGATCAGTTGGACCAGATGGAGAGGGGGACGAATGTTTTTACGGCGACCCTTTGCCATGGTCGTTGGTGTTTACCCATGTGAGATCACGTTGTGGTGGAATTGGTTGATCGGCAACCCTTACCCTTCACATTTCATTACAGCGGAGCAAACTCACTGAGTGAGAGTGGGCGGAAAAAGAAAAGAAAAGACAATCACAATGAATTAATCGATCGATCGGTGTGCTCGATCGATGGACTGGACTGATTTCCGCCGGCCACATACGTATTCGCCGTGCATGCCGTTCCCCTCTCCCAGCTTGCCGCAACGGTGGAGGAAGACGAATCTCTTGAGCTTCTGGTGATGCAGCTGCTGTGCAATCTTTCGAGCTTCAAGAACAACCAGCAGAAGCTAGGTGAGTGACCACGCCGAGAACGGTCACGGTACCGTATGCTGAAAAAAAGCGGGAGGAAGTGCTGGTTTTATATCACCACCCGCTAGAGCACTCAGTCGTAGGAAAAGCAGGAGGAAGTGCTGGTTTTATAGCACCATCCACTAGACCACTCAGTCGTAGGAAAAACAGGAGCATATGCTGGTTTTATAGCACCATCCGCTAGTCCACTTAGTCGCTGTTACTCAGTGGTCTAGTGGATAGCGCTATATGTAACACACACAGCGGCAAGGAGGGGTCCCCGGAGATCCATGCTGTGATGTGATTGGTGCTACGAGCTCCAAAGCATATATGTTTTGTGAATCATATAGCACTAGATTACTCAGTGACTGTGAGTGCAGTGGATGAACTGTGAGTGCAGTGGATGAACTGTGAGTGCAGTGGATGAACTGTGAGTGCAATGGATGAGTGGTCTAGCGGGTAGTCTCAAGTACCCAATAGGAACTTTCCTCGGGTTACCCCGGAAGTTGCCTTTCGCTGTGAGCCTGGTGGGAATGACAACATCGACGTGGTAGGAGCTCGAGTGTGCGCCGACTTTGCAGCAGTCTCTGATCGTTTGCGATGAGCATTGCGTGGTGGAAGCTCGGGGAAGAAACCGAGTCGGCTCACTCAGCACTGTTCTTCTGATAACACGGGTATCGTGAAGTCCTTGTTGCTGCCGTGGTTATCGAGTACCACCGTTTTCAAAATTCTAGTGTGGCAAAAACATTTAATCATGCCGTTTTCGGTTCAATCTACGGTCACCGGTAACGCTCTGTCTGAAGGTACCTGCCCCCCCAGGCGCGACCCCCCTAAGGCTCTTGATAGATATAGAAAGAGTAACGAAACTCCAAAACATTGGGATGGCATTCAAGCGCTTAGACTGGCAACACTTTATGGGCGCTGCCAACCGTTCCGTCCTACTGCTGTACGACGTCCTTCTGCACCAACAATCGCGTGAATGTCCGGTGTTAATCTCTCCCACCACGATAACCCGCTAAATATCCCAGTTGAGGACGGCGCTATCCGGATCGTCGCCCGTGCTGCCCAGCGATCGGCTTCCGTGGACGTGGTCCGTCTCTGCGCCAGCACGCTCTGTAATTTCGCGGGGGAAGGGCGGGCTAGACCGAAAATGTCAGACAGCCGGACGTCACAGGTAATGAAAGCTGCACACGGCGCAAGGATGTTGTTTTGTGTACGGAACGCAGAGTGGAGACAGCGAGCGAGCGTTCCCGGTATAGCATAAAGGCAGTAGAGCTCTCCCTACCCCTCACCCTCTCTCTCTGCCTCTCTCTCTCTCTCTCGCTCCCCTCCTCTCTTTCGCTCTCTCTCTCACTATGGGGGGATGATCAGTCGAATTGACTGCTCTTTTAACGCCACTCGCGCGCTTTTAGGGACGCCGTGCCCCTCGATCACGAGGCCAGAAAGCACCCCGCAAACGCGTTACATTATATCGCACTACAATGGAAAACGAGACAGGGTAAGGTCAGGCGACACCTTCCTCACTGCTAGCGCCTACCCTACACCTGCCTCTCTACTTTTTGTCCCTGCGCACTCCCGAGTTTGGACCACCGTTTCGCACACATCACGCGCTGCATCCCACAGGCGCGCGCTTTTCACACCATCACCTCGAGCTTCGACCGACATGAAACTAATTACCACCATCCCTGCCCCCGCCCCCCCGCCCCCCCGCGCCCACCGCTTCACGTGTGCTCTGCTCGCGCACTCGTTCCTTGTACTCTTCTTGGCAGGCTTTGCTCGACCTCACCAAGCATGAAGATCTAGGCGTGCGGCGGGAGGTGGCGCACACGGTGGCGCGGCTGGCGGCGGACGCTAGCTGCCGAGAAAAGATTCTGCAGTACGGCATAATTTCCACCCTGGTGACAATGAGCAAGGTTGACGACGTCGACACCGCCACCGGCCGGCGAGTGCAACCTCTGACGTCCTGCGAAAATCGCTCGTTTCGCTTCGATTCGGATCGAATCGCATCTCATTGCGTCGATTTGATTCACGTTTTGGGGTTTTTCGCCATGTTTCACGGCCGCTGGGTCGTGAATTTTTTGGCTCGATCCGCTGTTGAGTCTGCTGGTACCTCGCCGCACGTACCGTTTTGGGCAGCTGCTTACCCGCAGTGCTGTGGTCTATCGCTTGGCGGGATAGAGACTTGCGCGATACATGGTGATTTTGAAAACCGCCCCGCTGCTTGCCATCACGAAACGGTGCTCTGAGTGCCTGTGCGGTTCTCCATCGGCGGGTATTATATCGTATGCAGGATCTTGTAGTGGCATTTTCTGCCTGTTCGTGGTCCGCCCGTGTGTGCCGTGCTTTCTTTGGGCTCCTTTCGCGCGTTCTTTTGCCGTCGATGACTGAAACAAATGAAACCAAACAGGCCTACTACTACTATTGTGAGGGTCGGCGAACAAGTGCATTTGTGATGACTCTATTGATAGTCCAGGGCTCGCTCGCCCTTCCGAAAAATTTTACGTGATATAGAAAGACGTCAGGGTTTGGCTGACGTTTTAGTGCGGAAAATATCACACAGCAATTAAAAAACGCCCTGGAACACTCGATTTTTTCTACAGCTGGACCCGCGTGTCTAACTCGCATGACATACCTGTAGCTTGGATAAATGATTCGTTTTAGGTTCCATGTAATGAGTATGCGTCCCGGGCTCGCTTACGTGTATCATGTGCATCCTACAGGCGGCGATATCAGTAGGCGTCAAATATCAGCGCCTAACGCGGCTCTCCACCGCAGTATCGATACCGACACACACAACAGGCAGTGTACAACTTTTCAGACTGCGAAATGGTGATAATTCACGACCACTACTCTGGCGCTCTGTGATGTGGTTCACGCAATCCGAACAGGTACATGGCACTGGCGTTCCGCGTGCTCTCCTCGGACCTCAAATTCGCAGGAATAATTGTGGCCGGTGGGGCGGTGGACGCGCTCATTTCCCTCACGCGGTCGGCCGATAAGCCTTGTCGCCTAAGGTACGGTATTTTCTAACAGTTATTTTAACAACGTTATCTGTGAGTTCGACGAATGCATAGGGTCGGTACTCATCTCTTTGCAAGCTGCGTAATACACCGGTCGCCCGTTTTAAGTAAGTTTTCGTGCGTCAAAACCTACTATAGTATACGATATAGATACGGCGTTTATTACGGTGCATTGGAGAAAGGCAACACTTTCAGCAACGTACCAATACTGACCGCGCGCCTGTTGTAACTAAGGCAATCCGAAACTCTACCCCTTCCCCCCCCCCCCCCCCCGAGCCCTCCCCGGGGAGGGGAGAACTTGGTACAATGATGTCAATACTTGCCGCAACATGCATGGTGTGGAGTACGACGGGGTGCCATCAATTCTTCCATCCATCCATCCTCCGACCCCCTTCTCGCCCCCCGATCTGAACGCTTACCGTTTCGTAAAAGCTGCGCGCAGTCGCTCTGCAACTTGATACGGTTTGGTATCCGTCTGGACTATCTGATCGAGTGCGGGGTGGTCTCGGCGCTTGTGCACCTCGCGGACCCAGGGGACGAGACGACGTCGGAGTGCTGTGCGGTGGCGCTTTACCTGTTCTTCTGCCACCCGGCCGTGCTCGCCCTGATCGACGGACACGAGGTGCGTACAGCCGATGAATATAGGGGTGTAGTAGCGCAGGCACATGGTAAATGCTTCACTTAAGGGTAGCGGATTAAGCAGCGCACAGCTCGGAAACGGGTAGGAATAAGAAAAGAGGGCGAAGACGAGCGGCGTTTGTTGGTTGTGTAGCACTAGCCACTGGCCCACGCAGTCAAGTGACTGCGTGGGCCAGTGGGTAGTGCTATATAACCAACAAAAGAGGGGAGAGAGCCCCGGAGATCCCTGTCACGAACTCCGATTTTGAAACTGCTTGTTGGGCGTGGACGCAGCAAGTGCCGTAGCCGAGCCCATCGCGTGACGGGGATTTTCAGCCCACCGCTTTGAGGTCACTGCTGCTGCTCGTACCCGTACCTTGTAGATAAGAAGAGTAGAACGGTAGTCCGATGGTAGTCTTAAACCCGACCAAGTAACAGCCCAGTCCTACCTACCCACCCGTGCAGAAAGAGTTACCGCACTCTGCAGGGCAAGGCACACACTAGGCATTGAGCGCTTCTGTCGCAAATAATTATCCGTTAAAAACCTACCAATCTTTTCAGGTTGTTCGTGCGCTGCTGGACCTCTGCCGCGTGGGCACGACGAACATTCGCAAGCACTGCGTGGCGGCTATTTGGAACATGACCAACGTGGAGCAGGTCGCACACGGCGGGGGCAGCGCAGCCGAGAGCATTCCCATGCTTCTGGTGAGATACTGATGCCGTCTCGGGTGTCGTCGGCTTAGCGCAAGGGTTGTCTTCGACACGTTTCTCCTTCTATCTCTTCGCAAAATAGCCCAGCTTAACTTTAAATTGTTTGTCTCCGAAACGAGTGTGCAACGGGAAGGAGGTTACGTAGGTTACGTACCACATTCCAAACGTTTCTGGACCGCTAACTTACGTAGTTGGACCGTCAGAGCCGTACGGTTTTTCTGGTTTAGTTTGGCGTGTTCATTTGCTGCGCCGTACACGACGTACCAACCCCGAATATCTAGACTCTTCCCCCAAAACGCGCCAAGATTCCGCTTGGCCGCGTTTTTTCGACTTCGACAACACAGAAACAGTGACAAATTCCTCTCTTCTTTTGTTTTGTGGAACCAATTTTTTTTTTCATCGTAGGCCTCGTTGGCGTGAAAAGCTGAGCATCGAATACTCATCAACCGGTCGAAGCCCAGCTGACGCTTTTTGAAATCATTTTTTTTATCAAATTTAGTTGTTTTTTTACTATCTATGTTAGTGTGCTGATCGGCCTTCAAATTTCAACGTTTGGACAGGGACTGCTGCAAACGGAATCGGACAGAGAGCTCAAGGCAGATTGCGCCGCGGCTCTGTACAACCTTGCCCGAAATCAGGCCAACTGCCAGGTCAGTCAGCGCGTCAAAACACAACGCACGCGCACCTGACACGTCGGTTGGGGTTAATTTAGACGTCGCGAATTCCCGCACGGGTGCGGAAGATTGCCAATGCATGGGAGCCACGGCGTTGCGGAAGGTTGTCAACGCATGGGAACCACGGCGTTACCAACGGTTTCACGTCAAACAGCGTGTCATTGGAACAGACCTACTCGTACAAACTCTTCTAACGCACCGGGTTCCCCTTGCGCGTCGAGTGCTCCACCCCCCCCCCCGCCCCCCCCGCGTCGTCGCCGTTGTCGTCGGTCTGCCATGCGACGACAGACTTTTCAAGTGAGGCGCGAAACATACTCCCACACACGCATACCGTCACTACTGTGGTTCCGCGACTTGCCTGCCTTGTCGTTCCTTTATGACGTTCGTCCCTAACGCTCCACCGCTCTACCAGCACGTCGGCGTGCAGTCTCCAATATGTTGCATGTGTAGAGCGAACAGCCTTTTTAGTTAGTAGACGAAAAGAGTTGATACATATCCTTTCCCCCAAAATTTTGTCGCTTTTGTGTATGCTGCACTGGCCGCGGAGGTCGTTTTTTTCAGCGCTCAAGCAGGCGAAGTAGCTTCTTGACTAACACCTTGCGAAGCCGTCCGCTTGACGGCATACCCGGATCGCACCACTGTACGGTCCCCGCGCCTAGGCGATGATAGTGTCTGGAGCGGTGCTTCCCATCATCATGCTGGCCAACTCGGGGTCCTTCGAGACGAAGGTTCAGTGCATGTCCATCCTGCAGAGGATGCTGCTCGGAAAGGACATGCCGGAGGAGGCAAGTACAGAGCACTCGTCAGGATCACAACTATTCGTAGCGGCCTTCGTCACGATATGCGCACCAGGCTTCAATCACGTTGCAGCACCCTAGGCCAGTAGAGAAGGGCACCGGGAATGGATTGAGTAGACAGTGCGAACCAAGTCGGCTTACTTCGCTCTCTCCCTCCCTCCCTACCTCCCTCCCTCCCTCCCTCCCTCCCTCCCTCCCTCCCTCCCTCCCTCCCTCCCTCCCTCCCTCCCCCCTCCCCCCCTCCCTCCCTCCCTCCCTCCCTCCCTCCCTCCCTCCCTCCCTCCCTCCCTCCCTCCCTCCCTCCCTCCCTCCCTCCCTCCCTCCCTCCCTCCCTCCCTCCTTCCCTCCCTCCCTCCTTTCCATCCTGCCCCCCCCCCCTCTCCCTCCCTCCCTCCCTCCCTGCCTCCCTCCCTCCCTACCTGCCTCCCTCCCTGCCTCCCTGCCTCCCTCCCTGCCTCCCTCCCTCTTCCCTTCCTTCCCTTTCTCCATCCCCCCCTCCCCTCTTGACAATCCTGCACACTCTCCTCCCAGTTAATGACTCAGTCTTTCGTCCGTACTCTCCTGGGCATGTCCAAAATGGAGCACCGAGATACGCAGCAGCGAGTTGTAATTGCCGTGTACCGAATATCTTGCTGCAAGCGGGGCCGGGATCTCCTTCTGGAGGAAGGAGCGCCGGAGTCGCTGATACGCCTGATCAGCAAGCCCAACGAGGAGATGCGAAAGGTGCGGCCCGGCACACAGAACGAACCACTGTCACGCTCTAACCCACCGCATGTCATCACAGGTAAGCTATGGCCGTTAGTGTCTCTGCTTGTGCATCGAAAATAAAGTGAATCTGCGCCGGCTTCTTGCCATCAATGATTTTGAGCGGACCTTGCCACTTATTCGTTGAGTGGGGTTTTTACCGCCTGCACCGTTTGTCGAGGTCCTGTTTGCAATGGCACCGCAACGGCACCAGTTCGCCGACACCCGGTACGCGCCCCTGTGCTTCAACATGCGCCCGGGATACCCCACTAATACCACCGCCAATGGTTTCATTCATGATCGAACCAAGAACACATGCGAATATCCTCCTCGCGTCTTCGCCCACGAGGTAGCGTGGACTGCGAATGAACGCCATCCATACCAAAGGTATGCCTTGTCAAGCACAAAATAACCAGGTTGCAAAATTGCAGCCGAGCTCCCGGTCCAACAAGTACGTGACCGCCCCAAATTATTCTACAACAGAGGGACAGAGACACGATGCTTACAACCCCCTTGCCCCGCCCCCCCCCCGCCGCCGCGTACGCCTTCAGGGTTGCGCTAACACCCTCCTGAACTTGGCGTCCGACCCTGGGCGTGAGCTAGAGATAGTTCAATGCGGCTCTGTATCGGTGCTGCTGATAACCGCGCTCGTGGCCTCTGATAGCGACGAGACCCGACACTCCTGCACCAAGGCCATGACGAACCTCTTGTGCGAAAAGAAGGTGACGGGAGCTGAACCAAGCAACTTTTTTTTTAGGCTGCATAAGTACGACAGGGGACGGGGTATGATCATGTCATGTCGCATCAGGGGGGGAAGGGAAAAATCGTGTCGTGCAAGTATCGTGTGCACCCCAGCCGTCTAGCATGCTGTAGATGAGCTTCAAGCGGACGGTTTCCCAGCGGAAGGGTGTAGTTAGTTTGTGCATGGCCGTAGTCGTATGACCATAGACCCTCGCGTCCATACCATGCCGGAACGGAGCACGTCGGGTTTTTACCAACCAGGCAGGCATTGCTTGCACCAAGCGCGAAGCGCCGTGAGGTGTTCGGCGAGTCGCACGAAGAGTGAACTGCATCCTTCCAAGAACCGCTCGTGAGACGGATTTCGGCACCTCGTGCCTACTTTCTTGCTTATGGATGACAGCGCCAATGAGGTACTTCGTTTTCTGGTGTGGCCACTCCAGATATAGCAATGTGTATTACTATGGAACTGCCTCGTGGGTGCCTTACCATATTCACACTACGTGATGCGACCATTGCCCTTGTGCCCACAAGGGCAATGGTCGCATTACGTTATGTGGGTATGTTAGGGCATCCACGAGGCAGTTCCATAATAATACACATTGCTATATCTGGAGTGGCCACACCAGAAAACATAGTACCTCATTGGCGCTGTCATCCATAGTTCCACCCCGCACAATATGATCTAACTCGATAACCATCATGGTGACCGCTAAAACCAAAAACGGGTACCCTGGTTGTCTATCTCACGCGGCGACTGGCATATTTTACAGCGTCGCTGCCAACCAACGCCAACCCCACTTACACAAATATTTTTTTACAGCGTCGACGCCAACCGAGGCCAACCATTATATATTTTCAAGGGGGAGGGGGGGAGAGCGGCCGTGTCGGAGTCTTTTACAAATTTTAGATGGTTGGGCGGTGCATGTAAATTTCCCGAATCTCTCGTTTATATTAGTATGTATCTCCACCGAGATTGCTTTTCTAATCGTTGCCTTGCTGCGAGTCACGGCTGCCTCAATATAACCCCGAGCAATGCACGAGGCGTTTCACCGCCAGATCCAGAACATATCGCCACAGGCAATGATCCGACGTTAGTCATCCGATCTGCACCACCCTGGAATGCCTCCCCTGCCACCTGAACTCCCTCTCCGTCTTCCCCCAGGCCCATCGCAAAATGTTTAAGGATGGGGTAGTGTGGGGCTTGGCGACGATGAGCAAGTCGAAAGACGTTACCATCGCAAGGCTTTGCGCGGTAGCATTGTGCAACCTGAGCTGCGAGTATTGGAAGGACATCGCTATGTCCAACTCTATGCAGGTGGGATCAACAGCACGGGACGCATGCTATGGCGGAAGGTACACCTTTTTCTTCCCTGCAAGGTTCTTGGCTTGAGGTAGAAGGTACACCTTTTTTTTCCCTGCAAGGTTGTTGGCTTTGAGGAGCTCTAAATCTCATTCAAAACCTGATTGTGATTAAACTGAAAAAAGGGAAAACCGATCAACAGTCCCATGACCTAGGTGTACCAACATAAAAAAAAAAATGTTTGCGAAACAAAAATGGCATGCGGATGATTTGGGTTTCAAACAAAAGCAACCTTGCGAAACAAAAAACGACATGCGAATCATGTGGGTTAACCAAAAGGCAATGTTGCGAAACAAAAATGACATGCGGATGATTTGGGTTTTAACCAAAAGCAATGTTGCGAAACAAAAAATGGCATGCGGATTATTTGGGTCATGTAGCCGAGTCATTGAGGGGGAAAAACGCAGCCCGAAAGTGCTACATACCTCTAAGGTAGCACGCGTCGTGGCCTTCGAGGCTGTGGTGACGTTGCACACAGCACATTTTTACAGTTCACATCTCGTACTCGGAAGCGTGCCCCCTTAATGTGCCCACTTGTGCGTACTGGGTACCACGCGTTTTGTTACGCCGACGTGCTGTAGTTGTTTATCAACCAAAACACTACACACCAGTGGTGAACACGGTCGGGACTTGAAAGCCTAGCTTGCAGAAAAAGCTCCTCGGTCACCTTGTTTCTTCGTCGTCCAGTCTGTTCCAGCTCGTATGCTCGACGCCCAGCGAGCGTCAGGCACGCCAACGTCTTCGACGTCTCCGGTGGGGTGCCACAACCTGGCCTAACGCGCTAACTCGAGCAAAACCAAACGGGCGACTCTTCCCTGGCCAGCGGGACGAGGACACACGTTGCTACCGTAGCGGTGTGCACGATTTTTTTCTTGTTTTCTGAGGCGCCTGACTTGAGCAGCTCTATTTTTTTTGTTTTCTTACGAAACAAACCCATGGCCCTAGATTTTTATGGAGAAAACAATAGTCATATTTCAAAAACAAGAATGACAAATTTTCCGACGACTTCGTTGTCAAGAAATCCTCGTCGTTCAGAAAATACAATTAGCCCAAAAGTGGCTTGAGGAGGTCTATACTGTATGCCGGTAAGGCATTTTTTTTTTTCCGAGTAAACTGGAAGCGCAACTCTCCCATGGCCTGGATTTTTTTCTTCAAATAGTCATATTTCAAAGCGAGAATGACGAAATTCCGACCATTTGGGCTCAAGGAGGGTTAAGGAGCGGTCCCGTCATTCAGGAAAATGAAAATGGCCGAAAAATGGTATACGTTAATACCTTTACCGTAACGTGCGTTAGAGGAGACCATCCGCCGTCACCGTGTGGTCATTTGACTTTTATTCCCTGCCGCGCCCCTCCAACCTTTCCCGCTGTTTCCCGCGGGGCTAGGCAATATATGGTTTGACTCGATCGGAGGACGAAGCCGCCATGACAGCGGGGGCTAAAACCCTTCACAACATCTTGCTGCGTGCTCAACGCTTGGACGGGGTGGACCACCTTTTCTCCAACACGGTGGGTTTTGCTCCGAAACGGTGCCGTGCTGAACAGAGCCGCAGCGGGCATTACATCGGAAAGAACGAGGCCTTGTTTCCTCAAAGGAGACATTCCGCGCTATTAATAGGAGTGCCGCAGAAGTTTATGAGCTCCGAAAACACGAGGAGCTCAATATATCACCCCAAGACATTCGTTTCCGCAACACGGCCGACAATTATTGTACGCGCTCGCTACGGTAGTCCTACAACGATCATGCCGGGAAACTTATCACATCACCAACCGATAATTCCACGCTCGAGGAGATCAACCGTAACACCATCAGAAACGTTTGGCCCAAACCATGCCGCCCCTACCGAGGGAAGACTCAAAGGTCAATCCTTGCCAAATGAAAGCGACAGCAGGACGTATTGAAGTGCAACCGAGCTGTTGCGCTTGTTGTTGCGCTTGTGTTGTGTCGCCGTTGTTCTAGCGATGGGATAGAGCTCCCACGCCGCCAGCTCCACGCCGAACACGTTCGTATGGTGATTCGGCGCAAACTTGAGCTGGCTTTTCCTATCGATTGTTCGCGATTTCCCTCTCGCCATCATGAATTCGAATATCTCCGCGAGACATCAGCTGCCACACGTTACATCCCGACCAAGGATCATGAGCGCGCCGACGACACCGACACATGATTGTCATGGCAGGTGCCACTTGCACGGCTAGCGTTGGAGCACAAATCCAAAGAGGTTCGATTGGTGGGCCTAAAGCTCGCACACCTCGTGTCTACCACCGCGGCTTCAAGGGAAACCGCTACGCGCCACGGCTTGCTGGAACGGATCGACATCAACGAGTTCGTCAGTGACGAGCGTGAGTCAAAGACACATAACAATATGAACGGTTCACTCGCTGGGGAAGGCAACGAAATCGGTTGAACATTTCTCGGGCGCGGGCGATTTGTGTCGGTCGGACTACAAGACGATATGCTGTGAGATGCAATCCGCATGACACACCCTCAAGTGCCTTGGCTAGAGCCAGTTTTCCAGATGCGACGTGTGCACCCCCCTCTTGAGTTCGATGCCTGCAGTAGGTTTCTCCTCCATGCACGGCTTCATTCCTAGAAGATAAGGCATGCCCCCCCCCGTCCCTCCCCGCCTGTCCTACTCGCAAAAGCGCTGTGCTACGCGTTCTGCTGCACGCTGTGCACATTCGCGCTGGATCCCGCTACCCGCTCCTCGGTCCTCAAATCCGGCTGCGTCACCAACTTCCCGGTCCTGTGCGCCATCAGCTCGCGGATCTTCGACCGGCTAGCGCAGTTCATGTACAGCGTGTCCTGCTCTCCAGAGCATGTGCCGCGTCTGGTGTTCGAGCACGAGTGTGTTAAGGTTGTAGCCGTGGTCCTCGAGCCTCGCGAAGAAGTTCGACCGGAGTCGTTGGGTGGCCCCAGGGACACGTGCGCAGCGCTGCTCTTCAACCTGTCCACTCAGGTGTTTCATTGTCTCTGAGGGCCTTGAGCGCGTGTTTGAACGAAGTTGCATGCGACGTTTGCACGAAAGGGTAGAAGGAAGATGGGGCATATTCTAGGTGTCTATTCCAATCGCGTGTTCTAGCACTGTCCGTGCACCCGCCATCTTGTCGCTGTCGCAAGGCATTACAAGGTGCTTATCACCTCGTAGTCATTTTCTCGGTCTCTCAATCCTCTGATAATTCCCGGTAAGATAAAGAACAGCCTCGCAGCTCTTACGAGCACCGAATCATGCGTCAAGCTAAGCCAAAATCCGCCAACCTTTTTTTTTCCCGGCTGCCCCGCCGTCCTCTGCGCCATTGGCGCTGCAGGATGAAGTGAAAACGGAGCTGGTTCTGAAGGGCGGGACCCGATTAGCCTTCGCCTTGTGGAAGAGAGCGGGCCCGCAAGCCCGGCGTAACTGCTCGCTCGTCGCGTGCAACTTGGCCGTAGGGAAGGTACGCTCTTTCCCCCGCAGCCTCCTTTTCAACCTGTCGTGTGTACGGCACCCGACCGCGTTCCACCACCGCTTGATAAGCCCGTGGTGACGGCATGTGTCCTGACGTTTCCCGTTTGGGGTGCAGTCTTAGCTTAAACTTTTCGCTGGTATTGGGTCGGTGTACCCTCTCGCCGATGTCCACTTTTCCCGTCGTATTCATAGTAGTCTCTGCATGCTTCTGAAAATCGCCGCGCCGCGCACGCGGTCGAACTGTTAAGACGTTGTATTCTATCCTCAAATGCGGACGCATCACGCATAGTCGAGTGTAAGCGGTTGCTTGTGGTATGCTGGGCAACTGCAGATATTGCCGACCGCTTGCATCGACATCGTTTAAACTGAGAGCCTGTTTCAGCAAGTTCTCTATATTCCCCTAACGACGGCAACGCATGGCTTCAACAGCCTCACGATTACAGCCTCACTTGTGATGTCCTCTCCCCCCCCCCCGCCCCCCCCCGCCAATCTTACCCATTCGTCAAGTTGCCTCCCGGTAACCGCATTTTTGCGTAAAAAAACATCGCCTACCATTTGCCTTAGCCTGTAGATTGACACAAGGTGATATCGCATCCTCTGCGGAGGACACAACCCTTCGTGACGGCTGCCTGCCGCTGCTTCACTTCAGCGCTACCATATCGACGCCATTGCGGCTCTCAATATTGACGCGATCACACCCTTCAAATCTTGCTTCGTCATTGAAAAAGGTCAACACGGCTACAATGGTGCGTCACGGCGCCGGGCAGCTGCTAGTAGACCTGGTGGCTGAAACGGATCGGCAGAAAGATGCGGATGTTCGAAAAAGGGCGTCTGCCGCCTTTCGGAATCTTCTCTGCGTCTCTGTAAGCACAGAACACTCTGCCACGCTGCCACACCGTACACTTGCCTGTCTCGGTTTTCGGGTCTAGCGGAAATCTATTTAAGCGAAAAGGACCTACAGCGGTGTTGCGGAGCACTATGGAAGCGAGATCAGTCGTCGATCGTCTACTCTATACACCTCGTGCCGCACACAAAAAATTCACCTTTCCGATTTTCGTGAAAAAATACTTTGCGCGAAAAAGCTACTTACAACACCGATTTTAGATTTGTCGTTGCGGCTGGACATTGCAGGTCAACATTCACTTATTCGTCGCCTTTGTACGATCGCGCTCGCGAACGACTCCCGTAGACAACCTAGCTTCCCCCACCCATCTGTTTATCCTATGACTCCTCAGTCGTAAATCCCCTTGATCGATTGTCTTGATACGCAAGCCGCTCGACGTATAGCTGTTGTGCATCTGCCCGAGCTCTTGCGGGAAAACGTGTTTTTTTTTGGCAGGGAAACCACGTACAGCTGGCCGAGGAGGGGGTGATCTCCGCTCTGATTGATCTCGCCAAGACGGAGTGCCCAGTAGTGCGGCGTAACTGCGCGTCGGCGATGAGGAGCATGACGTGCAAGGCGGAGATAAGGCAGCTGCTGATCGCCAGCGGGGCGATCAAGGTCATCCTCGACGACGCCACTAATCAGGTCATCGACTTTGAGAAAAAACTGTTATCCTCAACGACCAAGGGCATTCATGTGGCGCCATACGATTGTTTGTGCCCTTTCGCACTCACCGATTTTTGGTTGGTGCGCCTTTCTTTGGTTGGTACGCAGGTGGTTTATAAATAATTTATATATACACCGTCGGTAATCTCTAAATTATCTCGCTGTGGTGCTGCGCAGGTTGCATGGTAATGGCCCATCTACACCAACCAGTTGTAACCTCGTTTCTCTCAAACGTCGCATCATCCAAGGTCCACGACCACTTTATTAGCAACTAACTGCCTGCTCCTGCTGACAACCCCCGCTTTGAGACGCCTCGTGGCTCTAGTCACAAACTCCTCTTGACCGTTTCCAGGATTCGGACGAGCATCTGGCGATCAACAGCGAACTCCTCTGCGCGATAGAAGCAGAGTCTTGGATCAACGGGACTAGGGGTATACTAGTCGAGTCAAGAGCGCCGCCTTTGCCAAAGCTGGAGCAAAACTGCTCGCTGCTCCCATCGACCGCTGATGACCGTGGCAGCAGGGCGGTAAAAGCAGCAGCAAGGGCCAAGGCAGCGGCGGCCTTAGATAAAGAGGGGGCAGCTGTACTGTACAGCATGCCGTGGCAGAAGCTAGAGGTGAGTGCAGTTGCGAGTGGGGGACCCCCCTTCGATCCGCGAGAACAGAGCTTTGAAAATTTTACCCTCGCCCCTCTTTTGTTCTGTCAAGAGATCGGAGGGGAGGTCTCCCCCAAAACCCTACTTCGTGATACTTTTTCGGCTCAAGACAGATACTCGCCAACTAATCTGGCGGTGTACCATTCGTTGCATGCATTCATGCCGTATTACATAACGAGGAATATTTCGTGCTTCTGGCCCCCAAAAGTCAGTTTTCCGGGGAGACTCCTCTCGACCGCCTAGTGTTGGCGGTGTCGGCTTTATATAGTTCCGCCTGTTTTCGGCAAAGGCACGGCGCTACTGCCGGTCCAGACACGCCTTGCACATATCACCAACGCCCGCTCCTTTGGGGGGGGGGGGGGATTAAAAAGGAGGCATACGCCTACCGATCGCTTGTTCTTCCCTAGCCCCTTGCCGAAAATCAGGTTTCACGCGATGTGCACATCGCCTAGACGTGCTGCGCTCTCGCTCGTGAGCGGCGTGTGGCAGCCAGGAATCGTTAGGTGGTAAAGAGAACCGCTGCCTACTCCCCCCCCTCGGTCTCCCTTCCCTCTTTCGGTTTCATTTTTTTTTACCCATACACAGACCATTGATCGCTACGTGGTCTAACGCAGCTTGTAGGAATTAACCCTCACCGACGACCCCTGCTAAATCCTCCGTTTGTGCTCAGGCTCTAGACGTCAATCTGCGAGAGCCCGACATGGAGGTGTCAACCAAGCAGGCGGGTGCGAAGCGCTTCGATGACCCTGGAACCGGGGCTGCGCTTGTTGGAGACGCTGACGTGGACGGCCCGGGCGGGGTGGTCGAGGTCGCCAAGTGCGGAAAGCTGGAACCGCAGGTAAAGCTTCGGGCCTGTTGAGGATTATTGTTGGCCAAGCTTTCTAATCTGCGAGGCCCTATGCAGTCCGACGCTGAGGGGGTCAGCGACAAGCAGGCATGTCAGGGCTTGCACCACGCCTACGCTTCCAGAGGGTTAACCGCCGGCAAAAGCTGCTCGAAATCGACCGTGAACTTCACGTTTTGGCACGTTTTTTTCGCAATCTTGTGCGGGCGCAACGTAGAGTTTTTTTTCAGAAATCGCAAGAAGCACGTTATATCAGTACGCCCCGTTCCGTTTGTGTTTGCTGTCTGAGCTGCAATGGCGCTTGATCGTGCGTGGGTGCATTAGGAAAACCTTGAGCAGTGACTAGCATGTCCCCGCGCTGTTCTGAGCACTACTACGACAACTTGATACGTGAACTGCCAGAGTGGGACGTTGCGATGCCGATTAGAACGGGCGATGCCTAGTCTGTTCGGGGGAAACAGCCCGTTAGACTATTGGCACTCCCCATCTTCAAACACGCCAAATACATGAAACATAAACAAACATCTTATTCTCGCACCTTGCCCTCGCTCTCATACAACCCCAAAAATATACGCGGGACGATCTGCGAATCTGTGAATTTGCTTTACGAGTCTATCCACATGCTCTACGAATCTGTAAACATTCTCGATGTTTCTACACATGTAGAATAAGCAACAACCAAAAAGTTACGCTTCGGTTCGTGTGCGCCAATTCTGCACTCGCTCGTTCGTCCTCAGCAAAACGCAGAAGGCAGCCCAGAGCGGAGGCAGAGCAACAGCGCGGGGACGGCGCGAACCTCCTCCGTTGGTCACAGCCCCTCCAAGGAAGGCGGTGACAGCACCGAGAGCAGGATAGCGCTGGTATCGTCCAGCCTCGAGTCGACCCCCGAGGAGGATTCCGACACCAGCCTGTCGAACGAAGCTGGCGGGAACGATGGGAGGGCACGGCGAAGATCGACTAAAGATGGATCTCAGCAACCGCCAGGGATCAACGGTGGGTCGGCGACGATCACTTCTGACTCGCACGACAGGGACCCTCTTAACAAGGGGTCGGATGGGGGCAGCGGAGAGCGCCCCCCAAGCGGAAGCGGCTGGCTAGGAGGGAAGCAGCCAGCGCCGATCGAGGGGCTGCCGAATGGGTCGACCGTTGACTGGGAGGTGGCAGTCGTCATGTCGTCAACAAATGCCGATGAGATGGTGAGTGGGTTGTAGAAAAATGTGTTGAACAGCGTGAGCGACACGGCGATTTACCGAAATAAAGATGTGGTGGAGTAGCTGCAATATCCCCCGCCGTACCCCAGAGGCGAGTTACCTCGCTTGTGGGCAGTATCGTAGACAGACGACCGCCTGCAACGCTGCCATTTCAGAAATTCAACCTCAAGATACTCAAAACCGACCAGCTCGATTAGCTGCAGTATGTCGCCTCGTGTTGTGCAGCGACGTGTACAGAGTCTAGGGTGGTACAACACGGTCCATAATCTCCGTATTTCTTCCTGGCCCATTATTTCCATTCCGTTCTCGCACCGTTGCATCGAACGCACCGCACCGACGCCCTTTCAACACGTCAACATTGACGTTCATCCTTAGGTGCAAAAGTACGTGCAGACGCGAAAGGATTTCACGTCCGGCCGAAGAGGCTCTATTAACGTCTCCTCGCTAGCAGCACGGCGCCGCAGCTCCGTACTACTACCCCCCAGTGTCAAACCGTCTACCCTGGCAGCCGGTGGCAGCGACGCAGTCACCGCGATTGCATCCACAGCTAGTGGCAGGGAGGCGATGACTAAATCCTTGAGCGATGCGTTGCAGAGGAGAGGGTCCGCGCAACGACGTGGTCGACGCGCGTCGGCATTCGTGCGTCAGTCTTCGCATGACCGGACGGCACAAGGGGGTGCGCCACGTAAGGCTTCCTTAGTCGCCCAACTCGATGGCAGGCCTGCGTCTGTCCCAGTATTTCCCACCGAAGGCAGTTGGAGTTCACCGGCGCTGGGGGTGGCCGCGGCACCTTCTCTTCCGCAACGAAGAGCGTCGCTTTTGCCGGTCAAAGAGGGTGCTGCGGGGAGGCAACCTCTTGCCGTGATCGAGGGCGAGAACGCCGAGAAGGCCGGGAAGGACGATGTTTGTGACGACGGAACGGCGAGGGGAAGGGGTACCGTTGAATCCGTCGAGAACTCGAAAGGCGAGCCGTTCGACGCGGGGTCGCAGCTTCCGGTCACGAACTTGTAGCATTAGAGCGTTAGACGACCTGCCTCATAGTTTTCACGCTTCGAGGGGGAGTTGCACTGGCGTAAGTAGCGCTACACCCAGGTGGGGCAACTCGCCTCACGCGATACCTTCCTTTTTTTATGCTGTTTTTATCCCGAATGTTTTCCAGGTCGAGATGTCGGCCCAGTTTGCCCGCCGACGGTGGGGCACAGATTAGCTTTTCTGCCATTTTTTTCGGGGCTTCGAGTTTGGAGTCTCGACTCCAACAAACCACAGACTGGACACAATTGTCAATTCCGTTTTTCTTCCATTGGTTGTACTCATCATGCCCCGCGGTGTTTCTACGGTCTAGGGGTCGTAACTTTCAAGACTTTCACGTGATTGGGTGACCTGGCCCGACCCGTGAGATTTGAAAAACACCTAACCCGAACCGGCCCGACCGGTGAGACTTCGAACAGCCCCGGACCCAAGCCGACTCGACTCGTGAGTTTTTTTTTATACCGCCTGACCTGACCCGCGGGCCGGACCATGACCCGTGAACAGCCCTGGTATATTTCAGCCGCGCAAGCTACAGGCCGGTGGCTTCAGCATTGGCAGTGTCGGCACTTAGCTGAGAACTCGAGTACCTCAGCTGTTTGGGAAACGCCAAGAGAGGGACATATCGTGCCCGTACACATGCCACACGGTAGATGTGCACCATTTTTTGAGGCTCTTAATCTCATGAGCTCTATATACCTCACCCAAAACCGATTTTTTTAGCAAAATAAAAGGGCTACCCGATCAACAATCCCATGCCGTAGTCATAGCAGAACCCCACGTGGCAAAAGAAAGAATAAATTTCTGACGACTTTGGGTTAAGGAGCCCAGTCATTCAGAAAACGTTTCAGCCAAAAACGTGTTACCTCTATCGTAGCACGCTTCCCCGGAAATTTCTGGACGAGCTGCTGCTTTTGGTACCAGGTATAACCGAACAGTGTTACTATTAGATCGAGGGGCGCATGTGTAGTCTATATTCCAACTTCCATCCCTAGGAGCAATTGTCGCGAGATTCAGCGGCCATCGCAGATGGTACTAATTGTGGCAGGGCATGAAGGCAAGACGTGGCCAGTCGCTCGTCCCCGCTCGCAGGTTGATGGCAATAATTATCGTTACACTAACGCCAAACTGAGCGCAGTCGTGACAATGCGACAGCACGACAACGCAGCTAATCTGAGCTGGTACAGTAGGTGCCTACAGCAATGTCGTCTCACTGTTGTCAAGATAAACGAGGATGCGGCTACCACAACCCAGGCATCTACCACCTACCGCTGTGCCCATCTCGAAGCATCGCACGTTCGCACCCGCCACCGTATGTCACGCAAAAGGGTGATAGCGCGCCTGAGAGCCGTCTCGAAACAGCTGAAATAAATAAAACTAGAAATCAATAGTGCAATTCGATACGTACTGCCAACGCCATTGCGCGAAAGCGCGAAGCCCGTGCAGGGTCAAAATTCACTAAATCACCGGCGGAGCTACGGCACGATTGCGGCACGATCACGACGCCGCATTACCCTCGCCCTGAAAGTGGCTTTGCAACACTCTAAAGCAGAAAAAACTTCAGCACGTTGTTTCGAGAGGATGACAATTACGCAATTGCCGAGGTGCCAAAGGCCACGTCACACACACGGTAAACAAACGCCTCCAAAGGAAAAATTTGCAGAGCGTATTAGCCTACCCCATTAGACGTAACACATACGCACACGTAGGCGCACTCACGGACACAAAGGGCCGGTAAGCCGCGCCAACAACCGCGGGAGGCATTTGATCAGTCTTGTCAGCCGCCAAACAGCAAAAACGCTTCGCCCGTACAGAGTGCGAATGGGAAAAAAATAAACCCATAAAATATCGTTCGGTCGAAGCTGAAGGCTCTCGCGCGTCTCATGTGGATGAACGGAGACCTCATGGCAACCCCGCTGCTTTGTTCTGCGGGGTCTCGTCGGGGAACACCTAGGTGGGAGACCGGGAAACACGAGCGGGCACAAGCGGAAACGTGGAGCGGAAACGTGAACAACAATGAGTTGGGATTGCGACCCACGAAACTTGTTTCCAGTCTGTCTGAACATGTGCGTTATGTTGGCGATGTCCACGGCAGCCAGCTGCAAACAAAAATAACGATTGGCAAGGAGCGGGTATCCAGTTGGCTGAAACGAGGGCCTTTGGTTGTGGTGGAATAGTTTTTTTGGCATAATACATTCACCAACCGCACAGATAGACGACGGAGAGCGGGTGGCAGTACCGTAAGCACGGGCAGGGCCCAAGAAAAGGCCGCGACATAACACTACATAGTGCAAACTGGTCTCCCCAGTGGCCGAGTCCCGCGCGTGTCATTGGTAGACCTGTTGATTGTACACTTGGATATGATACAGATATGATGACGGTTGAGTATAGTAGGGGTTTTCGGTGATAGGTTGGCGACATGGTGGCGGGATTTCGGGATGGTGGGATTATTCTGGCTTTTTCACCGTCACTCCTCGTTGTTCTTCTTCTACCGAGTGAGTCTTCTCTCCACGATGTGCCTTGGCTAGGAGCAACGTAATATATTTACCTCTTTTGCTTGTCTTCATACCGGTTACTTCACTACCCCACTACTGTCCACTCAACGGGTAAGCCCTCAACGCTTCGAAGGGATAAACAAACACGACAATTATCGCGTACCGTACGCTGTACTATCCCTGTTCGAAGCAAAGGGTGTTGAGTGACGCGGGCTCTTCTGCGGAAGAGAGCTAGCTGGAGATATTCTACCGAGTCGAAGGTCGAATTCAGGAAAACGACTCGGTAGAACGCATCCCATCCGGCAGAAATTTGGTCGACGGTCCGAAAACCGTAATAGGAATCACCCTCGATTTATTTCTCTAGTTGATCCCTTCTTGCGAGCAGCTCTTCCAGCTCCGGCATCTTGGCCCGCTGAGAGCTCCCCGCTCTCTCTGCCAACGCTTTCACGTCCACAACGCCCACTTTGCCACTTTGACCTCGCCCTCAGGCATGGTTCAGGTAAGACACCCGGCTCGCTCTCTTTCACAGGGAGGGCTGTTTGTGTGATATTTCCTGCTTCTTTCTACGACAGGAGCAAATGCGAGAGATTTCGCATCCAACTAAGATACAACAGAGGGGAGCGGGCGTGGCCAGGTCAGAGTCAAAGCTTGTAATCCCACTACTTGAGACTGGGAGTGAGAGCACTGCACAGCAACAGCAGCAGCAGCAGCAGCAGCAGCGGGAGCAGCAGCACTTCGAGACGGGGGAAAATTGGATGGTGGTTGGGGCTTGCAGAGATGAGGTGGAATTAGAGACGAGGGGGGAAGAGCAGGAGGAGCTCTTGCAGCTGCCATTGAAGCAGCAGCAGCAGCAGCTGCAACCTCCGGCGACACGACTCCCTGTTTGGACGTCACAGCTCGTCATCCCACTGCTTGAGACTGGGAGCGAGAGCACTGCACAGCAGCAGCCGCAGGGGCAGCAGCAGCAGTTTGAGACGAAGGGACAACAGTGGTTGATGCAGGCAAAAATATTGTGGAGTTTGAGACGGGGGAGAAGGGATGACTCGACGGTTTGGTTGTGAAACTAAACTACGAACTGTATCTGTCGTGCTCCATGGGAGCGGCGGCTGCTGAGCCCGTTGGCGTGCAGCCTCGTTCCGGGATCGGCACAAGGTGGTTGGTTGCGGTGGAGCTCGCTGGGCGTGGGAGGCACGGACACCCAGGCGGAGTCTTTCCCACCGTTTGCACCAGACTAAAACAACAATCAGGTCATGTCATGTCGACTTTTTTCCGTCTGTCTTTGTCTTCATTCTAGAGTAATACAGCAGGTAGTGGACTTTTGCTGTGTGAAAGACATCACATGACCTGTCGCGATATATGATACTGCTAACTACAGTCTACAGCAGCAGTATTTGACTGAAGTAGCGATGATATGTTCTTTGCGGCTGAGAAGATCATTTTCGCATTATTTGCGGTCAAGACTTTGTTTTCGCGTTAAATCATAGCAAAGGGCAGAGTAGCTTGGGCAGAGAGACGGGCAGGATAAATGCTTGTGCCTGTCCCCCAGCCCCTCTTGCCCCAACCACCAGCAACTGTGATTGCTCGTGGTATGATAGCTCTGCTGATCAACCGGTTACTAGCACAGGATGCAGGATGCTTGATGGGCTGAAAATCCATTATGTCAGCAGTAGCTAGCGCTTGCTTGCGACAGCCGTATTTTCTGTCTGTCGTATGTACAACAGTTTGGTACTTTGGTTCATTTTCA
This sequence comes from Undaria pinnatifida, assembly GCA_012845835.1. Classification (NCBI taxonomy): domain Eukaryota; class Phaeophyceae; order Laminariales; family Alariaceae; genus Undaria; species Undaria pinnatifida. The sequence continues at coordinate 3,301,091 of JABAKD010000020.1, forward strand.
ATCAACCATTTCCCCTCACGCACCGAAGAGGGAATTGAGAACGAATTCGCCATCTCCGAAACATAATATTTGATTGGTTGTGTGACGTGTATTTTCCTAATAAAATCCCTGGTAAGATATACGCCATCCGGTTTTACAGATAAACTGGTGACGGTTGACGGCTGTAGGGGTATGGTTAGTACCAGAAGTATGATATTTAGGGTACACACGAGAGATGATGCCACATAAATATATATATATGATCATTCTTTTGGGGGGGATTCGGTCAGGAGTTTTTTTCCGTCTCGGCCTCAGTATGCGATTATCGGAACCGGAATTCTCGGTCAAATAGCTTCGTTCGAGCGCCGTCTTCGGGGGGCGACTCAAACGCCCCTCGCCCTGCCGTATCCGTTCCGCACCTGGCCGGGATTGGGTACGTGGGCTGAGCAAGACAAGCGAGAATTGCGCAAATTTCTGTATTTTGGGCGGTATACGCCCGAGATATTCTTGGACCTTGGCATATGCAGAGCTTGAACGAAAAAAACATACCAGGTGCGGGAAAACATTTATTTTCGAGTTGGCATAATTTCCAAATTGGCTTCTTATTTCGTCCCCACCACACTTTTTTCATGGTTACACCTCGAAGCGTTTGGCCTATTATGCACATCGTACGACTGACTGCTGTGTCGTTGCTTTCGATATCGGATTTCATGGTTAAATACCGTTGTTCGAGCGTTCATTGTCTTCGAGGGGGGCCGTTCCCTACCCAACGATATCGTTACACCCAGTGCCCGTGCTGATTCTTCATCCTAGAGAGATACAACTTATTATTTCGTGAGACTGTGAGACAGAGTGAACCAAACAATTGCAATTAATCAATGTATAAAGCAAGTGAAATGCTAGCAGCGTACCGGGTACGAGAACACAACAAATCAGGCCAGACCATAAAACAAATAGAAAGCAAACGCAACGACCGGAGTCGCTCTTAAAAATCGCAGTACGAGAAACTTTGTTTTGTCAGTCATTTTTTTGTCGCCGCTCCAAAGAGTCGATCCGTATATATTGGTCCACGATCCACCATCTCTTTCAGGACCGCATGATAAATATTCCACACTAATTTCATGAATATTTATCCCCACAAAACGAAACGTGGATGCACTTCTAGAGGTAGGTGTGATTATCAAGGTAGTAGTGTTTCGAACGCTTTGTCGTGTGGTTGCAAAAATTGCGCTGGCTACTGACTGTTGTTGTTGTTGTTGTTGCTGGTCAATACATCGTGTGCGCCAGCGATTAGTTGATGACAGTATAATAAAATATAGGGATCTTCTTAACAATGACATCTCGTGTTCGCCAGGAATCAATCGATGATACCGAGTATTAGGTATCTTCTTGACAATATCTCCTGTGCGCCACAGCAATCGACGGTATTACAGTATCATTAAAAATAGGGATCTTCTGCAAAAATATCTCTTCGTACCTATCACTACGTATACGCACGTCAGACGCAAGTCAATTGGAAAAAAGAAAAGAATGGAAAAGACAGAGAAGAAAGGAGATGGGTAATATATTTCGATTCAAGATCACCCTGTGTCAAGCCGAAGCAGGCGCTCATTGACGTGGATGCACTTCTAGAGGTAGGTGTGATTATCAAGGTAGTGGTGTTTCGAACGCTTTGTCGTGTGGTTGCAAAAATTGCGCTGGCTACTGACTGTTGTTGTTGTTGTTGTTGTTGTTGCTGGTCAATACATCGTGTGCGCCAGCGATTAGTTGATGACAGTATAATAAAATATAGGGACCTTCTTAACAATGACATCTCGTGTTCGCCAGGAATCAATCGATGATACCGAGTATTAGGTATCTTCTTGACATTATCTCCTGTGCGCCACAGCAATCGACGGTATTACAGTATCATTAAAAATAGGGATCTTCTGCAAAAATATCTCTTCGTACCTATCACTACGTATACGCACGTCAGACGCAAGTCAATTGGAAAAAAGAAAAGAATGGAAAAGACAAGAGAAGAAAGGAAATGGGTAATATATTTCGATTCAAGATCACCCTGTGTCAAGCCGAAGCAGGCGCTCATTGCTCTTATCTGTTTGTTGTGGGCAATACATACGGCTGTTAGTATGCCGGGACATGGCGATTTGACCGCTCTTCTAATGATCCCGAACGGCTTTATCGTGACGCTCTGGGCACCAACTGCTTAGATTCATCCCGAGGTCGAGCGTTTGGTACGAATTGCGGCCGCATGCCAATTTTTTGCCCTACGCGAGTAGTATACAAGAAAACCCGTGAAAATACTAGCGAGCACAGTTAGGTTTCTGACCCGATAAGCGAGTGAAATCGCAATTTTCAGCGATTTTTTTCGGTGCCGCATAAGCGCCATTTTCGGGCACAGCAAGTATTTCATGATTATTCGGCCATTATGCCAGTGAGTCAAATACGCACTGTTTTTTGGCCTAATTACAGACTTTTTTCCACGGTTGGTTATCATGCTCGAGTCGTGCCAGTCTTAGTTCCACATACTATGTCGTTTTTCTTTCAACACTCCATTTTTGTTTGAAATTAATTGTGCTTATAACCGGGGGGCCCTGCATCCTGCATGCAAATGGCTCTGATTCGTCCATGTATAATGCGTTTGGTGCTGTTGTTGCTATTCAAGTATTTCTCATCCTTATTTTGAGCGTGCTTGCTCGGCACGCCAACCTGGTGTAGGCTCAAAATCGCTTTTTTGTGCGACCTATCATGCAAATAACTCATCGAACTGCGCTCGCATTGCAAATGTTTGCCGTATGCGAGAAGTATGCGAGAAAACCCGACTCGGTCGAAATAGTTGTGAGCGTATTGGGTCAAAGCCTACCATCCAACCACGAGAAATAAGCAAATGGAGTCGGGGATGACACGCCGTGCGGGGAGGTATATCGACCTGGGAGATCATCGTCATCGTTCCCGCGTTGCTGGGGCTGTAGAGATTTGGAGAATTTCTGAACCGGGGATGGGGACCTATCTCCCCCGTGTGCGACGGAACTGCCCCCCATCGGCTGGTGAGCCTCTACCATCCTCCTACTAGGGTGGGGGGGCGCTGTGGAGCTCGAACCAATCAGCGATTCTAGCCAATGGAACTGGGGTTTCCACACCGTGGGGGGCGGTATCGACCAGAAAGAACTCGTTTTTTTTCCCCCGTTTGTATAATTTTGGATATATGGAATGACCCCTGGACCAGGGATGGGATCCTATCGTCCCCGGGTGGAGTTGGCTCCATAATATACGAATCCCAGCCAATTAGAGATCGGCCGGTCGGCGGCATTGGGGATTTCCACACTGTGCGGGGAGGTATCAATCCTGGTGATGTATCTGTGTTCGTTCACGGGTTGTCGGAGTTGCATATATGTGAATGGATTATGATTATGTGAATGGACCCTGTCGTCCCCAGATGACGGTTACTTTATGTACGATCTCCGGCCAATGAGCGACCAGCAATCAGATAAAAAGGCCATACCAGGAATTTTATGTTTTTATTTGTCTAAAATTCGATCGAGCCTGAAATTCTTAACTACCAGAGTCTTTGTTCAGTGCTATCGCGTACTACCAATATTCCATCGACCAGACGAGAGTGTGGTCTACAGCAACACGAAGCAACAATATCATATTATAATAGCATTCGAGGAATTGAATGACGAAGGCAGCGACACCGTGTTTCACGCCTAGAATACTGTCAACAAGTCTCTCCACGATCACTACACACACAGAGACACAGCAGTCGGTCTGCAAGCCTCGAATCTGGATATAAATATATATATATATACTCCAGCTGCTGTGAGACCGGATTTGTCGAAACTCATCTTTGCAAGCTGTGTGTGATCCTCCGATCGCGCGTATTATATTATGGTATCATGCATGTAGTAGCAGAAGCTGGCTCAGTGCGCGCCTGTCAGTTGCTACGTAGAGAATATGCAGCAAACCTTTGGCCATCCCTCTGCTGGTCCTGGATGCTTGGTTGAGTCGAAACGCCAAGAAACGCACTCGAAACGTCTCTTCGTGGCCAGACTAGCGGGTCAGTCTGCGTGGGCTCGGATTTATCCGATCGAAATATATATGATGAAGCTCGGAATCGGATTCACGCAAGAAACGGAGAAACGGAGGAAACGACAGAAGTACTAAGTAGTCCACTGTTAGTCTATATGAATCTCTTGGCATTACTTTACGTTCTGCACGCGTAGACTATGTGTTGTGTGGTAACGGTTTTTACTCTCTGAATATTGAATCGAACAAGTCGAAGTGCTGCCCTGCCCTACCTGGAGCATGGGTGCCCGCGAATGCCGGCACCCATGCGGGGCCCTTGTATTACATGGTATTTTGCAGTTTGGTTGCCTTATACAATGTGGGCTACTTCCAGAATAGCTGGTTGTCAACCTCAACAGCGATCAAGCATAGTGCGGTACACGAAATGCAAAAACCGGTAGTGAGGAAGTACAGTATTACTCACGTGTTATTATGCAGTATGTGTTGGGCATAGCGGGATGTGTTCTTTTCGTTAAACTGAAGATTCCATCCTGATCTTGTCCCGGTTATGCCTACTGTAGTATGAATATGATACTGTAGTCTGACATGCTTTGCTTGACAATGATTGCTTCTAGGATTTTGATTATGTTCAAGCCCCCTTTTGTTAGATCGCCCCCTCATCTCCCTCCGCCCTTGTCATGCGCGTGTGCAAAGTGTTATGGTAGGCGGTATCTGTATGCCGGACCAAAAAATAATGAGCAGCGGGAATGGGGTAGATTATAAGGCTTTTATAGTCCACAGTTGGGTGCTCAAACATTTGATGTACGTAATATACGAGCATGTGAAGTACAGACGAAAATGGCCAATATTCCTGCGTTTGTTATGGAGTTTACCTGATACCGTATTCTTTATACGCGTTTTAGTCAAGGTTCCCAAACAGTTTAAAGGATCCCTTTATCGCGGTAGCTTATCAAGTAGCAGCATGGACCAACACTCTTGCAGCACTGTGATACTACGTGTCGCTCTTGCGGGAAGGAACATGCGGAATAACTTGACCCTCGATATAACAACCTCGTCATGTGTAGCGAGGTGTTTGCGCTCTGATTTATCAGTACTCTGAATCAGAAAGAAACACGCGGTTGAATTCGTGCTATACCGGCATTAAACAGTTATCGAGTCAACTCTGCAACATAGTGACCTATTGCGGGATTTTATATATATTTGCGGGGGTTGCGGTGAATGGTGATATATATGCGTTAGTTCGGGTAGGAGAAACCCGCTCGAGGAGGGTCTCAAACTCGACGAGTTCGAAACGTCTGAACCCGAGGGCGACTGGCCTTTTTTCGCGAGCTGGTCGGATGCTTGATGTGGCTTGCTAACCAGACACGTCCGGACATTGCGAACGCAGTGAGAGCGGTGGCTAGGTACACGGATTCACCGAGGAAGGTACACTGGAAGACCGCAGATGGTGTTTTCCCTTTCACCGGGATTTTATGATGGAACGTTTGGTTTTGGAGAATGGTAGAAACATCTCATGATTTATTACGCCAGGTTAGCTGTTTCTACAGTTTGATTATTACATTTGAGATTTTTCGTTTCCATTTCAGTAAATCGCTCATGGTGGATGATACGGAGTATATTATGAGCTGGAAGTATGAGATTTTTGGGACTCGGGGACGGCAACGGTTTTGGTGAACTACCCGGGGTCATCCCTGCGTAATCAGTCTATGGTGTTCTCAACTAGCCCCGTAATGATACCCAGCGGAGCCAAATCGTTTACTTTTTATCCTGCAAGCAGGGGTCACGCCCACCTGTTACCGCTTGTGCGGAGGGTAGGATTCGCCTGACCGCTTAAGAGTATCAAGGCATCGTTAAGTACGACAAAGGTCTCAAACTCGACGAGTTCGATACGTCTGAACCCGAGGGCAACTAACTTTTTCGCAAGCTGATTTGAAATGATTTTTGACGGATTATTCTGCATATATTAGCTGGATTTTGGTACTTTTAAGGGTGCATGGTAGTTAGGGAGGCAAGTAACTGTTTCTTGACTTTTGAAATTATGTTTCTTCACGATTGCGTTGTCTAGTATGGCATTATTTTGCTCTGGATTTTAGCATTTTCTGAATGGATTTTTAGTATGTACCCAGCCGGGAGGCATTTGTCTAATTCGAAAGTGAGTTTTGAGACTGCTGTCCGATCACGCTTGTAGGCAGCCCTATTCTATCAAGCTGACAACCCTTTTGTAAGGAAGGCTGAGTGCTGATTATAGGGCCGATGTTTGAGTTTTCGGATTTTTGAATTTGGATTTCAGATTTGAGTTTTTTCGTTTTTGGACTTGGGATTTTACGACTTAGATCTTAGGTTCGCGAAGATTGATGTTGGATACTGTTCCTGAATTGTGTCTCTAGATTTATGGAGTGCTTTTCAAGGACTATGGTGCTACAATCTTCCATTCTTGTAACAGTAGTACTGGGAGGATATTGACTGATCGTATTTTTCTTTGAATCGCCATACCCTGATGATATGATAACATAGCATCATGCCGTATCATTTACGAAGCAGGGAGGCTGTTGGTTGAATGCTTGGATATGATACATATATGATGACGGTTGAGTATAGTAGGGGTTTTCGGTGATAGGTTGGCGATATGGTAGCGGGATTTCGGGATGGTGGAATTATTCTGGCTATTTCGCTGTCACTCTTCGTTGTTATTCTTCTACCGAGTGAGTCTTCTTCTCTCCACGATGTGCCTTGGCTAGGAGCAACGTAATATATATATACGTCTTTTGCTTGTCTTTATACCGGTGACTTCACTACCCTACGACTGTTCACTCAACGGGTAAGCGCTCTACGATTCGTAAGGATCAACAAACAAGACCCAACCATTTCGCCTGCAGCAACAGGCCTCATCTTCGCCAACTATCTTTCTTTTTCCAAGCCGCAGACGGTGAGTGGTTTACCTTATGACCCTTCTCCCGTTCGCAGGACACGTTCGGCGAAATACAGGAGAGGAAACGACAAGCAGTACGTCCCAGGTAACGCGAGTTGCATTGCAACACAGCATGCACCATGAGGGTAACGGACGGGCCCACAATAAAGATTTCTTACCACTGTCAACAGCGCGACACGGCTGCATTGTACATACCTCAAAGCCGTCGAAAAAGCCAGTGTACTCCGTCCATTCCACATTGACGTCCTGGATTCTCTGAGACAAGCCTTTGCGAAGCAAGCAGCCGTCGCCGCAGGAAAGGAAGGGAGTGGGAGGGATATGGCCTTGCGCGTCAGTGCTGATCTCTGCGAGCCAGGGGTTTGGGCTAGAATCGTCCGACAGTGTCTTCTGCGCCCCCGTGACTAAAAAAAACGAACAAGGAAACTTCGGCGAAAAAGACCTCCTCAGGCACCAGCGCCGGACGCTCAGCGAGCAGCAGCACGAGCTTGCAAAGACAGCAGCCACAGCTGCTGCAGGATCCTATTCCGCCCGGTTGGCAGCGCAGTACTCACCGGGACCTTTCTTGCACCACCGCGCGAAGCTGCGGATAGCGCTAGTCTTGCCCTCTACGATAATCTCGGTCTTTCCGTCCCCCAGCTCCTTCAGCGCCCCGCACAACTTGCGGTTGAAGTGGGCCTCATTCCTGGCGTGCGCTCGGAAGTAGCCGCCCGTGGACTGTGGGCCACGTTCCGGCCGGGGGACCGCCAAGAGGGGAGGGGAGTCGAAGTGCGCCGGCGATTCGTTAGGAGAATAGGGCGGCGCATTGCGAAGGTTTCGGTTGCGTTCATCAACAACTCGTTCCTCGGATAACATTTGGTTTCACAGTCAAACTGAGCGACCTATCCTTTCAAAGTTGCGTACTTGTGCCACCATCAGTCAGGCCGCGTCGACAATGGGGAATGCATGGTTAAAAGGGAAATTTAGACTCGTGCGCAAGCTGGGAACATCCGTCTGCAAATTCCGCGATATGTTGCACTTGGAGAGCGATACACCTGCCCGCCTAAGTCCGCCACCCCTAGCGCCCACAACGTGTCATATCATGGCTTAACATGATCCCAAGTGGCAGCAACAGAGGAAGACATAGACATAGCCCTCTCTCCTTGCAATCATTGACGTTGCTGCATCGGTACATTTCGTTACTCATGGCATATTTCGTCACCATGACACTCTCAAAGAGATGCGAAACCGGGCCGCTTAGTGGAGTTCAGCGGATTGCATGACTCGTCGTGAATTAAAAAGCGCGCCGCAGTTAAATGGGGTGACGTGGGAAAACGCGCTCGGAGTAATGCCCTAACTGGCGCAAGACCCAGCTTGAACTAGGGGTACACTCGGCGTGACCATCCGTATGTCTTCCCAAAACTAGCGGGAGATACAAGGGTTCGAAAAACTTCTGCACGTCATGGAGAACACAGCGAATGCACGCAGCAAATCAGATAGCTGGAGCAACAGCGCACCTGGCCTTGGACCACTATCCGGGCCTCAGCGAGAGACGCCCCGTCACTGCTCCCGCCGTCGGCCTCTAGCCCCTCTTCGCTCATCCGCAACGACCTCGACGCCAGAGTGCGCACGCTGGTCACCGTTGGTGACCGGCCTAACGATACGGAGGGTGAAGGACGGCGTTCGTTGCATTAACACTTGGAGGCACAATAGCATGCATTTGAGCTTCGTGAACACAAACGACTTTTTCTTTCACAACAAGCCGCTTTTGAAACCTGGCGCAGCTTCGGCTAGAGCTTCTGCTGTTGCTGTCGGTCTTGTTACCCTCCCCGCTCAAAACGCGACAGAAGCATGACCGCCGCTTACCGATACCAATGGATTGTGTGTGTGTGTTCTTCACATTAAACCGTTCTTCTACTCGTCGACATCCAGCACACCCAGTGTCCGTACTGATTCTTCACCCTAGAAAGATCAGCTCTGTGGTCACAAGCTACGACACAGAGATAATGCATCGTAATGCATTCGACAACGCAATGTCATGCCCTAGTACTGGGTACGACAGGCACAACATACATACGTCAGCAACAGAAATACATTGGAAGAGAGAAATACGAAATAAACAGAAACAAAAACAGGATTACGGCAGTATAGTAGATGGCAACATTGTAGTGCGTTAGCCGTACCCCGCCCAAGTCACGGCGACCGGTCGTTATGAGGAGCTACTGACAACCCCTTTGAACTTCTGCGATAACGCGCACGGATCATTTCTCGCGTACACGTCCATGCACGGACAACGCCCACCCTCGCCCAGGATATTACACCACATCATAAGTGCCACGACAAAAGCTGTTTGTACTTTTATTCTTGTGTGTGTGTGTTCTTCACATTTAACCGTTCTTCTACTCGTCGACATCCAGCACACCCAGTGTCCGTACTGATTCTTCACCCTAGAAAGATCAGCTCTGTGGTCACAAGCCACGACACAGAGATAATGCATCGTAATGCATTCGACAACGCAATGTCATGCCCTAGTACTGGGTACGACAGGCACAACATACATACGTCAGCAACAGAAATACATTGGAAGAGAGAAATACGATATAAACAAAAACAAAAACAAAAACAAAAAACAAAAACAAAATAAGAAAACAAATAAAAACAAAGATAAAAATAAAACAAAAAATGAAACAAACAAAACGAAGGGGAAATCGAAGAAACAACCCAACCGGAAAGGAGAGCCAAAGCTCGGAAAAGAAACATAATAAAATGAAATAAAATAAAGTAAAGTAAAACCAAAATAAGATTATCCGAACACGAGCCAAAAACCTGGACACGCAAGGAGGGAACAAAGGGGAAAAAAATACCCCAGAAAAAGACGAAAAGTGCTATGTACCTACTAGTCGGCCTGGTACCTTGCTACCCTGTCTGCCATCTCCTTCCTGCCTTCGTCCACCGCGGTCTCCCTTCTATTCCTCCTGTTGCCCCCCCTGCCCCCATTCCCTTGGACGGCTTTCCTTCTACTCCTCCTGTTTCCCCCCCTCCCCCCTTTGTGTTCTTCTCATTAAACCAAAATACCTTGTAAAAGAGAGAAACAACGAAAGAAACCAAGACAAAATAAATAAATAAATAAATAAAAAGGGGAGCCAAAGCACGGGAGATAGAAACATACCCCGAGCATGAGCCAAAATGGACATGCAAGGGGGAAAGAAAGAGAAAAAATACTCCGGAAAAAAGAAACAAGTAAAAGAAGGAAGACTGGGAGGGCCAAATAAAACAGGCTCGTCACCTACCCACCATGCAAGACTCCCTTCATAAGGATAAGAAGGGGAAAGAAAAAAAAAAAGAAAGAAAAAAATAAATTCACGGGAAAATCAAAGTACCAAGACATCACATTCCGAGCAGCCGCAGCAGTTGGCGGTACGAGTGGCATAGATAGAAAGGTTCCACCTACTAGTCGGCCTGGTACCTTGCTACCCTGTCTGCGGTCTCCTTCCTACTTTCATCTACCGCGGTTTCCCTTCTACTCCTCCTGTCCCCCCCCCTGCCCCCATACCCTTGTGCGGTGTTCCTTCTACCCCTCCTGCTGCCCCCCCTCCCCCCGTTCCCTTCGACACCACCCACGGCGGATGCGCGGCGCTGTCTACTCAGCTTTGCCTCATCCTCGTGCCACCTGCCCATGAACCGTTCAGCTGCTTCGAGGACCCCCCGGTACCACTTGCCCACCTTTTTTGCTGCAGTGGGCCACAGCGCTGTCCCAACTCCAAAAACTAAGGGGGAGTGTTCCGTTGATCCCTCGTTGGCTTTGAACACCCTAAGGTCCTCAGCTATGGCTCTAGGCCAAGTCTTGAGTTGTCCGCCTGGTTTCGGGTTCTCCCCACCAGCGATCGTCCCGAACATCAACCGACGGGGCAGTCGCCCCTTGTGTTGTCGCACCAGGGCCCCGGCAAAGAAGAGCCGCCGTTTACGGATGGTCGTTTCGATGCTCTCGCATCGTGTCATCCTGAGGGCCTTCGCGTACGAGAGGGTGGTGTGGTCGGTGCGTAATCGGCGCTGGAAGCCAATGACTCGCAAAAGGACTTCGTGGTGGGCTGATCGGAGCTTGGCGAAGTGGTCCGCATTGAGGGTCCACGTCACACACCCGTACAGCAGGGTCTCAATGACCTCGGCCTTCAGCATGCGGACTTTCAGACTAAGCGGGGCGGTCGTCCTGTCATACAATTCCGGGCCAAACCGTTTGAGGCATGCCCGCATGAGACGGATCCGTCGTTCGATTTCGAGCGAGAGGTCAGCGCTTTCGTGGATAATGCCGCCTAGGTATAAAAACTGGGTCGTCTGTTTATACCTCTGGCCTGATGCTTCGATCGCGAGCGGTGGGGCGAGGGATGTCTGGTCCGGTGTTCGTAGCAGCATCGTCTCTGTCTTCTTTTCCGATACCGTGAGGCCTGCTGCTTCGAAGACAGTCACGATGACTGTCATCATTTTAGCAAGGCCTTCCGCCGACTTCGAAACAATTCCTGCGTCATCTGCGTACAACATGCCCCACACAGCCCTTTGCACGCATGCCAACGGTTCCTTGTACACGTGTACGTATACGGACAGTAATAGTTTTAGATGATGTACTCTGTTTTAGACTAACCAAAGAGCAGGACGAGTTCAGGAGTGCCACATACCAACATTTCAGACAATATTTTGTAAGCCGTCGATACGTCGCCGACAGCACCAGTCGGGCTCCCCAAGACGTGAAGATGAACGCGCCTACCTGTGCACAAGTGGGGAGCTGAAGGGACCCCCGTCTCCGCCTGCCGCCAGCTGCTTAGAGCTCTCGACGTCGGCGCTACACAAGGCACAAGGAAGCCCGCTGAACCGCAAAATGTTGCAGCAAGGAAAGAGACCATAAAAACAAGCTTCATCCTGGCCGTCGCGATACGGTATCGCAAAGAAGACTGGAGTCCGAAAGAGGTATATACGGCGGCGCTCTACAGCCTCACGTAGGCTCTGCGTGTACGAGTTGGTGATGGATTGGTCACCTCAGGTCACAGGCGAAGCTTGGAAAAGCTTGAAAACTTACATGATTAGCTTCCCGGTATAAAAATGCCTTTTCAAGGTGTACGACTACCTTGGATCGGTTGCTCTGAGACTACTCGTACCTCTATCTGCCACGAACACCGCATCTCACTGCCCAGGGAAGCCGCACACGTGCTGGATAGACACCCTTTTTTTTGCCAGGCTGTAGGCTGGTGTCGGAGGTGCTGCTCAGTCGCTGGTCGGTACTAAGTGCATCGTATCGGCAGCTTGAAACGTAGAAGATATTGCTGCTACTTCTGCTGGAATTGTGCATAACATCCCTAAATTGACATGGCGCAAACACGAGCGGCGCTGCGACCAAGTACATGCATTGCTGTTCTGGGCCTGTTTTTGGGACTGCCAGCCTTCGTGACAGGATTCACGCTGGCTGTTGGAGGCAGCGGAGCTACCACGGTGAGCGGCAAAGGCACACTTACTTGCCGATCTTGATTGCTCCTGCGTTTTTGTTCCAAGAACTAAAACACCCGGTGATATTTTTCAGATATATTTTTAATTTTTTCGACCATTCCCCTTCGAAGGTACGCCTGAAAACGGCGTAAAACTCCGAACTTATCACACGGGGTGGACACCATTCAACCACGCAGCACGCGTGTCTCTTGCGCCGCAACACGTACCGGTATAGAAACCAGCATGGAGGAAAGCGCCCCCCATCACGGTGATCCCACGAGCGACGAGACAGTTCCCCCCAGCGAGAGTCACGAGTGGCAGGACGACGGTGGGGAAGCCGGCTTTGTCCTCGGGACGCCTTCGAAGAAAAAGAGTAGAAAACTGGAGTTGGAGCCGCCCGACTTCGCAATTCCGGAGTTTGGTGGTGGCGCACACAGGAAGAGGTACCCGTTGGATTTCAAACTGAATGCGATCAAATATGCACAAAGTGTAGTCAAGGGTGGGAGGGGACCCGGAGGAACTGTGGGCATCAGTTACGCCTCAAGGGCGCTGGGAATTTCCGACAAGGCAACGCTTGCAGCGTGGATCAAGAACCGGGACACATTCGAGAAGGAGGTGCAGTAAGCAGCGAAGGCTTTCGAGGCCAAAGGGAGAAATTATACATTCATCCCCGATGACAGGAATGTAGTTTAGTAGTTTCAGCACAACGGGTAATTGGATACCTTGGTACCTTTCACACATCTGGCATCGGACATTAGCAGTTAGAACCTATTGATCCAGTCTAAATGTTTTTCAGGGCAGACAGATCCTTGGTCTACATAATCTGTATCGTATTTAGCTGATGTCGGTCGGGTGAGAGCCGGATGTGGTCGGAACTATCTAGCACATGCTTCCTGGGGTAAATCTGTACTCATACGGATCCTGCACAACATACCATGACGCCAGACGTGGGATCTAGATGATGTAGATCGCGATCTGTCCCATGTGTGATACCTTTTCTTGTATTATACTGGTACCACTCATACAAGGTTCCCCTGCGGATGCGGGATGTGATTGGCTTGAAATAACGGGAGTGATGGCATGTCTTTCATGGCAGACATGCCCCTGGTCTAAACTATCTGTATGGCCTATAGATTATGCTGCCGGGTGAGAGCCGGGTGATTTGAATGATCTAGCACCTGCTTCCTGGGTTGAGTCTATACCACACAGTTCCTGCACAACATACATTGACGATAGACACAGGGTCTAGATGGTCTAGATTGTGATCTGTTCCATGTGTCATCTATTTTCTTACTCTATAATAACACAAGGTTCCCCTGCGGGATGTAATTAGCTTGAGTTCCGGGGGTTGTCGCAAGTTGGAAAGGGGAAACACAGGCGTTCCTACGAGTTATAACTAGGTACAGTATAACGTACAGCAGCCCTTGAAATCGAACGAAAAGACAATTAGACGCAGCGCAATTTACCGCGCAAACAACGCCGACCAGCCCACACTATTTTTAGTATATAGTTTACCAGGTGTTTTATACTTGGTAAACTCTTCCCAAAACTTCTACCAAACTCTTCAGCCTTCGATCCTTCTAGCAGCAGTAACATATTTCTGCCAGTTGGATACCAAACGAGCTTTTCCTGTACTCTGCCGGATGCTTGGCTTCTCCAACACCTGTCGTGTTTTTCTCTATCTCCTTGGTACAAGCCCGCCCATGCTCGCTCTACCCGTTAGTGTACACGCCATCCCCTACCCAATCACGCCTCCTATGGTGGCCGTTTCACTACTGCTGTCGTTGCCTGACATTTTACCCCGCAATTGTTTCTACCTATCCACCAATGCACATTATATAGGTGCTCAGTAGGGGTGCATCTGCCGGAGGTTCCTCAACAGCGCTACCAGCCGGAGGAGGGGACTCGGAGAAGGGCGCTTATGAGCGCATGAAGGGTATGCTCGACAACGATGACGGGTGAGGGATGGGGTGTCCATAATCCTTCAGGCAAGTTGTGCTCTGCCTGTCAACAAATAAATAAAGTGTAACCTATTACGGCAGTTCAGTTCGTCGGCGTTGGGTTGACGGAATGCTGTATTGGCCCTTGTCGTTCATGATTCTGGGATTAGTGTCCCCAGTACCTTTATTTCAAATAGCGTCATCGCAACGGTCGGCTGGCGGCGGGGGGGGGGGAGTGGTCCAGTAGCAAATACGGGGTGCGTTCTTTATCCATGTCGTGCCAAAGACATTGAATATCGGCGCAAATAATCGGCGCGATATTCAGCAGCCCAATACGAGTACTCTACTGACAGCCTTCCAAACCGCCTGTCGTAGTTTATTTTGCTGTTCAGGATTTTGTGGAACCTCGACGCATTTCTGCAATCGCTTATACGTTTTCAGCGGTTCGCCCAAAAGAATAACATGTCAAGTAGGCAATGTACCTGGTATTAGGTAGAGTAAAATCCCTTCACGCGATTTCAACCAAGGGCGTACACGAACACCTGAGAGGGATCTCCACGTAATATTGTTGTGTGTATGCCAACCGTCCTCAAAGGTACGAAACCAGCGTTCCAAAACATTAGCTTGGTGTCTTGCACCTGGACTGGCGCGTGAACGTCCCACCCCCCCACCGCCCGCTCATCCACCCATCCCACCCACCCCACCTACCCACTCACCCATCCACGCAAGCCCCTCGCCCCTCTGCAATACTTGGACACCGTTTACCCACCTCCCACAAGTTCAATGGACTATATCTTCGAGAACAACCGCGAGTGGGTGGCTGGAACCATATCGGAAGACCCCGACACGTTCAAGCGACTCGCCACGTCTCAGCAGCCCAAGTACTTGTACATCGGGTGCTCGGACAGCAGGGTGCCGGCGCAGAACATGATGGTGAGAGGATATTTCGCCCCACCCAAAATTGTCCGGACGGGGTTCTATGCGATTGATTTGCGCCGTAGCTGGGTAGGAGTGAGGGCGCCAACCGCACCGTGGCTTCACAGCTGTCACTGGACGGGGGTGAACAACACGCGGCACATACAGCACATAAGGCGTTGTTTCTTGCGGAAGCGCTGCTGTTACGGAGAAAACGCTGCTGTCTCGGAGCGAACATTTTGTTGGTGTTTCGACTCTTGCCCTTCTATAAACGCCAAGAAACATTTTCGGACTCTGAATTCGAGTATATACTGTGGATTATTCCCGGAAGCTAGGTTCATTTTTATAGGCATTAAACAAGGTCGGCTTGAGTCGTCGGGCGCTTCTGATGAGGTACGTTCGCAGGAAAAGCGTGGGTCCGCACGACGCGCTCTTATTGTACGATAAGCTACTGTTATTTCGACATTTCTAGCAGACACAGCTCTGTTCGGCGCCACTTGGCTGACACTTGCTGATTTTGCGTTTCCCACAGCTCCATCGAAGGCGTGGCACAACGACAAAGATCATGGCTCAATTTTTTTTTTTTCGTTTTGTGTTTGCCCGCCCGTCGTCTTTGAGCGCAAACATTCTCGCGGAGTAATTGCGTCGTGGGATAATATTGACAGGACTTCTCGATGGGGCATCTGTTTTGCCTCCCAAACACGCTAAATTCCATACGAATGGCCGTGGTGAAAGCTTGGTGCGGTATGTACAACTGTTGAGAGGGCCGCGCGCCCCCCCCTGACCACCCTTCGCTCTTGCCTCGTGCGCCTTTCTTCGCTGACGGCCGCCGCTGGCTTCTACCAGGGCCTAACCACGGGAGAGCTTTTCGTCGTACGAAACGTGGCGAACCTCTGCGTGAACACCGACCACAGCTTGTTGGCCGCTCTCACGTACGCCGTCAACGTCCTCGAGGTGCCCCTACCACTGTAGCTTGAAACGGGCGTTAACGTTCATGGGTGGCGTCGCGTTCAGTGTTGTCTGGGCCGGGGTCTGTGTAAGACGGAGCTAGCAAAGAGTCGGAGTGGTGGGAAGGCGGATGGCCCCGTGTACCACCGCCGTCACGGACGAGATGTTTGGTTGGGGTGCGTACCTGTCGATGGTTGCATCGCTGGTGTCTATTTTCCGCAACGATCGATTATCCGCGACCGGTTCTCTAAGCTCGTCGAGTGAAGCTCCCTCTGCAGGCCTAAAACATTGCCGTTGGCGAAGCTGAATTTATATTCGCATTCTGTATGTCGGGCTTTGCTTGATGGAGAGGTTTGCGCGACTGCTACGCGGTGATAAGAATTCATATCTCCACCTTCCCCCGCCTTCCCCCGCCCCTCGCGCAGGTGACGGACATCATAGTCTGCGGGCACTACGGTTGTGGGGGCGTCAGGGCGGCGATGGAAAACGTGGACCACGGCCTGCTGGAGCACTGGCTGCTCAACATCAGAAACGTGCAACGCCTCCATCTGGACGAACTCAAGGTGTGCAGAAACTGGCTAGACGGGAATCGTGGTGCTTGTCCTGTGTTGTGAGCAGCTCGATGTGGTTGGGGGGTGGGGGGGCAGTCGCGGCACACCGGCGTCAACGACCGTGCAAAGGGCGGGAGCTCGAACTAGGGAACCGTGGCTTTCGACGTAATCGGTCTTGAACCTCCTTAACTTCGAGAACGCTCCTCTATGGCAGTTACACGAGTTTCGCTGGTGTTGATCAGCGTCGCCTTTATGTTTTCTGTTCGCCACACGACGACGTTGCAGCGAATGTGCTCGAACTGAACACAAAGCGTGGCACTTAGCGTTCACCACCCCCGCTGTTGTTGATGTTTCATTTTTTTTCTCGCGTGTTTTCGGCGTTTCCTCACGTGTACCTAGACTATCTCGGACGTCGACGAGAGGCACAAGCGCCTGGTGGAGCTGAACGTGCAGGAATCGTGTATCAATCTCTTCGCGAACCCTATTGTCCAGAAGAAACAGGCGACCAGCTCGCAACCCAAAATTCACGGCTGGGTGTACGACGTGGCGACCGGGCTGCTGAAGAAGCTGGACATCGACTTCAAGGTCTTACGCACCTCGGTTATCTCTTTGCTCATCGTGTAATCCCATGTTTTTAGACCGGCCTCACCCGATTCGGACTACATATATACCTCGTATATTGTTTTGTTCTTAGCCGTTTACTTTACGTCCTGTCTGCTGCACCGACCACCTGTAGCCTGCTGCACGGACCAAACATAGCAGTGAGCTCTCCGTCTGAGGCAGGGACGAAACAGTTATTCGTTCCCTGTTGTCGAACTATTCGCTTACGCGGCAGCGTTCGGCAGCGAAGCTCCGATACGCGATCCGTACGGTTGCTTGTTTGCACGTTCCAGGAATGACGCATCTTGTATATATATCGAACTCCCATCGCCTCCCCCCGGCAGCATATGTTGCGACTCTTCAAGTCCGCAGAAGGTTCGGCCCACCGCGTAATGTAGCAGTCCCAACGCAGAACGCTTCTTGGCGACACTACTAAGCTATGCTTCGAACGCGCCTTTCCAACTCGTCTTTCTCTATATATATTTCAAAAGAATTTTAAGCCCTTTAGAACAAACTACGCGCACGGTTTCGGGGACAACCTACTTAGAAATAATGTTGGATAAGTTTTGTAGAGGTAAAATGGTTGAGCTTAGGAGTGGTATTCATTTGACGTCCCATTTACATCGTCGTATCGTCGCCCTACCCCCCGTCCGATGCTCCGCAGTCGGAGATTAAAAAGTACCAGGACGTCTACCGCCTCTACGAGTTCCCGCGGCGGAACGGTGCCTCCAACGAGGCCATGACGCCGCGCAGAAAGGTCCCGAGCACCGACCATAAGTGAGCAGATATGAGGCCCGGATCGTCCTTATCACCCTCCCCCCCCTTTAGTGCTGCACCTACGTTTTTGGGGACAAAACGACGTGAAAATAGTGTGGGATTTTTTCGTAGTGATGATTGGGTTAACCACTTCACAACTACGCTACATCCTTTGTTCGGGGACAGGTTACTTGAGATTAGAGTTGGACCCACTTTTGCAGTGGTCCGATGACGTCGGAATTTTGGAGCCGGGGCACGCAGAGGTGCCCTCCCTCGGGGGGGAGAAACTTGCACCGTCGGATGCGAGTTTCGAGCTTCCATCATAGTCGGCGTCGGCAACATGGGCAAATTATGAGGTCAACCAAGGGTCGGTGTAGGCCAGAAAGTATTTTTCTGGCGGAGACGGGGAGTGTTGGCAAAGAAGCGCCGCGTGAAGTGGCGCAAAGTTGCGTCTCCGTTTGTTCGTATCACCGGTTGCGTTTCACCGTGGTTGATGCTGACTATGTACAGTCCCCCCGGTGTGGAACCGGAGCGGCGGCTCGCACGCGCACCGCAATGTGCTCTGTGGCACACCTGGCCGGTTTATTAATAGTCAGCCGAGGCGAGTAAAATATATTAGGGCAGCGGGAGAAAATATGCAGAAATAGGATAGGGGCTGTACTGAGGGCAACGCAGCTTGTCGAGCGCAGGCTTTTCCCCGGGCCACCCGAGCAACTGGCGAGGACGGGAACGGGGGTCATTATTTGAGTCGCCTTTTCCGGTTTCAACTGCGGTTCTGTTTTTTGTGATTGGAGTCCGTGTTTCATGCTGCATGCAGCTATAGTTCATCCTCATCCACCGGAGAGGAACAAGTGTTTTCTTTTTCTTGTTTTTTTTTGTACCTGGTGTGTGTTTACCCCTCATATTTTGTGTGTTCTTTAGAGCTTAGGCACTGCGTACGCCCAGGCGTGGCTTACTTTAATGTGTCATGTGTAGCTCTGTGATGACGAGGGCAGTTCTCCCTCTCGAGCTGCAATCGTCTAGCTGGGAGCCATTTGGCTTGCATTGTTTGCTATTACTCGTCTCTGCTGGTGGCGACAAATTAGTGTCGAAAGTATCATAGGTAGTATAATAGCACGATCAAATATACACCCATAGGATCGAAAGTAGTCGTTCGATGATCGGGGCAGCTCGACTAAATTTAATATTGCGTGGTTGATGTGGTTCCGGGATATCTTTGTTTACACTTGCGGGGTAATTGATGGGCTGCCACGCCAAAGTTCGTCTATCCTGACTACCGTTGTACAGCAATTATTGCGAGAGGAATGGTACGATCTGCCCGATTATTTCTTTTCCTCGACGTCACCCAAATCATAGCATATCAAACAAATCTGTTAGCTGGGTAGGCCATGCGGAGATCACAGGTTGTTGGTGTTAAGCTTGTTTGGCAAGTGGCCGAGCTACTCATAACGAAGATCTGGCACACCGAACAATTCGGTGGACTGCACTTGATGTCGAGACTATTTACTGAAATGCAGCGCCAACGATCGTACGTTGACGTGCTGTTCTCCAACAGTGTACGGTTCAAGACTAATTATTTGAGCCTGAGATGATGAAAGATGGTCAGGTTTCGAGTCGATGACATTTTCTCGAGTGTACGTACGAAATGCCCGTGCTGCTTTCTTTATGTTGTGGCGCCCCCGTTTTAACTTGAAAGTAGAGGTATGTTCTTAGGACGAAACGTGCACGGCTGAACAAATGCCCTATTTCGAACGATGTGCTGTTTTTTGGACCATGCCATGAGACCTCGATGAGGGTGAACGGTCCTCGTTGAACTGCACCTTGTCACGGCTCCTATCTCGGAGCACGATGAAAAAGGCCATTTCGGAATCGCCGCCGCGTGGGGAGAGCAGTCCGCCGCGTGGGCAGAGCAATCTCCTGCAAGGATAAAAACTTGTCAAGTTTCGAGTCGATAGCATCTCCAGGGTACAACATGCCCGTGCTGCTCTGTTCTTGCGATCTCATTTTGACTTGAAAATGGAAGCATTTCCTCGTGGTGCGATGGTACTGGGTTCGTCTGCAATCAGTATGTAATGGACTGGGCCCATATACTGGGTTCAATTGTCTCGACTATAGAGACTTGCTAATCTTTGATCAAATAACATCATCGGTATACTGAACTGCACCAGTATACCAAAATTTCCTTTGAGAACGCCGCTCCCCCCCCCCCAAAAAAAAAAACACCGCTGGTGAGGCCCAAGAAAGTTGAGAGAGCCCCGGGGGAATACTTTATCGTTTTTTTGCCCCCCCTACCTCTGAGTTCGCCCCGGGTGTGAATTGTTTCGCTTTTTTTTTGTCGCCCCACGGGGCGTTCACAGAAATATCCAAGGCATTCATTCCGGCAACATTGTGCATGCTGCTGTTTTTCATATTAAAAATCGCGTTCGCCCGACCATTTGGGCGTCTGTGCGCGCGCGGGGGGGGAGGGGGTTATCCCCCGGACGGCGAGAGGCGCAAGCATCCCCAATCGGCCACGTCTTTTGCTTCTTAAATGCTTTCTCGTACCTATTTAGGCCCGCCGTCGTAGGTTCTAGCGGGAGAGTTCCACGGCAAAGTATCATGTGTTTGTGTGGATCCGGTGGGTGCCCCGAACGGAAAAAAAAAGACCAGCACCGCTGAGGCTTTCGCCCCGGGGTGTTTCATTTTCGTGGAAATGCCACCCCCTCACCTGTTCAGAACGCACTGGGGTGTTAGTTTCTACCAAAAATGCGTATCTGTCCCGGGGGGCGTTCTCAAAGGATAAGGATATCACAGTTTTACAAGTCTATTTTAGCGGGCTCTGACTAGGATCTCCCTCCGGAACTACCCGAAACATTCTGGGCAGCTGCGGGTGACATACAGAAAGCACCACCGAGATCGTGTTCGCGTAGCTGTCTTGAGCCGAGCTTGATCAGTGGCCGTAAGAAAACCGGTTCCAATAAACTGCGATCAAAGATAGCCGTAGTAACCGAAGCAGAAACTACGTCCTAAAGGAATTTGTAACATCTCCGCTAAAGAATAAAAGGATACGCCACTGTTCGTCGGTCGCGTTGTCGTACTCAGGGTAAACGTCTCATCAACTCTCCACGATGAGGGAAAACAACCCCCGCCAGATGATGTAGCGAACAGATTCGGACAATGCTTGAAGCGGCCTAAAGAATGTACCTGGTACGCAAGTGTTTTTGTCGGGTCAACTACCGGTATATACGAACTCGTGGGAATTTCCATTAAAAAAGCGGACTCAACAATCGTCTAGGAATTGTGTTTCAAGCAAGTGGCTTCATATTTTCCACGTCGCGGCCGAATATTTTTTACTGGAAAAGGGGGAACCGAAGTATAAAACTTGACACTTGGGAATGAGGCTACCGTTGTTGGGGGGATCGAAACGACATTAGTGGGTGTGTAAATCAATCGCCTCGTGTGCCAGCAGACAGTGGTTGATCATCCGCGTAGGACATAAACTCGTGTAGGAACCGCGCGGCCCCTGGGGCCGGCCATGTTCAACTGCCAGCATTCATCAAGGAAAACGCTGCTTGGGGTCGTTGAAGAAAAAATAAATGGCTCTGCCCCAGGAAGAGGATTGGCGTTCTCGGATACGTGTCGATTGCAGGCCCTCCAGGTGCTGCTGCTGTGGCAATTAGCTACAGCCAACAGCTGTGGACACAAGCGGGTCACTTGATGAGCGTACGGGCGATACACGAAGCTGAGGTGAGCGAGTGGGCTGGATCACGCACGATATCCCGTGACTCGTGACAGCTGGCACGCCACCAAATAAAGACCTAGCTACGGCTCACAATCCGTAGCAAGCCACAACGAACGTCATCCGACGCGCTGGATCAGCTCGTTCGTAATTCAAGACGACCGCGTCTACGGTCTTTGGCATGAGCCACGAAGATTTGTGTGTTTGTGGCGCTGCAAGATGCAAGCGAGGGTTCACTCCCCGCCATCTGCCCCCTTACAACCCCGACACCAGAGGCTGTGTGCGCCCAACACGAGACACACCATGGATTTCTCCGCCGATGACAACAAAAGCGGGCGTTCTCGCCGCGGAATACACAGCGCTCACACACAAAATATGTTTTCATTTTTTTTGCTTCCCATTGCATTACGGCCATGCCGGAACAGAACGAGCGGGCACTGCCGCGTCTACACCCTAAAGGAGCATCACACGCCGCCAGACCCGCCCCCCCATTCCTCTCCCTCCCGGACGAAGGCTACCGGTCCATCGCTCGCCATGCGCCATGGCGGCGCACGAGCACGTGGCTAGGCTTAAACCTGGTCGAAGTTCTCCGTCTGCAAGCCTTTGATGCTCGCCACCTCCACGTGCTGGACAAGGGTGTAAAGCTGTTCGGGCAAGAAACGGAAAGCACAGAACCACAGGGAAACAGAAGAGGACGTCGAGCGGTTGGGTTACGTGCGCTGTTTTTGGTTGCGTTATGACAGGAACCTAAACGGCTCGAGTGTTGGTGCGAGCTTACTACATGGACAAAAAACGTCGAACTTTTGGGGGAAACGTGCGCGGTCTCCATTACCACGCGCACATCTCCCTAATAAGGGACGCATGCTGGTTTTTGCTGCGTCACGGCAACATTTGTTATAAAACACATAACGTAGCATATGCCGCGCGATCGAAATATGGTTCGTCCATGCAAGCGTGACCGAAATTTGCTCGGGAAAAAATAAACGGGACCAAAACCAGAAATACAAACAATACGCTGCATGCCCCGTTCGACAAGGCGAATACCTTTCGCACCGCCCCTCTCTCGAGAAGAGGCTTTGTTGGGACAAGCCCCACCTCCCATTAATGGAACTCACCACCAGCGGCATTCTTATGTTGGCTTTAGACGAAATATGATCGGTGGCTCGAGTGTTCAGAATCCGAAATACCATGGCCGTGCTCTACGACTTGGCCCTCCGAGGTCTGCATAGACGTCGCTACCTGGTACAAAACTATACAAAACGTGAATGATCATGAAAAGGGATTGACACCATTGTGTTGAGATAACATCATAGCATAGGCTTATGATATGACTGGAAGCAAACCCGAGCAGTGCGGTGCGGAACACCTAGTGGAAGATGCCCGACGAGGGGCATCAAGGTTCAAAATAGAGGTACGAGGCATATCACAACACATTAACAGCAAATCGCCCTACAAAGGAAAACGCTTGCAAAAGGTAGGGTACGGCTCACCCCGTCGAAGCTGAGAGGTCTTTAAATATGTCGCTTGATGACCGCACAACGAAGTCGAACCTTTACACTTGATAGATTACGGCCTACCAACCCCCCCAAAAGCTGAGAGGCCTCTGAAACATTCCGCTTGACGGCCCTGGCAGTTTTTCGGAAAGAGCAACGTCTCCTATATCAAAACCAAAACGAGCAAACCGTACGAATTCTCTACCAAAGAAGGGCGTTAGATATCAAATTACCTTGCCAAGCAAAAGCGAGCTCGCGTTTAATACTGAGAACAGAACGCACAGGAGACGAACCGACAACGGCATTGTCACATGGTCACCTTCTCGGTGGCCTCCTCGTCCTCGTTACGCTTGCGGGACAGGCGCACGCGCACCCGAGTGGGCAC
Source organism: Undaria pinnatifida (assembly GCA_012845835.1). NCBI lineage: Eukaryota > Phaeophyceae > Laminariales > Alariaceae > Undaria > Undaria pinnatifida. The sequence continues at coordinate 3,324,779 of JABAKD010000020.1, forward strand.
GTTACGCACACCCTTGGAGAAGAGGAACTTGTTGAGCTTTGCGTCCACACGCACGTCGCTATAAGGAGCACATAGAATCAGCCGAGACAGCAAAGAAAAAAAGACGCTGTTCGTTAAGAAACACACATATCGGGTATAATCGTTCGCCATACAAATGTTGACGCCAGGTCCTATATGAAACCAACATGCATACTCCCATCACATGTAGGAAACCCCGCGAACGACAACCTGTCAAGCAATACTCTGGGTGTTCGATCTCTCTTGCGGATCCTTGAATCACCCAGAGGGTGTGGTCTACCCAGGGGCTTTGTGTCATACTACCATTCCGCCTTCAAGCGTTGTGCCCCTAGCCAGCGGAACCCATCTCGAGCGGAAATAGGTGTAAACGACCCTCAACCCCCCTCTCGACACTTGTTTCATGTCCTGTCTGCGTCGAGCATCACATAGCGCTCCACCTTATATGAGACACCGTTTTCTGGTTCAGTCTCGACGAGCGTCACACAGCGTTACACCCACTACCAGGCCATGTTTCACGTGAGAACCTTCGCGCTTATCGCCAAGGTGGTGTGCTTGTAACACCCCCAAAGCAATAGAGCAATGTCCCTTTACATATAACACGCACGACACACACAGCCAGGAATGCTTTGTCACCCGACGTTCTCCAACACGAGGGGGGCAAACAGAAACAATCAAACCGGTGGCTTTGGGGAAAAACTCGTCGACATTTTTCCACAGGCGTATCGCGTGGCATTTGCACTATCCCAGCTGTCGAGAAAAACGGTTCGGGAATACGTCCAATGGAGAGATGTGAATCTTGCGTTTTACATGGTAACACATACTTGGTTCGTACCTACCAGCAGTCGATCGGATTGTTGGCATTTTGGAAACACAGTGCTGTAGTTTGGAACGCTTCAGCGACACCACGCAGGTAGTATACTCGTAGCGACTACTTATATCTAATTGAGCACAGGGACGACGATATTTGGAGTCGTACGTCACCCTATAAAAAATCGTCTTTGAATCCCAGCGACATACCAAAAGCTGGCCCGTCAGATGCCGGCCGGATTGCATTTTATTGTCAAGGTCAACATTTAGTCTAATGACCACGTCAACTACCGTGAACGGTACGCAACAGTCCGGTGTCCGCTATGAATATCGATCTGAGGAACCTACAGGCGTCTCCACCTCAAGCCTAACCCATAGCACCTCTTGCAGCGTTTTCGTTGGGTGTGGCCGCCATATCACTGCCATAGAAGGAAACAGCCTCGACACGGAACATTATTGCGGAACCATGGCTATCTGGAGAAACCCGCACTAACTGTAGTTCAGCAGCTCTTGCCGAAAATGCCCTTCTCACCCCACCAGTTCAAGTGGCATTTCGATTATAATAACGCACAACATGGACTCGGAGGGGGATATTCCTAAGTTCCGGGTCCTGACAATCCGAAACTACAAAGAAACCTCAAGGCAAACAATATCGGGCTGCGAAGGTGCAACAATGTCTGGGAAAACGTCGCATTTTTGTCAACCAAATGTTGGAGTGAGAACAAAGGAATGCACTGCAACGGAGGCGGATCCGTCACCAGGCACTCACAAGCGCGGATCGCTTGGCAGGAAAGGGGAAAGAGGTAAGGTAAGGGCGGGCGACCACACGATCTCGAGGAACGCCTTCGAATTTGTAACGCCTTGTGCCTGGTCTCGTCTTTTCCTTGCGATTACAACTCCTACGGTACGCGCTCTGTAAGGGCAAAGACGGTCGTTGGGATACAACGGTCACGCCCATTCTGACAAAATGTTATGCATAGTCTCCTAGGTAAGTCGCGAACCGAGCACGGCATTACGGCCAAGAGAGCAAGCGGAAAAGTCAATTCCGTGTGTTTTTTCAGTGTGAGCGTGAAGCTTTGAGCCCTCTCAACAATAGTTGGTGTCGCATATATGCCGAGGTTACATGGTCGAGCAACATGCAAATCCGCGCCATCGACAGCAACGTCAGGTTACGGGTTCGAAAAACTTTGTGGTCGGTTTTTTCCCACTATCGCTAGACTATACGTAACTAGTACTGCAGAAGAGCGCGAATATTTATTCACGTCTCACCTGTTATCATGAATGTATACCAGGTACTATTGTAATAATACCGCAGAACGAGTATTGGTGTTGCTAATACTTACCACTCTAGACGGAAATGTAAGCACTGTTTGGTCTTCACAGCAACACCGAAACGGTCCCTACATTTCCGTCCAGGCACATGGCAGTTGGTTCGCTCGCACTCTGTTGTGGGTTCTCGTTTACTCCTGATACAAGACCTCGTACATACCAAATATCATGTACCAGGTATACAACTACATGTGAAGTGCTAACACGCTACTCCTAGACCTTCACCGCAGGACTACCAACCCGTTGGGGACTTTCAACTGCTTTTAACCCTTCTTGACTGCGCAAAACACAATTAAGTGTTGTCTTGCCCACCGTCCAGTCCAACATGAGCACGCAGAAGCACGGCCAGTGTCGTGCAACTCCTTGCACCGCCGTAGCAATATGAGATGATAAACCCGCGTTACTTCATGTGACTGATGCCACAATCGTCATTTCAATTCCGTAGTTTTTCCCGCCGAAGCCCCATAGGGGTTATGGGGAAAAATGTAGAGAAAAGGTGACGATTACCTCATCATCGGACACAGGCTGCCGGGGTAAGGGATGTGTTCCCAGTTCCAGTGGACGTCATGGACGACACGCGCGCAGATGGTCTTGCGCTGTCGCATGCCACTTCCGAGAGGTTGAGAAGACTGCATTTATCGTTTTTTCGGGCGCTAGGTCTTCGTCCCAAAAGGGTCATAATAGACTACTATCACTAATATTTTAGTCGACTAGACGACCTGCTAGTACCATTTACTACTTATTTACTACCTGGTACAAAGTATTTACCTGGTACTGTATGTAACCCCTTCGGGGGCCGTGTGTATCTTGATTATTTCTTGATTGTAGTATGGCGACCAAAACAACAACGATTGCAATATTTTAAGCGTCTACCAGTAGCGCGAGCGCGCAGCAGCACGAGTAAGATCGTGCTGCGCCCCGCATCTTTGCATTGTTGGCGTCGTCGTTCGGACGCCGCTATATCATTTCAACCAATAGCAGCAATGCTGTGATCGTCAATTCGTCCATTTTTTGCCAAGTCTCAGAGATAAATATCGTAGCCCCTGCTGTCAATTTTACTGCTGCAGTTGTAGAGACCAAATACCAGGTACTGCTTTAAACTTGCGGCAGCAGTACCGGTGGCTTTTACACGCATGTCGCGTGAAATACAGCCTTAAACAAAAACGGCCCACGAGCCTTCGGAAAACGAGTGTGGTACTATGGTGCTTAGGAGGAGTGCTTCTGGGTATCATCAATCAAAACAGATACCGCTGAAGTATCGTATTACGCGTACACACCGGTACCACTTGCAGCATCACCGGTACGACGCATTCTGCAGGAGTTCCTCGTTGTGGTGACCGACAAGTACGTGCAGCACCCCCGGCTAGGGACATTGCTAGGAAACAACAGTACCGCGTCCCACGAAATGATACCGTCCTCTCCGACAAAATCGAAGTACGATCCACAGCAGTAACTCTTGTGCTCTTGGGGGCTTATCGCTACTACTGCTATTTTGTAAGTAAACCTAGGTGTAAACCTTGTCTGCCAGGTGGTGTTATTAATAGCAGGTTGCCCGACGTCAAGACCAGGCCGCTGTACCTAGCTAGCACAGGTCAGGTGCTGCTACGGGAAGGTACACTTTTGTGGTAGCCGACTTTTGGGACGACTTTATCGTAAACCGTGAATACTGCTGTTGTGCACTTGGCATCGGATGGCAGTATGGACCAGTAGAGCAGTTGGGAACCACACACCACTGAGCACGGACCTCAACCGATCGTTACCACCATCAACAAGATAGTTTTGGTGGCCACAGGACAGGCATTCCCACTCTGATACAAAGCTGAAAGGGTGCAACGTTCAATTTTCAATATTGATGGCGTGATGCCTGCTGAGATACCAGGAACGTTCGATAGCTGATACCCTGGTACATGTTTATGCTGCATAGATATGTAACGAGGCTTCGAAAAGGGGAGGCGCCTATATAGACGATCACATCACTGCACGGTGACATGATAACGGCCGGGAAGGCCTCGTCCTGAGGACACTTCGTGCAGCGTAGGTGCAGAGTACGTATGTACGGGATGGGGCTGTACCTACGAGACGGATGGTCTGAAATGCTGATTCGTGCATAGATAGATGCTCGAGCACGAGAGGAGAGAATACCTCTATCCTTGCGTTTAATCTGTCCACACAAAGAAACAGCAAGACTGGAAAATACGAAGGCCTTCCACCTTCCATACATTGCAATTTCCACACTGACTGCGCAACGCTTGCAACGTAGCACTACACACAACACCACACAGATCGAGTACACCCTGTCGTGGGGCTGCAGCCCGTCTACACCTCTCTCGCTTCGCTGGCCATTTGATGTCCAAAGAAAGCCACACACCTCGTTTTCATCATCTGCTGGGCAAACTTCTTCACCTCCCTCACAGCCCGCGGCGCGCGTTTCTTGAAGGTCACGCCATACAACCGCTTGCTGAGGTGGATGGTGTAGTCGCGGGTTGCGAACTCGCTCGCCTTCTTGTCCTTCACCATGGTTACGGGTGGGAGCTAGAGGGAAGAGGAGGGAAGCACCTACTGCCACCATCCACCCCAGGAAACAACTTTTATATGGTAGCGTTCTTTAATCGGGGAGGTTTGATTTTGTCCCCTGTTTTTTACGGTTTCACTACGTACTGCTGTTGTATTTTTCAACTTTCGATCAGCCAACACATTCGACATTCGATAGTCGACAACGCGACAAAGAGTGTGACACACACTGCTGTAGAAGGTAAACTGTTAGGTATTACATTGCGATGCCGCCGTAGCGCAAGATGGCGGTGCTGCAGCACGAGAATGGTCTTCCAATGGAAGTGTGAGTTTTGGTGGGGTCTTGACGCCGATACGTGAGAAGAGTAGTAGTAGGTGTTCAGGTAATGGTTGGACAAATCGACGCACCCGACAAACGAATCGACGTTTTGATTGCTTCCCAGGCGTCCTGCTGACCCTGGGATATGCTTCGTGGGGTTTCCTCGACCCCTCTCTGTTGGCGGACGGCTGAGCCTTCAGTTACATGACACCGGCAGGCCGATGGCTGGTGTTTCTGTTTCTGTCGTATGATACCACAGGTACACCCAAAAAAGGTAAGTCTAAGGTGGTGTAATACCTGTGTGAACGTTGGAAGCCCTTGGCAAGGCGGTTTCGCAAGCCAAACAGTGGAACATGGAACGCAAAACCGCGATCGTTGCGAGTACTTCCCTTTCGTCCTGACGGCGGCGTTGTTCTTCCTCTTACAATACTGCTGCTGCAAACCAGGTAACAGTTACTTAGTCCGTACGCGATACAACTCTGCTGCTTGCTGTTGTTCTGTGCATTTGGCGGAGGTACTGCCCTGCAGTTTGCAAAAAACACCACGAACCAAATAAAGTATTATTCATAGTTGTTCCCAGGCAACATGGGCACAGCAGTTCTGAGGTTTTCGCTTGCACGCCATTACGCCGACGGTTGATGGTGTATTTGTTCATGTAGCATGAGTGTCAGCCGGTGCCTGAAACCGCCACTCTGGATTAACACGGCTTCAAAGCCAATTTGATTGAGGTGTGATGCAGCGAGTACTAGGGTGCGGTAGGTACGTCCATCGGGGTTTTACCTTTTCGAGGTCCTGAGCGGTGTGAGAGGACGTGAAGTGCGTACGTATCTGCGACAACTACAGCATTATCAATACTTCAACATGTAACTTCGTGTTCATATTGCACTTTGAGGGATTGATTCAGTTCTGCACCGTTGAATCACACTGCTAGAAAAAGCGGTGAGAACAAATAAAACAAAATGACAGCGCGTGCGTCAAATGATAAAAACATCAATTTTTACAGCGAAGTATTTTACTGTACATTCAAAAAGGGCCCCGACGCTCCGACTACTCTGCCGTGTCGTTGATCTTATCAAGTGCTGTGATTGTCCTTTGTTACTGTCGCGATCGCGTGAATGCTACCAGGTACTCAATTCAAATAATAATGTGCAGCCGCTCGAACGGGGGAAATACATTACATGGGGCCTGTGGCATAAAATCTGTTTCTGCCAAGACGATACTGTGGCTGTCCGCCGTTTCATTGCCTGCCCCGTTCACATGCGATGACGCCAGCCGGTGCAATGCCAGGTACATTCACAACGAAACTACAACCGTACGTGTACCAACCGCAGCGAGAGATGTTGCGTAAGCATTCCCCTAAGGGCCCGCATACTACTGTTGAGCTTCGTGGGGGTGGGTCGTTAGCTCTTCCGAGAAGCCGGTTCTTCTGCCGCGAACTACCGCGCTGGTCACCGGAAACAATTGGACTTCGGGGACTGCTCCAAGTCATGTTATCAGAACCCTTCGAGCGACAGGGTCTACGGATATTCCTACGAAAAAAGCGCACGCCTGACAACCAAAACGAAAAACACGTTTAACGATTAACGGATGCACCACCACCGTACCGCACTCATTGCAAATTACACGGAATTAAAAGTCTCTGTGCTTGTAAAGCATTTTGCCCTTCTCCTTCCTTTTCTGGTGATTTCGCGACGGTTTCACCGCACCCCCCGCCCCGGCCGCTTTCCGCTGCCGCTGCACCGCGGCGTGCGCACGTTTCGTCATCGTCTCGGGCGCCTTAACCCTTCGTATTCTGCCATTTTCGTCTCTGTCCTCCTCGCCAGAACAGCTACTGCCGCCATCCCCCTCCTCGCTTTCGCCTTCCTCTACATCAGAGGCATCCAGTTCTCCTTTACTTCTTTCTTTCCTGTTCTCCGAGTCGCCGGCATCTTCATCCTGCTCTTCGTCGTCGTCGGCGGCCTCGTCATGGTCGTCGCCTCCCCAACCCTCCGCCGCAACGAACGCGTCGAGATCGTTGGCCTCCTTCTCGGAGAAACCGCTCGCCTGAGCGACCACGTCGAGGTGGTGTTCCACGCCGATGGAGCCCGTCCCGACGGCGTCGGCGAACGACGGGATGTCGCTCGCCTCCGGTACGTGCTTCATTTTCATCGAAAAGAACTTTACCACGCACGCAACGTCCCTGAAGAATAACGACAGCGTTGTAGCAGCAGTGGTGCAAGAAAACCGGTTACACTTGGCGAATAAACTCAGTCGGAATACGATGCGGCTGCAGGTGGAGGGAGCCCTCCACCGGACAAATACAGGGCTCCATAAGCTATCAACAGGCCGGCGCGGGTTAGAGAAAGAGCAGATTCGGCTGCAACTCCCAATGCAAGATGTGTTTCCCGGACGAATGCCACCCAATGGGAAAGTAACGCAGGCTCTATTTTGGACAAACGTGGGTGCAGTATTTCCGAGCGACGACCGACTAAAAGAGAGCATAGAGAATGGCAACGTGCGCTGATTTAAACTGACTCACCGGTCGAACATCTCCTCGGCGTTGGCATGACGCGTGGAAACCATCTGTGGGAAGTCAATGAGCGTGAGCTTCTCCTCCTCGTCCACCAGCATGTTGAACTCGTTGAAGTCGCAGTGGATCAGGCCGTGTCGCGCCAAACGCACGATCATCTCCACACACTGCCGGTAGACCACATCCGGGTGTCTCATCTCCCCGCTCCTTAATTGGTACATCGGGTAGCCCTTTGCGTGGCTCATCAAGACCACATGCCTGTGATATAGTAAAGGTATGTTTGGCAGCAACGGAACCGCCAAATGGCGAAACGGGGGTTTCAGGAGAGGTATACTCCACCCCAGTCTACATAAAGTATCAGCAAACATTGCAGTAGTATGAACGAATAAGGGATCTGGGCAACGCAACTGTAGGGTATCCGTCTCCCGTGCTTGTAGCGCAGGAGCACCCTGCGCCGTTGGGTTTTGATCGAACGAGCGAAGCAGAAGAAGAGCGGCGTACACATCAGCGTCGGTACATTTGTTGAATCAAACAAAGTGGGTCCCATCGAGCATTTTACCTGTTGTGGTCGAGTGGTGTCGGAGTCGGGAACCCGTGCTGGAACAACGTCTTCATGAAGGCGAACTCTTTCAGCGCCGAAAGCCGTGACATGTACAGCCATGACACCGACGTTCGTGTCTTGAGATAGTCACGCTTGTTCTTGACCGCTTTGAACGACGTGCGCCCCAGTCGGTGGAGCTTTAGTACTACCTGGTCGCCGTCGGGGGTCTGTGCCATGTAAATGTCGGCCTCCTTTCCCATGCCAATTTTACTTCCCACCGCCGATATGTGACCCCTGGCTTGAAGGACGTTAAGAGCTAGGATATCATACCCCGAATACGTCAGCCGGTATCCTGGAAGAGATTTTAAGGTTGCCGGAAGCCGAAAGAATGTCCAAAAGCAGTGTTAGATTAGGGCCCATCCACCTACCCATCCATTCATGAGGTACTACCTGGTATTATACATTCTTCAATACTGGTGCAAGGACTTTTCAAAAAGTGCTTCGCAGTTCGTACATGTATGTGAAGCAGTCGAAGAAGTACGAACAATGTTTCGCGGTATGTGTGCTCTTATTTCTGCCCATCGACATCCAGCACAGCCAGTGTCCGTGCCGATTCACCATCCTAGGAAGACAAGCTGCGTGGTCATAAATGACGAGACAGCGATATGAATGGCAAAATGAGTACCTGGTATTGTAGGGAGGTTTGAAAATTCAACGCCAGACGTATTGAATACGCAAAGCGGAACATACCCAAGCCATCAAACCAGACACCTTGCACGAGAGAACACAAATAAAATGCGGTATAGCAGTACTTGTGCGCCAGCCAACGACTTCTGTACAAGTCCTGCCCGAAGTCCAAGCGTGGATGGTTGGTCGTACTGTCCCTTTGTATCACCGTCCATGGGAATAATATTTCGCTGGCTCGGCATGGTTCTATCATTGCGATGGGGTTGAACCATAACCCAATCCCACACGTCAAACAAAGGTGAGCAACCAAAGGTGAGCAACTAGCCAAAGCCTTTAACGGCAGGACCGGCAACACGGTGGACAGTGGGCTGACAGGTCGTGTGTGCGCTATGCTGAGGCTTCTTCGTTACACAATCGTAGCCCTCATCCTGCACTCGCGCGCTGCTATTCATATTGGGTCTGTAACAAAAAAACGAAGACATTTCGAAGAGTTGAAAGTCTCACCGTCATAGGCCGAGCGGTCGTGGGCGATAAGCTTGAAGGTCAACAGAGTTGAGAGAATCTTGTGTGTCCCACCGTGCCGCAGCTTGGCGATGCTCGCGATCAGCTCCACAGGAACCAGGTCGTGGTTCTTCATTCCCATCTTCGATAGCAGCGGCGGGGAGAACACGAGAAGGGGGGTCTCTTACGATAAAACACCACACGGTCTGATGCTGTCATCCGCTCGGAGTACTTCCTACTCTGCTGATGTACAGCTGTACGGCGCAAACACAACTCTACCCGGAGGACGATAGGAGTAAAATTCCCGGTACCGTATAATAGTATCAAGGATGACGCCTGCTACTGGCGTGAGTACCGTAGGCGATACCTGGTACCTGGTACTTGTACTTACCTCTTACATGTCATATGATACACCAGGTACACGGTTTGGGAAGTCGGAGGGCATGGTTGCGCCGCAAAAAGTAATGAGGAGGCCACAGTTCAACAACCCCAGCAGCCCCCCAGATTGCCCCCAGCACAAACAGACAGAAGCTACAAGCTTGCTCAAGCTTCACCAACGCAAGGACGCGAGCAGTTCTACTGGAAATGACGGGGTGGCCGCGAAAATCGGAGTTGAACACGACTCACCTCGACGGCCGTGAGCACCCTTATATCGTGCTTCGAGAGGTGTCTCATGCAGGTCACATCCAGCTTCACCATGCTTGAGCCGTCTCCCTCTCTGGGCAGTAGCCGGCTAGTGAAACCAGCGTCCTGCGGAAATAAATATACTGTCCACACTCCAAGCAAATTGTTCAGTGACTCGGGTTGCCCTCGTTCGTAGCAGGGCGTCTCGGTTGCTGACGCTTTGCTCTTTGCAACCAACCACAAATTAGAGGGAATTTTTGAATGCCTTTCCCGAACCATCTAGCCAACTGTATGTTTTAGAAACCCTCCATTTCGGCAAAGTGCCGAGTGTGGTACCAGCTAACTTCCCGTCCGTCCAGCACGGCTACAAGGCTCCGCTGAGCCCCCTAGTGTTAGATTTCCTCCCGAAGATGACGGAGACAACTAAACGAAGAAGGCCGAGAGCACTTGGTGTATTGTTAGCCACAGTGCTCGCCAGCACTTTGCATGGTGCGTCGGCTTTCGTTGCTCCAAGCACGTTGTCACAATCACCCGCAGGCAGGCTATCATGGCAGCAGCAACGGCAGCAGCAGCAGCAGCTGTGCTCGTTTCAGCAGCAGCGACAAGGTGATGCTGCATGGATATGCAGTAGACCTCGTTTCGCCGAGGCGGCTCGTAGTTCCTCGTGCCTCGCTGGCATGCTGGCGGCGAACGATGTGTCGACGGACAATACCGACGGTTGGAACCCTGTCGACGGGGTGGAGATAGGGACGTGTTCGCTGGTCGGCTCTGGCCCAGGCGACCCAGATCTGCTGACTGTGGCAGGCTTGAGGGAGCTCCAGTCGGCAGATATCGTCATCGCGGATCGGCTAGTCTCTGCGGAGATCCTGGGACTGGTGAGGAATAGCTAATTGTTTAGAGAGCTCGGGATGTCCGTGTTAATTGATAATTGGTATCATATCCTGGTATCTCTACCTTGTGTACTGGTAGTGTAGTCTAGTCTCATACCCGTGGTACTGCTGGTACCACAGATACGTGTGGTATGATACCAGGTCCGTGGTACCAGAGGCGGGGAACGAATACAACGTGTTTACAACCGCTGCGTAAAACAGCCAGATAGCTTGCTGGCCGTTTACGGTTCCGGTATTTGACAGCAGGCAGCAGGCAAGTGGTCGGTGATCAAGTGATGCTCGCGAAACGGGCGCGCCGGAGGCCGTCCAAAACTAACGAACTCACGGCTGGCTTCCTTGAAATATTTTTTATAAACTACCTGCCTGGTAAATAAAATTGACCCACGGAGAAGGCGGTGCGTGTTGTGCTACAGCTGAGCACCGGGAGGAGTTATGACGTTGGTGCGTGCTTCATATGCCTGGATGCTTGACGTGTATCCAGACAAGATGTGATGCACATCTTCCACAATTCGCCTCACACAACAGCAGTACAGCGTGATAAAAAGCAGCGCCGTCGTGCCAAATTATTAGCTGTTGGGTTAGGTACATAATAGTAGGCCCGAAGTACACACAAGTGGAGAATCTTCTTGGAATCTTCCTTATCCATATGTTGTCTTGTCGGCCTTGGATTATGTCGCTGGACGGTTGCTCGCTGCATTCGCTCGTTGGTGGTGGGGCATTTCTAGCGGACAAACTGCTGAAAACGCATAGTTCAGAAAGTTGACAAGTTGATTTTGAGTTGGCGGGGCGTTCGATAGGCAGAGGAGGTATTTTTCAGAGCGAAGCGATTTTCTAATTTCCGACGGCGCCAAAAAAATGGGGCTCCTTTCCACCCTCGTGACTCAATCTCCGCGTCGGTCCAAAATTGGAATACCTCATAAAGGAATAAACCAAGGAATGGTCGATTTTTTTCGAACACGCCGTCCTCGAGAACAGCAGCAGCAACATCTATTATCCCCTTTGGGAATTCAGACCCAAATTTGACGAAAAAAACTGACGATAGTGATGATTGCAGCGTCGCGATCGGCCACGTGAAGCAATCTGAGCTGCTGGTGTAGGACACGTGCTCGAACTGCAACGCAGGAAGCTATGATATGAGGCAAGCATGAGGCATGTCGATAATCGGATTGCCTCAAGATTTTCCTAGACGCTTGACTAGATCGCGCTCGTCGCTTTTTGTTCTGTATATTGTAAGCAAGTCTAAAAAAGGTTAAATAGATTTAGCAGCAGCATGTGCCATGACAACGCTCCCCACCAACGTACACAGTTGATGACAGTTACAAATATCCCCCAGCGCGAGTTCGCGGATTCCTGGCGAAAGCTACCCAGATGATGGTATTTTTTTTCTAGACAGGAGATATTGTACGAGACTGCGAGTGATTTCCGTGTGTTAATGCTGAATGAAGGTCTACATCGGCCACCTTCGTGTTTTTGTGTATTGCTGGCTCAACCTCTGGCAGGCGGTCAGACCACAACACGAGTGCAGTTTGTTTACCGCGACGCAACGCTCGACAAGCATTAAAACATGTCATAGCTAGCTTTTCTAGTAGTAGTCTGTTTCACGTTGAAGGCATTGCCATCAGCTGTATCATACCAGGTACGTACCGCTAATACGCGTAGGTCAGACCTCCTTGACTTTTTCGGTGTTCTCGCTGACGCTTTTGGTATAAACACCGACCAGCACGTACTGCTACGAGTAAACACTGGCTGTCGTGCCTTCAAATACGCCCCCCCAACCTTAATATTTTTCATACCCATTCCCGGCCGCAACCTCAGGTGGCTGGTGAACTCCGCGTGGCGCGTAAGTACCCTGGCTGCGCGGAACAAGCGCAGCGGGAAATCTACCGCTGGATGCGGGAAGGCCTCTCGGCGGGTAAACACGTAGTTCGCCTCAAAATTGGGGATCCCTTCATTTTTGGACGCGGCGGCGAGGAGGTGCTTGAGATGCGCCGGCTTGGGGTAGAGCCCAAGGTTGTTCCAGGGATATCATCGGTGTTTTCGGCCCCGCTCCTGGGGGGCATTCCCGTAACGCACAGGGGGGTTGCAACACAGGTGGGCGTTTGTGTAGGAGTGGGGTTATGCTGTGTTTTTGCGATAAAGTGAGTACAGGGTTTGAGCTACGTTTGGAGCGGCGGGGGTAGAACCGCCATTACTAGCGGGTTGGGCACGTTCGAAGCGGCTGGGGTTGTTTGCGTTTTTATTTCTTCTCCGCTACGGGATTGGGTTGCTCGTGCGTGTGGTGTGGGAAGAAGAGGTACGGGAAGGGTGCGGGGGAAGCTGCTCGATATGCTGGTGGTTTGTGCTATAGGTTGGGTTCAGTTGGACCTTGATTACCTCACAGGTGAAGCCGCACGTTAAACTGGTTTCAGCGGAGCATCACGAACGCGTGATAGATGTATGCATATGATAGATGTGTCGCGTTCGTATGATAGGGGCACGGTGTGAAACTGTGCAAAGCTTTGTATTCCCCGAGAAATTTCTTATATTTCCCCGACATTGCGGGAATTGTGGCTCACGTTTGTTTGCGGACGCACATGACGCAGATATCGATTTATCAATCCGAAGACCAGGACAACAATGATGCGGAAATAATCGCTTCCTCGCTTCCTTGCTATTACTAAGCGAAGCGAGCGTAACATCGCCTCTGTGGCCGTGGCTACACAGGGCTGGCATGGCCCATATGGTGAATTGGATATGCTGCTGCTTTCCATACGGCCATAGCCAAGGCGTCGTACTGATAACCCTGTTATGTTCTGGACTGGAGCCCATTGTGTTGATACAAACACCGTATCTTCAGAGCCTAGAACATTTTCTGCCGGACGTTGCATGTGGTCTCCAAATTAGAACCTATCGGCGATTCAGTTTAACGTCTGGTGACACGTTTTTGGCACTTTGCCCGCGCAACTCAACGGGTACCCCACAGTAATGAACAAGGCAATACTTTCCTGGAAACAGAGCACGACCAATAGAGCGCTTGCAGCCGATGCCTTGCTGACGGTCAAGCAGAAGCCATACACGAGTCCTTTGAATCGACGCCCCTAACGGTTACGTCTCCGACGCGTGGCTCGAGCAGGTGACCTTGGGGACGGGGTACGGACAGAACTACGCGCGCCCGGATATCTGCGATTTCCACCCGCAGAAAACGGCTGTCTTCCTCATGGCGATCGGTCGCTTGGAAGAGCTGTGCGAAGACCTCGTGCGGCGCTCGTATCCGCGAGATTGCCCCGTCGCCATCATCGAAAACGCCTCCACTCCTCGACAAAGGTCGGTGCCGTATAAGAAAGCAGGCTTGGTGATTGGTCCGGCTTGCGTTTGTCTACGGCTGTTGTGGTCGAAATAGATCAGAAGGATATGTTGACTTCCACAAATGTTGGTCGTGTACTGTAGTATGTATCAACGCGGCGGGTGCGTATCAGGTGATTTTTCAGGGGTTCTTTCTTGTGCATTTTCTGTTTTCTATCGAGCGTGTGCGTTTGCGCGCGTTTTACGGCCTAGCTTCAGGGGTTGGTTGGTAGATGACGGCATGGGGCATGATTTGGAACCCGACGCAAAGTGGAAGACCCCCTTCGATACGTGCTACGCATTGATTATCCGCAAACCCTGCTAGTGTTCCAGGTGTTATCCTTTCGTGTATGTCTTTGATCCTTTCGTGTATGTCTTTGGTGGTGGAATGTATTCTAATGTGCTGGTATCTGTTTGTGGTGTTTGTACATTTTAAACAGTTCGTGAAAAAAAATTACCCCCGACCCCCACCCCTATGCGGATCACGCGCACGCTTATGCCCGCACCTCTCGTACGCGCACCCTCGTCTCTCCTTGTCCTGGTAGGGTGATTGCGGGCACCGTGGACACGATACCAGAGGTCGCCCGCGGGCTGAAGGTCAAAGCGCCTGCGACAATCGTGGTCGGCGAGGTCGTAAGCGTTCTCCACGGCTCTCAACAAGGTCTTCTGAGCGACGCTGCCGACGGCATGTTCGCTGGCGTCGACAGGGAGAAGGTCGCCAGGGCGGCGCAGAAAGTGGCGGAAAACATCAACGGGGAGCCGGCCGGTGGCGTGGACGCTGCTGTTGCGCCCGCCCCGACGGCAAGCGCGTGATGTTTCCGTTCTAGTGTAGACGGTGTCGCAGTTTGAGCACGCGGCACCCACGGGTTACTACGGGGCGGGGTAACTGCGGGGCAATTTTTTTTTTTTGTGTCGATGGTTTTTTCATTGATTGTGTGAGGCATCAACCCTTTAGTCACTGCCAGTATGATCCCACTTTGCTTTCCGTGTGTCCCCAACACATGTGCGCAGAGGCGCGACATCCATCCACCCACCATCCGCTCTAAGGGGGGTTTGTTTTTCTGGAGGCTCTCCGGATCGGTGTCTGTGGGTCGGTTGCTTGTCACCACGAGGTTGGCGGGGTTGGGACTCGCGCGTAGGGTTAGCCGCGGCACATGTTTGCTACTATGGTTTGATTGCTGCACAGGGCAGTTGTCGCGAGTGTTTTTGTGTGCCTGTCGGAAAGGGAGAAGAGCAGGGGAGGGCTAACTGCCCGGTGTATACGTCTCGGTTTTTTCGATCGCGGCACGTGCTGTCGTTTGTTGTCACTGTGGTGGGTAGTGTTGGTTTCGCTCGCGCCCTCCCGAAGTGGGGTTTTCCGGCGCTAACAATCGCCGGTACCGGGCGTTGTGGTCGATAAAAATCAGGCGTTTATTTGCTGCCCGCCGTCAACGTCTGTGTTGGTGGCGCCGAAGTATTGGTTGCGGAGGCCCCTCGTAATGGAGGTTGACGTATACCGTCGATCTCAACCTCGATCGGCGCGGCGGTGACAGCAGTCAAAGTTTTTCAATGGTACGATAGGGAGGTGGAAAGGAGGTAAAGGTTGATATTGGGGTGCCACTTTGTCTGGGCCGGAGAGGTAGAGAGTTTTTTTTTCTTTTTATATCACCCGTCGTGTAGTTCACCCCCCTCCCCCATCCCTTGGCCGCCCGGCCGACGCGGCCAGCGTTGCCTTCGCTTGGCGCGCACGGGCGGCGGCGCGCGGGGCCCGCGCATGTATTTCACACAACATTCTGTGCGCTACGGCGTGCAACACATTTTTGTAGGCACATAAGTAATCGCCCCATGGATGGGGAACGACTTTGGATAACAGTTGGACAAGGCGCAAAACGCGCTGGAAACTGTTGGAAAAGGCGCGAAATACCGTTTAACATGGCGGGGACCGTTTGATGAGGCGCAGAAGACCTTTGAATAAGGCGCGGAAGTCGCTACCTGCCGCCGACGAGCAGTATGCGCCTTTATGTAGGATAGGTACGTTTTGTTGTCGTGCCTTTGTCATCGCTGTCTATGCGAGGGAAATCGAGGGAGCAAAGCGCTGGGTGGAAGTAATTCCAGATGCGTGGAAGACCTTGCTGTGCAGCTGTCGGAGTTATGAACAATGGTTTTCACTTGGCTGGATGGGGTATCCCAGGTATACGTCGTTGTAACTTGGTAAAAGAAACACAATTTTTAACATCCGAAACCAATATAATAAAAACGCAATGCTTGGTACAAGCTGGGCTGGAAAGCAACTTGGCGCATAGCCCCAAATAGCAGATCTTTCTGAGCGCAAGGCGTCCAAAGCAACCGTTGACGAAGCCTGATGTACAGGTTTGACATCAGTGTTCTTGGTTGATGCAAAAATCTAAAAATCGGGGTTCTTATCCGTCTCGTCTCCCCTCTGCCCCTCCCTTCGCGCACTGCATGCAAACCCTTACACTTCAGTGAGGTATAACCGAACCATTCGCATCTCGGGCAGCCATATACAATAGCTTGTTCACGTCGTCACCGCCAGCGCACACCAAGAAGCAACGCAAGGTCGAGAGAGGATCGTACTACGAGAGCAATTTGTCAGAAAAAAAAACGTCAAACTAAAACACTCTTCTAAAACGGGAAACAACACACAATTCAAGGATGTGGCTGCTTACCGTTACTAGTCATTCCAACCGGTGATGAGAACGACACAGCCCCCCCGCTCCCCCCCCCGCTCGTCCGTATAAAAAAAACACGCCTCCAAACGAGGAACAACCGCACAATGAAGGAAGGGTCGCCGCGGCAGCACCGGCAAGATGCTGGAGATATCAGCGCCCAAAAGCAGACCAAGGATGCAGTAGGAGAGTATTTTTTTTTTTGTTTCCAGTGGCTTGGGGTCACTCGCGCGAGTGACCCCCTGTCATCTTGCGGTCTTAAAATAACGCTGTTTTCGTGCTGGTGCAATTTTTTGCAAAATGAATTCATCCGCAGTGCAATGGTAAAAAGCTAAGCAAAGATGCGCCAAAAAAAAGCACACCCCTAAGATTTTAGCCAGTGAGAGGTACAGAGTCTCACCGGCGTGCGAGTGATGAAAACCCGGCGGTGGTGAAATGCGGGTACATCATGACATGATCATAACATCATCATAACATCGTCGGTTGCTATGGTAGAGGTGCGCCATTTTTTTTTCTCTGGGGCTCCTCGCTCAATGAGCTCTATAACCCGCCCAAAACTGATTTGGAGAAAAACAAAAAGTGCTATGCGATTGACAATAACATGGCCTAGGTGTGCAAAGATTGCTGTTGCAAAACGAAAAACGAAGCTCCGATGATTCTGGGTGAAGGACCCCCCCATTCAGAAAACGTTTCAGACAAAAATTGATACTCTATCGTGGCACCTGTCCATCATCAAAACATCCCCGCTACCTTAGCCAAGGTCAACATACTGGAGGTGTTCCCAGAACGACCCAACTCTCACGAATCGATTGATCGGCGCTTAGGGGAACAGTTGCACTGAGATCGCGGCGGCCGGCCGGCAGTCTCGCCGTGGCATTGATAACAGCTGCGCCGCGACAAAAAAAAAAGGCTCGAATTTCAGCAGGCTCGAATTTCAGCGGGGTGCTAACTTGGGGACTCCCCTGAAACAAAAAGCCGCGGTAGGACCACCTCGAGCACCTAGACACTGATAGCACGAAGTAGCGGTTGCGGTACTCGTAGCAGTTAGCTGCTTCTGTTTATTAAAAGATGTCCCCCCACGGCTCATCCTTACTACAGCTACTGCTAAATAAATAGGAAGGGGGGGGGGAGGGGTACCCCTTTTTCCTTCCGAGCAGGTTAACAGAAACAAAATCATTGGCGGCAGATTTCGCGAAAAAAAAAAGACAAAGAAGCACAAAAGAAAGCTCAACATCTGCCAAAGCAACAGGGTTTTTCCCTCACGCGAGTGGCTTTGAACCCAGAGCCGCTGAAACAAAAGACAAAAAAAAATGCAGAGCTTACGGGTCGGATTACTTCTCACGGGTCGGATCGGGTCAGGCTGACCCGGCCCGATCATCCTTTTTTTTAAACTCCTGAACCGCCCCGCCCCGGCTCGACCCGCGAGTTTTGTTTAAACAACCTGACCCGACCCGCGCGCCGGGTCATGACCCGGGAAAAAAAGCCGAAAAAAAGTTTATCCCGCCTCAGTCTTGGTCTACCACTACTTGTAAGGCGGCACACATCGACTTCGGGGCAAAAAGTAGAAAAGCGAGGGAACTGAGACCGCCTTGTCGTGTTTGGGCTGGTTAGAGGGGCAACTTATCAGGCAGGCCCACGCAATTTCAGAATAACCCGCCCACGCACAACACGGAAACATGCATCATACGCCCACTCAATAAGCAAGGCGTTTGATTTGGCGAAGTGTCAGCCTTTTGCGTGGCCAACCAATGGAATGAAGATGTCCTCTGATTGGCGGATGGCCCGCCTATAGCGTGGGCAACCAATCAACTAACGACCGGCAGTTCTCTTCCGCGGAGGGGCGGTCCCCCGCTCGTCGGTTTGCTACTAATGTCCTCCTGTGTTCACCGTTCAATCAATTGACAGCCCCCCGCCCCGCCGCGACAGCATATCTCAACGAATGCAGGTGCTTCTGTTCGCCCCCCTCGGCCAAGACACGCCTACAAGCGTTGATCGTAGCAAGCAGACAGGAAGGCGTCTTCGTTGTTGGTGCGCCGGGGACGACGCGCGCGAAGCGCGCCCTCATGCCGCCACGAGCATCCACGCCCGTTTATCCACTTCCACAACCTCCACTCAAGCTCGGCCTCGCACCAAGCTCATCCACTTCCACAACCTCCACTCAAGCTCGACCTCGCACCAAGCTCAAAACGTCTCTCTCTGTTGCTGCTTACTCTGTGCATGGTGGCGAATTTTTCCGCGAAAAACAAGTTCGCTAAATTTTTCAAGTCTCCGCTTTTTTTTTTATCGGCAGCTAGAATATACCGTCCGTGGTTATTCCACGTAGTTCTCTCACGTACGTTCCTGTTACAACGTACTTACTCAACTTACCCAACGAGCTGTTCCAATACACCGTATTGATACGATGGACACAAAGGGACTTAAAACTACTGGAGGCCAGCGAAAACAAAACAAAGAAATCACACCAAAGCAATCAAATAAAAAAACGCAACGGAAAACAAAACCAACTCAGAAAAACGCTTGAAAATACCGAACCAGGGTAGGTAGCTATAGATGATACGCGTAACTGCTTAACCATATCGTGGGACCATCACAAGCGTCACCGCAGCTCGGCGCCATCTCCCAAGAAATGGTCCTGCGCGATCTGCTTGCTATGCCTAGATCTTGTGCGATTCGTCGTCTGCTGCTTGCGGGCCTCGCTATTTTTTGAGTAGAAGGGCTTCTCGCCCCCGGTACCCCCCCACTTGGAAACCCCGAGGATTTCCCTAAGAAGCTCGTTGCTCTGCATCTGGGTCTGAGACGCAATGGAGACGGGAGAACGGGGGGGGGGGGGGCATCGGTTACTGTTTTTCGTACCAGCAGCGGCGAAGTCAACAATATTTTCTTCGTAGCAAGTGGCGTAACGAAATAAAATAAAGCACCAAACGTGAGCACAAAAATGCAGTCATATGCCGGTACATATCTTATCCTTCGCGTGTTAATCCAAGTAGGTACTCGTGTGCCTGTGTGAGCCACTCCCACGCTGACGCGAAAAACTGCAAGTAATGCGGGATAGACCCCCCAATAGCTACGGTGTCTTTCGGCGAGAGATGCCATCCACATCTCCCGGCTATCATACCGCCCCGCCCCCTCATCTCCCGCCTCCTCATCTCCATCTTCCGGCTACAGTGGGTATCCCGATATCAGAACGCCTAGGATAAGGGCATTCGGGACTTAAGAGTGGTCAAATCGGCATGTCCCACCTATACTCATCTATACAAAAGGCTAGATCTATATATTTCCCACTACAGATAAGAGCGATGTGTAGCTACGAGCTTGTTTCGGCTTGTCACGGGGCGCTCTTAAATCGGGGTACCCACTGTATCACATAGTCTCCCGACCCCTATCTCGCGACTATGATCACGGCTCCCTACCCCTCATTTCCCAACTATTACACCGCTGTTTCCCCCTCTCATCTCCCGGCTTTCATACCGCCCTCCTACTCCCATCTCCCTGGTATCAAATTGTCTCCCCACCCCCAGCTCCCGGCTATCATAACGTCCCCCCCCCCCCCCCCCTGTCCCCTGGCTTTCATACCGCCCTACCCCCCTCATCTCCTGGCGACTATATCGTACCGCCTCCTCACCACCATTTCCCGGCCATCTTACCTCCTCCCCACCCCATTTGCTGGCTGTCCTACCGCCCTCCCTCCGTCATCTGCCGGCCATGATATTATACCGTCTGCCCACCCCCATCTCCCGGTTATCATGACTGCTAGCCATCTCGTCCCCCCCCCCACCCCTCATTTCCCGGCTACGATATATTACCGCCTCTCCACCCCCATCCCCCGGCTATCATACCGCATCCCCACCTGGAAGCCGCTCTGCAGGCAGCTGCGGAGCGCGTTGAGTTGCTTAATGTGCGCCCAGTCGGCCACAGTGAGGCTTCCGTTCTGGAGACTCACGACCTCTTCGGGGGGCTCGTTTTCCCCGATCGTCGCGAACAGCTGCCGGAATGTTCGCCGCTGCTGCTTCTTCGTCTCGCGGCTCAGCTGTTGAACGCGGCGGTCGTGTTGGTGAACGTTTGTGGTATCGGCGGGTGTTGATGTTAGTGGTGGTGGTTTTGCTGTTGGTTCGTATTGGGCGCGAATCAAACGCGCCAACCGAAGGAATATCGGCCTTCTTTGCCAAATTCCCACGAAACAGAACAGCATGCCCTCGGAGGCATCACCAAGCGGGCTAAGGTAAGGCTTCAGCTACATTTAAGACAAAATCAGCTGCGACCGGCCGGTTTATATTGGCGTCGCCGACCGTTTTAAGTTGACACACACAACCTTCAAATTTACAAAACTTTTACAATTAACCCTTTTCCAACTTCAAAAATGATCCTGGTCTAGACGAAATCCAAGTGTTTCGCCAACTTCTAAACGATCCTATTCCACACTAAACCCAACTGTTTTGCCAATTTCTATAATCATCTTAGTCTATACTATCTCCAAGTGTTTTGTCCCCGTGTCGGGAGTGCAGTGCTAATCGGAATAATACCCCGAAAGAGTTTTTTTAGCCATGTCGGGCATAATAGTGCCAATGGGTCACTACACAAATACTATCCATTGACACACTTGCAAATATCTCGACGAGTAATTCGCTTTGGAATCACGTGATTGTAAGGCCCTGTTTTGCTCTCAGCGCTCCCACCAGGGACAAAGAATAAACCCTCCTCTCGAAGAACATTCCCGGCGGCTTTCTTTGCGTTCCTGGCTTTCTTCGCCTTGTTCATGGTCTGCGGGATCGCCATCTCACCCTCTTGGGCGACCCTCATAGGGCTCGGCCGAAGAAGGCCGGCAAGTCCAAGGTGTTGACTAAACCGAAGGGGCGAGGTTAACACCAAGTCTGCGCTTTGCAGATGGACAAAAACTGGTACACAAACGAAAGTGTATGGAACCCAAGCTTTTCTTACCCAAATCTCCAGGAGGATCTAAAAAAAAAAAAAAAAAAAGTACGTGCAAGTTTATTTTGCACACGACACGTCGTTGTTCGCAGGCCACAAGGACACGTTTATTTTGCACCTGTTTGTCCTGCTCAAATCACAATAAAAACACACCCACAAGCTTTAGTGTTGCCTTTGAGCATGTATCAAAACGATAGAACAGCACAGCGCGGCGCCCTCAGTCCTCAAACCCTAATATCATGTACCGGTGACGGTGTGTACGGTGTGTACCGTTGTGTACTCGTCTTCGTGCTTTTTTCATTTGATTGTTCTCTCTCGGTCCTCTTCATGTTTTCTCTTCTCGCAAATTACACCCGTACTGCCGATCAGAACGTGACATCGCCAGCAAGAACACAGCACAGCACAGGGCGTTCAGCTCTCCACAAGTAGCTCTTGACATTATCAAATCGCTACTTGTACCAAATCACGGGCCTCTTATTTTCGCCGACTTCACATTTTGTTGTATTCTTCCTTGCGAGAGCGCAGCGTGCGGCGTCAGCCGCCCCCAGAGCGGAGCCCTTGCACGAATTACGTATGCATAAACTGCACACAGAGCGTAACATTTGTATATACAGTACAATACATTGCACTACATCACAGCTGGCATCGCACAGTACACGAAAACCAAAATAAACGAACACCTACATAACAGAGGCTATGACACAAGATTAAGACGTATCGGGCGAGCGAGCACGTAACCCCCCAGGCCCCCACCATACCCCCCAGAAGCAAGCCCCTCCACGCTCCAATCACCTTCTTGCTGCTGTCGGTAATGAACCCCTTCATCTCCTCCACCACCTCGCCCCAAAGTACGGTCAGGTCCATCGCCTCTTCCTCCGCCGCCCCATCGTCATCGAACTGATCGCCCATGTCCTCCTCATCCCCCCCCTCGTCCCCGTCCGCATCCGCCCTGCCAGCCCCGCCCCCTTCCTCCATCCCGCCTCCGGCCAGCCCCAGAATGATCCGGCTCTCATGCAGCAGGGCAAGGTTCTCGCCTGCTTCGATGCGCACATCCATGTCGGAGCTACCCAGCAGCTCCCGAAACACCCGAAGGTGCTGTTTGGTCATGCGCGTGGCCACCCAGGACCGCGAGACCGTGGTCGCCAGAAGGCCCCACCCGGACAGGGCAGCCGCGCACACGTCGTCCGTTACCTCCAAACCTGTAGCGCGAGGCCATTGAGGAGGGGCGGGGGGCAGGGAGAGAGAGAGGGAGCGAGAGGGCGAGGGGGCGAGAGAGAGAGGGAGTGAGAGAGCGAGAGAGCGAGAGGGAGTGAGAAAGCGAGAGAGAGCGAGAGGGAATGAGAGAGCGAGAGAGAGGGAGTGAGAGAGCGAGAGAGAGGGGGGGTTTGAGAGAGCGAGAGAGAGGGGGCGAGGAGAGGGGGCGAGGAGAGGGGGAGCGGGGAGTTAGGTTGATATCGTCGGAACTTTCGCAGGCAATCGCCAGCGGTGACGGCGTATGGCGGAGAGGGGGAGCGGGGAGTTAGGTTGATATCCTCGGAACTTTCGCAGGCAATCGCCAGCGGTGACGGCGTATGGCGGCAGTGGGGCGGCCGCGTGTAACCGTCAGACCCGCCGACACTTCGTGCGCCCTGGGATGACCGCCCTCCTACACAAAAACTACTCAAGTGCGGCCAAAAGAGGCTTTGAAGAACCCAAAAAGGCGGGTCTCCATCATGCTCACCGTCGCTAGTCCTGCTGAAGACTTCAGACAGGAGGTCAAGGGTCTCGTTGGTGTCGTCGTCATCGCTGGAGCAGATGAAGCACGCCAGCGCCAGCGTGTGCACCGCCCCCACGCGGACACCCTCATGGCGGCTGCGGGTGATGAGCGCCCTCAAAGGTCGCCGGAGGGACCGAAATGCTTCCTCCTCCTCCGGTCCAATGCACACGCACAGCACCGACAGCGCTCGGAGCGCGTGGACGCCCTGCGGTTGGTTTTCCATCGCATCGTGCCATAGGGGCGGGGGAGGAGGGTGTACTCAGTTTGTGCATGGCCGTAGTCGTATGACCATAAACCCTCGCATCCTTACTATGCCGGGATGGAGCACGTCGGGTTTTCACCAACCAGGCAGACATTGCTTGCACCAAGCGCGAAGCGCCGTGAGGTGTTCGGCGAGTTGCATGAAGGGTAAACTGCATCCTTCCAAGAACCGCTCGTAAGACGGACTTCGGCACCTTGTGCCTACTTTCTTGCTCATGGATGACAGCGCCAATGAGTTATAATTTGTTTTCTGGTGTGGCCACTCCTGAGACAGCAATGGGTATTAACTATGTAACTGCCTCGTGGGTGCCTTACCATATTCACACTACGTGATGCGAGCATTCCCCTTGTGCGGTGTTAGCATTCTCCACCCCGCACAACATGATCTACTCGATAACCATCATGGTGACCGCCAAAGGGGGAGGGGGGGGACGAATTGCGGTGAGTTTTTGCGGGCTGGGAAAAGTGGGTGGAGCGTGCGCGGGGGGCGGGGAAGGTTGCGAGAAGCAGGAGCAGCATAACCCAGGAACAGCATAGAAAAAGAGCGAACGTTACAATAGCATGCAAAGCAGCAGCAACGGAACGATACGTAGACTGTTGTTGATTGCATCGCCCACCTCGTTTTCGTGGCCGCTATGTACTATAATCACTTCGTAAAGGAAACGCAACCGACCGGATGTTATTCAGCCGCTACCCTCCAAGAAAGAAATACGTTTCTCCAACGCCTGTAAATACATACTACCAGGCCGAAACAAATACTACCAGGCATCAGGTACACTACACATGACAGCATTATAAATAGCCACCACCGCACCTGAGACTCGGTTCCTTTGCCGCGAGCGACGGAGATGAGCGTTTTGAGAATAGTGTCTTGCATTGCCAGGACGGGGTCAAGGTCGGGAGAGTGAAGCATGAATTTGATCACCGTCCTCAAGCCATTCTCGCGCACGGACGCACTGACCAACCAAAGACAAAGAGGCAGGAGGAAGGGGGGCGGGGGAGGGGTTAACCGCGGCCAGACAACGCGATAAACAGACGGTACTTATCCGCGGACCTCGCAAAACTGTGGGCACTTTAGGCCGTGCGTGTGCGTGTGTCGAGGCAAGTTCGCAATGCGTCAACAAAGCCCGGAACGAGGGCTGAAAAATGACACAGACTCGTCCCCGAGCAGGCCTGATGCAACGCTCCACGGATCGAAGATGCACGCGCCAAACAATGCCGACCGCTGCATCGATCATAGGCTACCTAAACCTTACACAGAAACATCGAACGGGCTTCACAACTTCATGGTATACCCTGTCGCGCATACTCGTAGCCTGTCAAGGTGTCACTGCTGCTGTACACATAAACTGCTTCCTACAACACCAGCAGTCCACAACGGTAGGGTCTGCACGGACACACTCAGGCACCAAACGTTGACGGCTACCTGGTACACCCCTCGGTCCGGGTAGAAACAAACCATCGAGAGGACAGTGTCAAACAGCCCCCCCACTCATCCTGGGTCTCTCCCTCCCGGCAGGTCGCCAGCACACAAACACGCCTCATTCTTCGGCATCCTCTGCCTGCCAAACCATCCCCCCATCCATAGTTTCCACATGCACCTCACAGACTTGACTACAGAGTCTAAGAGGGCCCATCAGATTGTCGGTTCACATCCGCAACGCAGTTCATCGGCCCTTCCTATCCACAATGGGGTGGATACACCAACCCTTGCGGGAGGCGATGCCACTGCTTTATCCCACACTGGCTCAACGCCACTGCTGTGCTAATACCAGGAGAAAGAATTGATGTACAAGATAACACACCGCTGAATCATGCTATACGTACAAGGTCTCCTTCGGGATATGGTTGACGTGATATCCCGGGGGCGTCGCAAGTCGAAAAGGCGGAACACATGCGTTTCCATTGTTAGCTATGGGCTATAATTTTTTTTTTTTTGCTGCTATACGCTTCGTATATCCTGGTACGAGGTCCGACGATCTGTGTTCGATCGTTGCATTGGACGTGATAATGTTGTCGTGGTTCGATCTCCTGCTGCAGTGCACTAACCGCACACAAACACGTGTGGCTAGCACAAAGGCGAAAGCTTGGAGCACGGCTGCCGTCGTACCGCTGCTGCTGCACTGCTGTCTACATACTGATTTTGTGGCTGCGAGGCTGAGTGGCTGCTTTCGAAAAAAAAATAACCGACGACTCTTCTTGATTGTTTAGTGTGCCTATGACCAATGACAGCACACACTCCACTCACACATACAGCTATAAGCGCACACACATCAACACACACAGAAGCACCGTCCGTGGCTCTCACGAAGGCGTGCTGCTGCTACTGTTGTGGCTGCGTCGTAGCAAACAGCAGAGGGTTAAACAAAAGAAGTGATCATGTTACCAAGCGGGCGGGAGAGTGGAGCGGGCTAAAAAATGTGCGAGCGGAGCGGGCAAGTAACATATTTTTCGGGAGTTTTCATGGCCCTACTCGGCTCAGCAAGGCGGAACGCAACTCCTTGACGAAAGAGCCAGCTCAGCGACTTTGGCTGCTCAGAGCACGCGCCACGGAGCTCGGCCGGGATCCAGACATGCCTCCCAATGTACCGACGGATCCCTCCCTTGCTTTTGCCCCCGCAGCCGAGAGCGCGAAAAAAAACACACGGCCGCCGGAGGACAGCATGCCAAAAAAAAAATGCATATTTCACATACAAATGTGATATTTCAAGCTTTCCCTTCGGGATGTGGTTCGCGTGAAATCTAGGGGGCGTCAATGCACACGCACAGTACCGACAGAGCTCGGAGAAGCTGAAATGGGGGGAGGGCAAAACTCTTGTAAAAACTCAAGAAAGATCAATTAGCCACCGCGCAAGTAACCTGGCAAGTGACACCGACCAGCCCAGACGAGTTTATGAATATGATATCATGTGATACAGCGGGAACAAATATCTTCAGTACGTGATCACCCTTAGCAGGCGGTACTTCTGATGTGCACGGAGGATAAGTTAATTCTGATTTATTTATTTTATCCTCCGGCGGACGGGGAAAAATAAAGCTTTAGCTCACCACACTTCCACGTATTTTCATACGTGTCGTGTGTCGATTTAACTCAGTTGCTTTCGCAGCCCAACGCTAGCAGGCGCACCCTTCGGGTCCCATTGTAGGTATAGCGTAAGCTGTCCCTATCATTGGTCTTCGTTACAACCCCGGCAGCGCAAGCTGCCGTTGTATACGGATGCGTGTGTATGTCGACCCGGCCTGTCCCCTGAGGGTCAGGTTCGGTGGAGATAGCCACCCGGAGTGTCATCTTTCCGGGATATCGTCATATGGGGCATATACCGTACCAGGCATGATATCATATACATGACACAATGAAAAGCTATTAAATTTACCTTCTGAAAATGTTCATGCTGCTCTCATTGTTGCACGGAGGCATTTACTGGTACAAATCATATGCTGAACCAGGTATCACATATACACCAGGTATATAACTCGCAGAATTTGGCAGTACTTGCGAAACCGCAGAAGTAACTACCCGTTTGGCCCTCACGTAGCAATTCACGAATTTAGAACCCCTCCTACGTATTCGATGCTACAGCACTACGGGACCGTACGAGCGTAGCATTCTCGAACTAATATAGGAAGAGAACTCGAAAACGATTTGGGTCTAAATTAGGTAATATTTCGTTCTTCCTCACGCACGGCGCTTTTCTACGCAGTACTATTGTCGACGTTACATATTAGAGTATTGTAATACTGACGGCAGCCACAGTCGTCGACTTCAAGAGGTGACCGACCATATATATAGCTTCTTGTACAAACACACATTCGCATGACCGATCACCAAGGGTCGAAATTATGGCCACACCACCCACGAGGTTGCGCCGTTCCTTCGACAAACACAGCCGCAGCTACCGGATTGACGCTAAAACGAAAAAAAAAAGGCTCACGTTCATCTGCATTCTTTCCGAAGAAGAGTAATGACCCCTCCATCATCACACGCATTGAAACTCATCTATGCCACAACCACAAGTGTTACGCACAAGACTGCACAGCACGCTACCAATCGTCAGAGACACCTTCCAAACCAGGCTATTCACATGGTACAGAGATCTGAACGTAGAGGCGCACGGACAGCACACGCACACCAGTGCGCTCATCTTGCTGTCCTTTTACTCCACCGGTACGGGACCCTGGCGCCGCGACTGACAGCGCAATAGCAGAAGCGTGGGATGGCATCGCGCTCGCGTCCCCCGTGGTGGCAATCGTGTTTACGACTTGGTCCAGCTTCGATAGAATGTTTCGTCGTTCACAATAACCCCTCATAACACCTTCATTCCGAGAAATTTCCCATGCAATCGGGGTTATTTTATTCCTCACTACCTTTTCATTCTGGGAATTTCCCTGGCGATCGGGGTTACATTACACTAACTCATCAATGCAAGCTCATTCCGAGAAGTTCCTAGGCAATCGGGGTCATCTTCACGGACAAAAAGGCTTCTCTTTCATGCTTCCGACCACGGATGCCGGGTTGTCCTCTATCATTACAGCAGTACCATGACACAATGAGGCCATTATTTAGAGTTCGGTTGACCCCTTTACAACTGGAAACCCGTTTTTGGGGACAAAATTACTTGGATTTAGTATAGGGAGGGGTTCGGGGGCTCTAAAGGGGTTAACAAGCATTTTCAAAATGAGGTCTGCCCAAGCTTCAATTCGATAAAATTACTTCAAACACGTCAGATGTGCGTTCGACCAGTTAAGTGGTCTATACCAAAAGAAGCCTCTTCATAATGGTTGTCCTTACAGGCTTCGACTAAAAAATGAGTCTATGCCGTAAAATATATACGTCGGTTCGGTCGCCTGCTGTCTGTGTGTCCGTTTTGAAACGAATCGCATCATAATAGATTGCGAGACTCGTACATCGTTCATACTATCCGTTTTCAAACAACTGGGCATCGACAGAAGCGGGGTAGCGTGAGCTGACTCGTCAGGCTGGTTGAGTCGCAAGGCGCCTCCGGTTGCCCGCGGTGGGCGTGCTGCAGTGCGCATGTCAACTTCCTGCGGTTCGTCATCCGCGTTTTGTTTCCCTGAAAGGCTGTTAGGTTTGTTTTTTGTTTCTTCTCACTTTCTTTTGTCACCCACTTGCTGTAGATGACTTCGGACGAACACGAACGAGGCGATTTTCCCCCATCTTTCGTCACTCTACTAGTAGTACAGTAGTCTGTACTACCCCAAGAGATCAAGGGTCCAGAAAGGTACCGGTGTTCCGCGGCAATCTGTCGCGGCAATGGCGGGCGACCCGCGCCCCCAGAGAAGAGACACTGGCGTAAAAAGAAAGACGACTTGCAAAAAGCCCAAGTACATATCTAAAACCCCCGCGGGCCTTCCGTTTCGACCGCATCGCGCCGTGCGCACGCTGCCCAAGCGTGGTTGGCGACACAACGCAACAAGGACAAACAAGCCAGCAGCAATAGCAGCCTCTACTGTTGAGTATCGTGGAATCACAACAAATCTCGTTCTCGAGCGCTCGGTCACGCTTACCTCGAAAAGGGTCAGTACCAGCAGCCAAAGTACAGTAGGTATATATATACCATGGTGCATACCGGGACATATGATGGATCATGTTACCGGTATGCGTCTGCCATTACAAGTTGGGGAGCATCTTTTCGCTGGAAAGGCGGCCAGCCCGCCCGATGGGTCTCTTGCCCTCCAAAGGGCGCGAGAGGAAAGGAACTATCACTGGGCCTTCGCGTTCCGAACATCAGAGCAGCAGCAGCAGTTGCAGCAGCAACAGCAGCAGTTGCGTTTAGCAGTTGATCGGGTGGGGCCATGCCGACACACCGTGGACACCACGCCCGCAGGCAGGGCGTCCCTTGCCCTTGTATACAGTATATATACGTGACAATCACGTCATGTTCGCACATACTGCAAATGCTCCTATGTTACTACATATGATATACGCGAGATTGTCGTGCTCATATACATCAGGAGAATGTCCTACAGAGGTTGGTATGAGAATATGTCGTTCATAGTTATTACTTTTATAACTAATTTTCAAGGACGTCAGCCGTGAGTTTGACGAATTTCAGGTCAATACTCATCTTTGCGATTTCTTGTTCATCTATTTGGCGGCAAAATGGCGTCAGCGGTTGCGTGCAACTCGCGACAGGGACGCACGCCTGGCTATTACCTTCAACTATTACCATCTGGTATAGACAATAATAAACTATTTCACCATCAACAATAGTATCATATGGTATATGTAGCGGCATTCCATCAGCAGCACAACACATTTACTACTGTTGCGTTTGGAGCTGTTGATAGTGAAGGCGTTCAGTACGGCAGGATGGGGGGGGGTTCAGAGTTGGAATTATGATCCTACATCATACATCATATAATAACACAATCCGCAACCCTCAAAACTCTGGACACCGCACTGCTGTACAACAACCCGCAACCATTCAAATCCAGCGCCAGCGGGAAGAAAACAGATCACACCAGATCGCGCAGCATTGCTGCTTGCAAAAAAAAAAAACGATCTCTTGTTGCTCGGTTAACCCTTCTGGAACTTGAGAGGGAAAATGACGAACGCAAACAACGATTACAACGATTAAAGCACCGGACGCACGAAGCAAAGCGGGCTGTTAGGATAGGGGGTGGTGTTACTGTTATTCATGCCGGATTCCAACGAAAGGCGTTGCACCACACGAGCGTAGCAGGAACTGCAGTACGCCGCACGCGCACACTATGGCAAGACCGCACTTCTCGTCTATGCTATCGCCTATACACGGGGCTCGAACGGGGCAACAAACCACGTAGGACTCGTGATCTTTTGGCTACAGGGCCTTCAACCCCCACGCCACACGCCTCCCCACCCCATGCTACAAGACGCCCTGCGCAGAGTTAGTCTTGGTCAGGTGTGTAACCGGTCTCCCCTCCATCTGCTGTAGGCAATCTCTACGCCAACTTGGGCGCCAACCCAGGCGCCGATATCTAAAACAAGGACCAGGGGTGCAGGTGCTGCGTTTGATTCTCTGCCGCATTCTTGTTCCAACATATATCCGTGTATCTCGTCGACTGAAAAAGCAGCGGAGCGTAGGCTTCGAAAACGGTTTGGACAGACGAGGACTACGATTTCTGCATGTGGCAAAGGCTGTTTCTTCCATGCATCTATGTTGTGTTATAATCGTAAGGCTTTTTTTCGACAGTGTGAGAAGCCCCATTTGGTTTCAGCCGAAAAGGGCCTTTCTCGACTGACGGATCCGACTGTACTTCCAGTCGAACTGAAGTATACAAATCGGCCTGAGCAATCCGTCTCGCACATCCACATGTCCAGTCGAAAAAAGTCGTCGATTCGACTAGATGCGCGAGTTGGATTGCTCAGTCGAAAGCGTTGACAAACCATTAGCATCGCCCAGCCCACCACAGAACCACATACACACGCCCACACACTCATACTAGGTGCCACACAGCAGTATCATACAACAGCGCCGACGCTGGCTTGGCTGCTACCACTGCTACTGCTGCTCGCCGCACGTCAGCGTGGCACATTCCTAGACCCGCCCGACAGCAGCAATCAAAAGATGGCAGCAGCGCGCGGTATCGGTGAATTTTTGCCAACAACGGCTTCGCTTGCCGTAGCCTTGGTGGTCCAAGTGCTGCCCTGCCCTACCCGAAGCATGGGCGCCGTCGTTTGAGTGCAACGTCACGAACGTACAGTACTCGTAGGTTTAGCGACTTTCGGCTAAGTCCAACGCTACCAACCTGCTTGGGCAACCGTTCGTCTCGCGTGAGGAAACGCGTTTGCTCGCGGAGAACGCACAAAGCAAAGAGTTTCCAACCCGCTTCGACTGCCATACAGCAGTATTCCCTCACACGAACCGCCTTCAGAAAGAGCACAAAACCGTAAAATCGACTCGACTGACGATGAGGAGGCCCAGAAGAATCCAGCCGACCAAAAGTTCAGTCGGAAAAGGTCGGTTTCGACTTACGGATCCGACCATTAAAACTGTATGAAGAACAAAGGCTTTCCATTTACGAAAGACGACAACACGGCAACCGAACGGTGTTGTTATGCATCACTACGGGATTACTTTGTGGGGAGTTACCTGCATTTATGTACAGGTATCATACTTAAGCGTGCTCGACATATTTTATCCCGGGCGTCTGCCGCTGTATGATAGGCATGGTCGACACGCCACCCATTCATTACAATATTGCCCCGCCATCGCTTATACACGCGGCGGCAGTTGATTGACCCTACGATTTCACGCCATTGCTCCAGGACTCATACAGCAGTTGTTGAAGGGGGCAAGTATTGCTGCTACGGGGTAGTCAATTGAGGAGTCGTGCCGAAAAAAGCAGCCAATCAAGACTGACTTTTATACAGCAGTACTGCTGTTGGTGTGCTGCGTGATGTGTGCTGTAACAGGGTACTCTGCAAAGCAAGCATGATGTCACACAAGTACTGCTGTATATCATACTGCAAGGAAACATCGTCGTTCTCGTCGTATCACCTGTTGTACCAGGTACATATTTTGAATCTATATCTCTACAAGTACAGCAGTAGGATGATTCGGATGGACACTGTTCTACTTCCTGATGCAATGTGTATCCTTGTCTCGTACTTTGTCATCACAGAGCTCGTCTGTCTAGGAGGCATCAGCACCGACGCTGGCTGTGCTCGACGTGGGTGGGTGGAAGTATCAGTTTAATGTGCAGAGACCCCGTTGGGTAGAAAAGACCTGAAGACTGAACACACAACACACATATCAATACCATACCCTGCAACCCTGCGCGCTGCAAGTACGCGCACGACTATTCTATGCACCATTCTCCATTCCTGGTATCATACGATCAAGATTCAGGGTTGAAGGAAAAACTATAACATAACTCTCTCGCTTCATGACGCTCGCGATAAAACATTAACAACACCATGACCCACCTCTTCTCGGCGATCATGTACACGGCATCTTTGAAGTCCTCCACCGCTTTGCTGTCCTCCTCCCCCCCCGCCCTTACCCCCCCAACAGGATAGCTACTTTCCGACCTCGACCCGCTGCCGTTCGCGTCCCCTACATCGATGCCTGAGCCGTATGTGTCGTTCGTTTCGAAGCTCGCCGTGGAGAGAACATCGTCGTTGTCGTCGTCGCCGTCGCCGCTAGGCCTCGACTTCCTCCCCTTGTGGCCTGCTGTTTGTAGGGACGAGAGGCCAACGATACAGGGCCTGAGGGTGGCTACAGAGTGGTGCCGCTGCTTGCTGCTTGCTGCTGCTGTTCGCTGACGGGTCGGGTGCATTAATTCGGTCGGTCAATGTTTCGCCTGTCTGTCTCTCTCTCCCTAGGAATGAACTGCCTACCTTTCTTGCCCATGGTGTTCCGCGACTCTGTGGTCGCACCGTCTCTTTTTGCCGCGTCAGATGAACGAACGAGGCGAACTCGAGGTAGTCGATGGACCAGGGATATGTGTCTGTGGGGGGCAACCAAACTTGGTGAAGCAAAAATTCCCTCTCATAGAAAAATAGTTGTTGGGGCATCCCCGAAAATTATGGAAAGAAATAATTTTGAAGTCTTGGTGTGCAACTCCCGTAATCGAAAAATCAAATCTCCTTGCACCCTGGGCCCTCACTCGCGGCTGCTTGCTACTGCCGCTGTTCCCATAGCACCCAGGCGTCGACGCTCTTCTCCAACAGCCTTGCAGGGGACGTGTTTTTTTGTATCTACGCGAACAGTCGCTGATCATTGCCGAACCTTGGTGTTGATTATTTTACAGCGGGCAGAAGTACCAACCACATTTTCATCTCCAGACTTCGATACTTGCTGCAGTGCCCACAGCGACGGTACGCTACGTACCGCTGCCTACAGCAACAGGCACAACTCAAGAGAGAGAGGTACATCTGTGATAGTAGAGAGGTAGGGCAGTAGGGAGATATGCCTCTGCGGGTTGTGGGTCAGCACAAGGGGTCGATCTCACTGGATCTGGAGACCGCAACAGTGCTCGACCTCAAGGAAGCGGTGTCTCGTGATTCCGGCCTGCCTGTGGCGGGGTTGAAGCTGCTGGCAGGTGCGGAGTGTTTAAGTTCCTGTTGATCTCGTAGGTTGTACGTATTATACAGCAGCATACAGCAGTACGAGAGTACCAGCGTTGTATTAATAGTAGTGTAGACGGTAGACTGCCGTAGTCTATTATAGGCAGGCAACGTTTGCCGCTGCATGATACTGCTGCGACCGAGATGAACGACTTTATCGCGGCAACATGTCACATGTGAACCGTATGATGTCGGTATCATACAAGGCGCTTCGCTCCGCGGGTGGCGTGCTTCGCTCCGCGGGTGGCGTTCGCCGCCCGCTACGCTCGCTCACAGCAAGGAAAAATAAAAATACCTGAAAAATACAACAAATTACTCGAGTGAACGCCCTCGGTACCACGGGAACTCAAGGATACGCCAGCTAGCGCTGGATTGCGAATACAATTGAGATAAGTTGACCCATGACATACGTTTGAAAAAAGAAAATGAAAAACGTCAGCTGTGAGTACGACCAATGGGTGGTTAAAACTCAACTTTGCAAGCTCCGTGATACGTCAGACACACTCTTTGACTCCTGGTATATCAAAATACGTGGAAGTGGTGAGCTTCATTTTCCCCCATTCGCCGGAGGATAAAAAGAGAAGCTTAGGCCATTTCTTATACAGTCGGATTCGTCAGTCGAAAACGGTCGTTTTCGACTGAAGCCCGAGTTGGGCTTTCTTACGCAGTCGAAAAAGGGTTTTTTCGACTCAACTGTGTTCGACTGAGATTTCCGACTGGGGGATCCAGTCGAGAAACTCAGCCGAAAAAGTTTTACACCTGATTTTTGAACCCATGGCATCGCTCATCCCACCACAAAGCACACCCACACGCCCACACACCCATACCAGGTACCACACAGCAGTATCATTCAACAGCGCCGACGCTGCCTTGGCTATCATTGCTGTTGCTTTTCGCCGCAAGTCTTCGTGGCGCACTCCTAGCTCCGCTCTCCAGCAGCGTGTATCACACGACAGCAGTAGCGCGCGTTATCGATGCCATTTTGCCAACATCGGCTACGCCTGCTGTAGCATTGGCGACTCTCGGCTGAGTGCAAAGCCACGAACGTAGCTTTGGCGGCTTTCGGCTAAGCCTAACGCCTCCAACCCGCTTGGACGAAGGTTCGTCGCGCTCGAAGCAAGCGTTGCTCGCGCAGAACGCGCGAAGCACAGCTGACGGAGCTGCCAACCGGTTTTCGACTGCCATACAGCAGTACTCCCTCACACCCACCGCCTCTAGGAAGAACACAAAAAGTGTAAAATCGACTCGACTGACGGTAAGAAGGGCCACAGAAGAATTCAGTCGGACAAAACTCCAGTCGAAAAGGGCCGTTTTCGACTGGCGGAATCCGACTTTGTAAGAAATGGCCTTAAGTGAAGCGGACAGACGCCCGGGATTGATTGTGTTGATTAATTAATAGGTGCAAACTGGCCAGTTGACAATGCCAAGAGTCCCGCCGACATGCTCCAGGAAGCAGCCCGGACGCCGCATGCATGGGTATGCCGCGTGTAGTACTTGCGATGTATATGTCTTTCTCGAAGTTTGTGACTTCAAAGCTTTTGTGTCTAGGATGACGAATAGGCAAGGACACTGGGTGTGCTGGATGCCGATGGGTGGAAAAAACAGTTTGTTTTTAAACAACACAATCAGTACGAGTAGCAGCGTCAATCATGTAGTTGAAGTGGCGGCAAAGAGACGGCTGTTTTAGGTCACACCAGTCACACCTTATGCTCCATACTAAAAAAACTCTAATACGTATGTAGACGGCTGTCCGCCACAGGGCTGAGTGTCGGCGGTACTTGGAAAAATCAAAGTTGGTTGTTGGTGCCTTTACGTACGCAGTATTCAAAGAACAACAAAGAGGAAAAAGGACGAAAAAAATATCGTTCGTACGTACATGTTCATGGTGGCTCTCGGTAAATACTTGTTCTTGTCTGCTGGCTTGCGTTGTCGCACTCTGCTGTCTGGTCGACACGAACGTACTGCTGTAATGCGCTTTTGCTCCTCTTTGTAGCGTCGATTGCAGGATGTTTTGCTGTGCTTGCGGTACGTAAATACAGCTGTGGGCTTGGTTTTTGCCTTCGCTTCGCGGCGTTCGTAGAACAAGCAGGTTCAAAAACAAAAATGAAAAATGAAAAAAATGAAAAGAGGGAAAAACGCAACAATTCAGGGATAGGTTCGGAAAAATAAATATCTCGTCGGCAGCTAAGAGCTGAGAAATAGTCTGAGGCCAGAGAATTGCTGAGCGTGGCCTCCGACGGCACCGAGATCACAGTTATTACTCAGTAGTATGAGGCGTCAGGCAACTCATGAGACGACGATTTGCAAAGCTACGTATCAAGGTAAATTATAAACTCCTCTGGATTGGTCGGTATTGCTTGCCCGGCTACTTGCGCGGCGGCTACTTATTTTTTCATTACTACAGTTTTTCAAGAGTTTTTTGCACGTTATCGTATCTGGTATCGCTCGTAGAAACGCCTGCGTTCTCCCTTCCCACTTGCAAGACCCCCGGGTTTCAAGTAAACGGCATCCCGAAGGGGAACCTTGTATACGTAATGGTTGTGTGTGTTGTTTTCGCTATGAACTGTTATTTCCACCCGTTGACATCCAACACACCCAGTGTCCGTGCCGATGCCTCATCCTATGTACGAGTAGCTCTGTGGCCACAAACCTCGATCGCAAGTAAAGTTTTTATGGTTGTTTGCATATATTTTTTCCTTTTTAGGTTGGCTTGTCTGAACGTGCATGTTTTTGCCGTCTTTCCTCGTTTTGAAGTTGCTCTTTTCG
Source organism: Undaria pinnatifida (assembly GCA_012845835.1). NCBI lineage: Eukaryota > Phaeophyceae > Laminariales > Alariaceae > Undaria > Undaria pinnatifida. Next base: position 3,361,283 of record JABAKD010000020.1, read on the forward strand.
AACCAGGAATTCCTGTGACCCTGTGAGCTACACCTAGTAACCCGTGACGACGCAGCAGGAGCGAAGAACTTCACGCAAGACGGCGGCCGCACATGCAAGCAGCTCGTTTTTTCTATACATCCGTCTTTTGGGCGCTGTATATACGAGCGCGTGAAGTACACTCGTAGTATGCCAATCATGTCACATAAGTTAGTTGGTCTGCCAGCGGTGAAGGGGGGGGGGTAGCATGTCGTTGTACAGTATACTGACCCTCTGTGATGAGTGCTAAGAAACCGGGACACTGGTCTAGGCTCGATCTGTTTTTTGGGCAAATATATGTTCCGCTCTAATTTGCCATAACTGCTCTCGAATATCTTATTTATCGGGCACTGCTTCGTGTAAAAGACAACATGCATACGTTGCAGCATTCTACATGACTGCCCCCATCTCTGTGAAACCCCACGCCGCTCTGCCGTGCCTGAAGGTGGCAAGCATCTCAAGGATGACTCTTCGAAGCTGGCCCAGTGCGGGTGAGCGAGGCAGCCATTGCTATGACAAGGGTATACTGCTACCTGCTACGTGAATGCGAGCCTTGTGAATAGCCAGTTTTAACCAGTTTCGGCAGGTCTTACTATTGCCGTTAGTCCCTTCATGCGGTGAAACTGACGGCAAGGGATGGGCACTCGATTTCAGGCGTTTGCGGGACATGCACGGTCGCGATTGCCTCTCGTCGTGTTGCCATTTGCATTTAAGGTTGATATTGCAGTATTCCGCTACAACCACTCGTCTCTCCGACGATGCGCTATGACTTGTCCTCCCTTGGGCGCCTGCCGGTCTTGTCTGTGATGTGTGTGTCTGTGGGTGATCTCTCTGTGTCTGCCTGCCTGTCTGTTACCTTGCAGTGTTTCAACGGGGAAGACCATCATGGTCTTGCGCCAAGACCTATCGGAGCACGTCCAGGCCGAGGCGCGCTTGACCCAAAGAACTGATGAGGCAGCGCATGCCGCTTCTATGCTCTCAGCTCGCGCCGCCCGTGACATGAAATCAGGCGGGCGGGGTAACGCGTGGGGGCGCTGGGGGCGGGAGGGGCGCGAAGGGCGTGGCCGTGGGCAGGGAGCCGGGGGTAGAGAGGGCGGTAGGGACGACGATCGCCGCGAGGTGAGATGACACGCGGCAAGATTGGGCGCGTGCCGACTTACTGCTTGTGAGGGGGCGGGGGCGGGGAGAAGCCGCGATTGGTGCACTTTTCTACCGCTCGGGGAAACCGAATGTCGGGAGAACGCGTTATGATCACGTTTTTTCGTGCTAGAGGCTACGAAAGAGTTGAGTTTTTGACGTGGAACAGTTTCTGGATAGTGTTGTTTTTTAGGGTCTTGTGAAGTAGCGGGAGCTCTTCGGCGCAGGAATGACCATGTTCCGTTTTCATCGAATGCCTTATGCTGTGAGGGGTGTCCCGTAGCCTGCAACCCAAATAATATACGCTGTTTCCCTTCGTAGCCCACGCCGGCACGCTCAGCACTCAGCAGTAGCTGCGCACACGACACACCTCTGGCGTCACGCTGAGCTTTGAATATGCCATCGCACCTCAGTCATACCCGGCTACGTTACCCCTTGTTCCACCTCGTAAATTTTCACGCTATTTTCCCGTGTAGGTATCTCCCAAACCTGGGTGCAGTTTTTCATGGGGTTAAGGACTAATTCTGCTGTGTTTCGTCTTCCCGGTAAATGCCACGCGCCGCCTGTCAGATCGAATTGACCAACCAAGATGGAGAGGCCATGGCTATCCCCGCCGAGGACTCTGCAGCCCTCATGGAAGGGATGATGCTTCACCGCCAGGGTTTAGCCTGCGTTGCGCGCGTGCGTGCCGGTGCGCGGGCAGCCGCAGCATCGACCGCAACGGTGGCAGGGGGGAAGGAGGGAGCTCTTAATGCACAGGCGAAAAAGGCCCTCCATCCGTCGCTCCCCCCGCCAAAAGGCAAGACACTCTCCCCCGGGGAAACGCCCGAAACCACCCCTACCCCCACCCCCGCCACCACTACCGCCACCACTACCGCCACCCCTACCGCCGCCACCGCCACCACCAATAGCGGTAGCCTCGGAACAAACTCAGAGAGTAGCCTAGAGAATGATGGAGCGAACGAGAAAGTTCTCGGGTGCTCTGATGGCGGGGGATCAGGCCGGGGAAGTCGGATACAAAGCGCGCCCGAGGAGAAAGGAGAGGAGCGAATTGCAGAGGAAGGTGGGGACGCGCAGGTTGAAAACATTGGTAAGGATCTCGGCACCGCGTCCGAGGGCGGGGCGGAGGGGGGGGGCGGGATTGCCGCCATGTCTGACACACGAAACGCGAGGGTGGGAACCGCGGAGGGTGACGCTGCCGTGGCTTCTGGGAGACGATGGGCCTCCAAAGGTGTCCTAAAGGACGCCGCCAAGAGCGTCGCCAAAGGGAAGGGAAGGCCCAAGCCGGGTGAGCGCGCACGTGGTCGTTTCAGCTTGTTTTGCAGCGAAAAGTCTATACGGGGCTTGCAGGGTGGGTGGCCGGAAGTGGCTGGATGTTGACGCTTTTGTGATTGGTATGGTGTGCTTGATCTCGGCGTGAGGGCGTACGTAGCCACGCTGCGTTGCACATGTACGCGTACGGTAGCTCCTCCCTGCAGCCCTCATGGCCCTACAGAAGTAGCAGCATGTCATAACCGCTTCTTTTTTGTCCTGATTCGCTCTCCCCCCGGTCGGTTTTAACCCCCACGCTGTCCGCAGCAGAAACATTCGCGCCGCCGGACTCGCGGCGCGTTGCGGCCTCGGCAGCGGACAGGAGGCTGGCCCACCGAGAGGCCTTGGCCTTGCTGTTGAGAGCGGACGAGGCTTTCAGGAGGTGTGACCCGCAGTACCTGGAGTGTGTAGACAACTACGCCTACCTCTGCCTCGGTGAGACCGCGTGCTTTGCTTTGGATTTGGTTTGGGCTATGATATATACCTGCTTGGATTGCAGTACCCAAGTCATCATGTAGTTGCCAGTCCCATGGGAAGCGCTGAGTTCGCCTAAAGGTAGCTCATTTATAGCTGACACGTTTCTCCGGTAGTACTGAGCATCAGGCGATATAGCAAACTGCGTTTGTGTCCCACGTAGGGGTGGTCTGCGCTGATATCGCACAGCGCGCACATTGTGACACCTCTCGGAAAAGTTTTACTCCGGTGGCAAAAGGTGTGTGACGCAGGTGTGTACCCTTTGGAGGACTTGATTGCAATTGATTTGATACTTGATTATAGTATAGAGGGGAAAAAATGACGATGTAAAATACCATTACGGCATCGACTATGAAAGAAAAAACGACGCTGTTGGGGTAGGAGATTATGCTGTTAGTACCGGAACTGCACCGGAAGGAGCCGCACAATACGCTCGCAGCATGGTACTAATAGCTCGGTTATAGTTGTATTGCAGGTCGCTCACCCTGGACGGTTGGTGAGAGCGCCCTCCGAAATATTTTGGCCGTTTTATCTGGGTTCGACCCCTTTTCACCCGTTTTGAACTACCTGCACCTGAGATTTTGAGGACATGTTGCATGGGATTAGCACGAGATACTTTTCGCCGTTCTTAAGGAGTTAACGCTGCAAAGTACACCTAACTCTAGTTCCAAGCGCAGTGTTTTTCCCTCAAAACCTGGGTGGGTGATTTTATCCACAGTACCGCCGGCCCTCTCCCCCCCTTCAGACGTGGTGTGGTTGCTGTTTCTGATGAAGGACATGAGCAACTTAGACCTGGCGTCGCGCATGCTGGGCCACGTCGAAAGGGGCTTCCGGAGGGCGCACGGGCCGGGACTGGAGCGCCTGGTAGCGCTCAAGGGGGAGCACTGCGCGGAGAACCTTCTGTACGTCAGGCTCCACCTGCTGCAGGCAAGCGTTATTGCTCTCAGTTGTTGCTAATCCTTGATTGTCGGTGGCGCCCATGTTATCGAAATTGATGATGGTTGATGGAAATAACAAGCGACGATACATGCGCAAGGCGGAAGCAGGGCAGAGGTACGAGTGCTTGTTGGGTGTCGAACGTCTTGGGCGAGGGGTCTGCTTTCGCAGCGCAAATTGGCGCGTTCTGGGAGTCTTCGCGACAGTCTACGGCGCGGCCCCTCGTGGCGATGGTCTATGGAAGTACGCAGACGTCACTTGCCGATGGTAACGATAAAGATGCGTCGCATCGCGCGGCTCCAGTTGCATGGAGACCGAGATTCGCGCCCGGATGCAAGCTGTTTTGGGTATTGAGCGTGGCAACGTAAAACACTATGGGAACGAAGATAAAACACCAACGCCGCTGTGGGAAGAGTAGGGGGTATAAGAGAGGGGGAGGGGGCACGGACATCGCCGGTTGGTATGGGCGTGCAAGTAGCATGGCCGCATCGCTCACCCACGCCGCGTTATCGTCACAGGCGAGATGGCGGATGATAGTGTCCTCACAGGCTGAATTTAGGGCCTGCTTTTCTGTGTGTCGCGCAAGCGTCGCGCAAAATTTGGCCCCGGCTGCATCTTCTCGCGACCGCCTTGTCGATGTGTGCCCCTTTGGCGCTGTCGTTTCTTACTCCTTCAGCGCTAGTTGCTCGCGCTTGTCGTAGTAGCAGGTTGCACCCGTTGCGCTATCCGGTCTCGTCTCCGCAAGCGTAAATAACTGAATCGCCCAGACTGTGACCGGTCTATGATGGCGCGGAGAAGAAGACGTAAGACGCGTAGACGCTGCTATGCATCTCGCGCGTGAATCCTGCGATCGTTATTTTGCTGTCGTCAACCTGCATGCCTTCTCTCGTGCGCGTTGCTAGGGAGTGGTGGCGTTTCTGCAGGGGGACTCGGGGAAGGCTTCAGGGCTGCTCATCCGAGCCAGCGGCGAGGCTAAGGCCTTGAAACCTAACCCAGCAATGGCCTCGCGTCTCATGCGTCAGTGGCGCACGGTGAAACGCGAAGTTCTGCAGCGCAAGGTGCGGGAGTTGCACGTAATGCCTTCGGCTTTTGTTTCGTCGGGATTACGTATGCATCACTTTTGACGGTGTGCGCGCTCTGCGCCGTGGGTGTGATGGCGCGGCTGTTTGTTTTTTCCGCCGTTGTTTTTTTTGTGTTTACGGTTTCGTCGTTCGTTTGAGTGAGAGTCGTTGCAGGGGGGCACACTCCAAGGGTGCCTGTGGGTAGCCCCCTTGGCACGAGATTGCTGTCTCATTTGATGTGTTGTGCTAAGTTTTCCTGGTGCCGGCGGCTGCTGCCGCCGTTGCAGGAGTTATCTCGCGGCTATGAGTAGCGAGATGCCGCAAGGCAACACGGCATAATCTAATACGACGTGCCTGGTAGAAAACTGCTTTGGCCGTATATGGCCAGCACCGCCTGGCCGTTTGTGGCCAATAGAACCGAACCGGAGCCCGGTGGCTTCGCCCCCTGCTCTTTTGGTGCCAATGATTATATGAAGAACGTACTATAGTGGCAGCAGCACCGAGCAAGGGTGACGAGGTGCAGGCGGGTGACAGACCGCCGACGTCCTCTCATGGGCAACGAGATCTTTTTCGCTCGGTTGGTATTAGCTCGTTCACCATGTCTGCTTTTGACGCAGCTCCGTTTGCTTGTGGTTACATATACAGGTGGCGCTGCTTGCCTTGCGCGCGGGGCGGAACGACCTGGACGCCGCTTGGCAGTACCTGGAGAGTCTGCGCCAGCGACAGGTGAGGGGAGAGTCGGTTTGCTCGGTCGACCGACGGTATGTGGCCGCCACCGCCACCGCCGCCAGCTCTTCCACTGTCATTCATGTTACCACTGCACAAGCTATCTAACTTTGATTTTAAGTGGTTTTGTCCGCGAAACGTAGGTGCCGTCGTAGGGGGTGTATGGCGCGGCGTCCGCGGTTTCGGCTTTTGTTTGGTACCGGTATGTTGATTTTCGCGTTCGTGGAGTGAAGTGGGGAGTAAGGTCGATCGTGGCAATCGAAAACATGTTTTTGTGCGTCGCTCGCTTACCCGCGCCGAACGTTTTGGCGACGGGGGAGTGGGTGGTGGTAAGCTTTCTTTTGATTTCGCGCCCCGGTTTCGCAGTCATTGATCGGTTCTGTCCCCGATTGGCATTGTGATTTTATCGTTGCTTGGATCATTCTCCTGCTGAAGAATGGCCTTGGACAAGCACGTAGATAAGGTTTATGTGCCTGCTGCAGCATGACCTCGGACTAGCACGTAGATTTATTAGTGTAGCGTCATCTCCGCCATGGTCTCGCCGTTTCGCACGCTGCACCTGCTCCGGTTTGTGCCACTTCTTGTGGTCACCCCCCTGCTACCGCGATCGATGCCGCAGACAACCACCCTGCCTCCCGGCGTGCTGCCGCCGTTATCGTAGGCAGCCGTTACCGCCGTCTTCCTAGGAAGTCGATTACGGTTTTGGTGCACGCAGCTGCACCTTGGTGTTCTTCTGGAGTGGCGCTGATGTGTTTTGACCCCTCCAAAACTGCCTGCGCGTTTCCGGGACAAATTGCTTGGAATTTGAGGTTAATAATTTTCACAGTGTACGACGGTGACAACATTGATGGCCTTTGCTCAATGGTTGACCGACTGCGTTTTGTTTGTTTTTTGTTTTTGCTTGCTTTTTGATAGTTGTTAATGTTTGTTTGTCTCTTTATTTTTTTGGTCGTGTGTTTATACCTGTTTTTGTTTTCTCAGGACACTGCACGGAAGGAGCGGAGGCGCAGAATACAGGAGCGGCGCTTCGGCTTGACGGCAGACAAAAGCGGCGTCGTCAACGCCGCCCTTGTTGATCAGCTGGTTCAAGGAGGCTTCTCGCGCCCCAAGGCAATTAGGTAAGCGGAAGAGGTTATGATACGCGCGCTGGAGTACCCGACGTCCGGGATGGGTTGCGACGCCAGCAGGTGGCTTTGCGCTGTTCGCATGATAATATTACTCGCGTAGCTTGGGGATCTATCCATCCAAAAAAATGTAAATAACTGAAGAGGGATATCATCTATCCGAGGTATGAAACTGGCTCTGTTGGTTGATGCACTTAGAGGGGTAAGCTGCAGGGGAATTCCAGCTCTCCTTTTTTTCGGGAAAGGTATTGGGGTTCGGCTCTGGGGGCGGCGCGAGACGCCTGAGTGCGCCAACGCCTGATGACACCTTGGCGTTGAATGATTGATATGGATACCTCAGCGTCAACTGATGATGACGATGCCTGAGCGATAAACTGATGATGGCATCTCGAGGTCAACTTTTGGTGACGCAGCAACAGGCCGCTGCCTCTCTGCCGCGCCACACTGCCCTCTCACCACCACCGTAGTAAGTGCAAGCAAGATTATACCTGAAACACCGCGCGCAACGTTTTTGCCTTCCCCCCCGCGATTGACCTTGCGTCTGCTCGCCCGCCGGCCGCTCCCTCGACAACAGGGCCTTGCGCCGGCACAACAACGACGCCGGAGCCGCGTTGGCATCCCTCACGGCCTCCTTTTCGGGAAACCCAGGAATCGGGGACGACGACGAGGCGTTGGCAGTGCTTCAATCTCTCGGAGTTCCCCCGGAAGCGGCGCGTGATGTCCTGGGGAGAGCGGGAACGCTCTGTGACGCGCTGGGCGAACTCGGAATGAACGCTCCCCCGGGAATGGCGGGATCTCATCGTGATGAGGGTGTCGCTGGGAACCGAGCGACCCCGACGGAGGCAAGAGGGGGTGACCGGAGGGAGGGGGGTAACGAGGGGGAGAGTTCGGACAAGAACGAAGAATCAGAGGAGGATTCGGAGCCCACTCCCGAAGAGAAGAGGTTGTTCGATGAGCTAGCGGCGGACCGAGGCAACCAAGATAATGAAGGGTACCTGGACATCACGCTTGAGGACGAGGCGGATGCTGCGGACATGTGAGAGTTTTCGGTGTGTCGGTGGGGGGGGCGGAGTCGATCTCCGTAGTCGCGGGGTAACGTGGGCAGCGTTGGTCCGTCGCCGACAACGCTTGGGGATGGAACATGGCCGGGGTGGTTCTTGAAACCAAGCGGGGGGTGGAACACAGCTTTCTTTGCCACGGCGTTTGAGGTGAAGCGCAGGTTGGAGCTGTTAGTAGGCGTTGAGGTGAAATAAGATGTGAGTTGAACTGCAACTTGGAGCTATTGTCTCCGATCACGTTACACCAGTATACCTTGAAGTACAGCTTGAGGTGAAAATACAAGTTGAATTTGTTTCAGACGTTTTCCTGTCGCCGGTGATGATACAACCACAGTAGTACTGTTGACCGGCTGCTATGTGTGTACCTGGTACCACGCTTGCTTTCCGAAAAGGAGCCGTGTTGCCGCTACCAGGTGTGATATAGAAGTGTACTTGGTGTTTGGCTGTCTCCGCTCAGGCGCGAGTTCGCTGTCTTTTTTCGTTGGTACTGTTTTCCGGTGAAGAAAAGCGCCACCTTGATCCGGTAAATTGAATTTTTCCATTTTGCCGGCCATGGCTCCCGCCCCTCCTTCTCCCCCCACGACAGGTATCTTCATCTGTGCCGCGGTAGCATTCCTGTCGCCTTTGACCTTGCCAAAGTAAGGGCCGGCATTGCTGCTGCGGCGGCGGTGAACGAGAGAGCTGGCAGAGACGGCGAGTAACACCGGGTGTCGTGCACCCTGGTAGGATGCGGTTCTGGCCCGCCAACAAGCATCGCCTACTCTTGAGAAAGGTTGCAACCTTGTTGTGACGCCGACCTCGAGCATAGTCTATTCATAAGAAGTTGGCGTAGCGCTCACCGATGTGCACGATTTCTTAGTCCAATGTTATTGAGCGTCCTGAAAAGATGAGGCTTCGGTTCTTTTTCTTATTGTTTTGTCTCTTACGCTTAGTATCACCCTGCTGTACCCGGCTAGGAGCCAGAGCATCGTGATTTGCTTGTTTTGCATTATTTTACATTTCCTCTCTTCCGTGTGCACGGTAGAACCTGCGAGAGTTGTCCGTGCTTTAGGTTATATAGGGTGAATCGCGTTTCGTGTGGCGAGTCGTCGAGAGAGCTTCCAGTCCATGTATTCATCGGTTCCTCAGGCTGCCCTAAGTGCTCCCGGCGGGCGGATAAACAGTTGCGATGGATAGTGAGAATATGTTAAACCTCATGAGGTGCAGCGAGGAAGCCCGACGTTAAATTATGAGAGGGGGGGGACATGCATGATGTATCGTTTGCTGCAGAATGCAATACTGGTAACATGTGTCGTTCGCTTCGAACACTGCAGCATCTTGCAAGGTACCGGTACATGATTGGCTTGGATGTTGTCGATAGTATTTGTATAGGTACGCAGACGGATTGGGAGCTGTCGATAATATCGGCTTGCTGTTTGTTTTCTCCGTTGGCTTGCTAGTAACGATCCTGTCAACACTTCTCCCCATCGCTTGCTTACTAAAACCCGTAGAAGTAGCATCCAGACGTGCAGTTGTTACGCAGTCACAGTAGGAATGTTTCCATGACGCCGCTGTGTGCAGCACGACGCCTGTCAGGCCACCAAACTTGGTGGGGTATTTATGGCTCTGATCTCAGAAGGAGCACGGAATGCCCCGCCTTCACATTTCGTCGTAGTGGTATCATACACGAGGTACCTGGTACGTAGTAGGTTATCCACCCCCATTTGTTTGTACAGATGTTTTGTGTTTCCCTCAGCCCCACAGCACCTTTTGAGTATTTTGTTGAAACTGTAAAACTTGTGGGATCTTGGGCGTACCTTTCCAGTAAACTCCCAGTAAATTTCTAACAACGTTCGATGATAGACGACTTCCGACCTCGTCGTTCGATGCATCCAACCACTTCAACCAGCATGAACGAACAATGTGTGGTTCAGGAGAATATGACGAAATGTGCAGAACATCAGCTGTTCCAGAGGGAAACCCCAGCAACGCTCACAGCACGCACAGCCATCAACTCCAAGGCACAACCCCACATCCCCCACACCTTCCCGAAGGTCGGCAAACGTAACCCCACCCCCCACACGCCTCCGCGAAAGTCGGCAAACGTAGTGGCCATATGCAGTGAGGTGCGAGGAATGTTTTCTTCAGGTTGTGTTATTGATTCACACCCCTCGGTTTTATCTTACGAGAAGCAGTTTTGCTCTCGGTTTGATGTCCTCAACAGTCGAGACGTTTCAGCGGCTGCGACATTTTCACCTGTGGGTATGAGGTAATATGAGGGTATGAGCTATATGGGCCTAGGGACCGACTACTGCTTCGTATGCAAGGGCGCCTTTAGTTGCACTGGTCATTCACACGCGCGTTGCTTTGGGTGTTGCATCTCTTGTCTGTGAGTTTCTTGCTGCCCGTCTGATGCCTTCTGACAAGAAGAGGGTGGAAAATCTTTTCCAGGCAGGCGATAACGCCTGCCAGGAAATGAGGGGCCACTTGCTATATATCGTCACCTCGCAACGGGGGAGAGGGGATACTATAACACTAGCCCACTCTGAAGCGCCGCATATGCAAATTCATATGAATGCCAGGTGGAACTAAATCCATCGGGAGCATTAGGAGAAACGGCTGAAAATGCGGCGCTTCACAACCCACTCCCACACCTCTTCTCTTGCTAGGCAGAAGCCAAATAGACGGGTGCAAAATAAAGCAGACGCCAAGCGCTCGACGTTCCAGTGCGTGAAAGCCAATAGAACGCGTATAATTTGAAGCCGACATCAAACGTCTGAACATACCGGCACGTGATAGTCAACGGAACGCGTAGAAGGCGAACGAGGTAACTTTGGTACGCGAAATCCAAAGAGCAAGCTAGAATCACCGGAAAACTGAAGACGAAAAACGATACTTGGGAGAGCGGTGTCGCTTGTATACCTAGCAACATGAGCTATGACTAGTCACGCGACATACCGTTATGCTACTGAAGATCCAAATATAGTCTATATAACAAAAACCTGCTACCCGACCCACAGCGAAGGCGCGAAACACTACGAATTCGGGAAAGCAAAGGAAGCAGACTGTTTAATAGGTACTTAATGTGTAATTGCACGACTAAGCTCACTCGAGAGTAGTGAGCAAAGGAAACGATGCACTTAACTTAAGGCGGAACAACGGCAGATTACAACGGCAGAATATTCGGTCGCGCGATTAATGGGGACGGAACTGACGCATGCAAAATTTCGGCACACACTCTAGCGCGCAAAGGGTGATGAAAAAAAACGCAGAAAATAGCAGAGATTGTCACGGTCTACGCAATAGCAAGCGGAAAGGCGGGGTGCGAGGACAACATTCGGTTTAAATGATACTGGATCGGTAAATGGTCGTCGAGGGACGAAGTCTATGGCCTCGGGCCGAGGTAGATTATACAGTAAGGCGGAGAGGGAACGCAAGAGCGATGCCGCGGAGAGACCTGCACAATGGGCAAGCCGTACGGCAGTATGCGTATCTAACCTAGCGCTTACTCGGCATACACTGCGGCGGAGAATAGCAGATATAACAATAAGAAACAAACATAGCACGAGCGTTGACTCCGACCTTGGAAGGGCCGAAGCAGCTCGTACTAAGGGAAAACGAAGGCGTTACGAACAGTTCCGTAATTATCAACAAGGGGGAGGGGAGAAAGCGTAGTAATTCGTAGCTAGGAGACGCCATAAACCCGAGACTAAAAGGCAACAGGGGTGAGCGTATCCGTGTACCCAGCATGTACGAACGTTACAGCGGTCATCCATAAAAAAGGGGCCTGCGTGGTTGCTCCTTCGGTAATGCGGCATGCAGTGCTGTTGGGTCGTGACAGTTGGATGCGTTTCAACACGTTTCTACCGCTCTCTTACTCTGGGCCGCCGGACAATCAAAATTTTGGCGGGCTGATGTAATCTCACCACGCAACAACAGGCGTGTTTGCTTATACCATACACCCCATAGCCTCGGGCATTGGCTTCTACTTCCGCTACAATGGCACCGTGGGCGTCACACTATTCTAGGCACCACAGCTACTTGCGGTCAGCTTGGTTCGCAGAAGTGGTTCCCCAGCGCTAACAAGATACTATCTCGTTGACATCCCGCCTCAGCCAGACCTACGTTCAGTTGAAGAACATTTCGTTGCCGAAGGGCGGCAGGTCCTCCCTCTCACAGGGGTAGCCGACCTGGCGACCTCGTCGGAGTCGCCCACGCCTCGCCTTTGCGAGTTCCTTTGGATGCTTTGCAGCTCGAGGGCCGTACCGTTGGCTATTCTCCTGGACTACCTGCAACACGGCAGGTCTCGGCCTTTGTGGGTATGCCCCCTGCAGCTGTGGCGATCACGGCATCGCCTTCGCCTGCACGAGCGATTGAACCCGAACCAGCGTTCTTCGTTCCTGCGAAGTTTGGGCGCGCATGCCGTCACATCTGCGAGAAGTGGCGTTCGACCTACATGCCCCGCATTGGACAAATGTGGCCGTTGAACAACTGGGCGATGTTCTCTGCGAATCTTTTCCTGCTGGCGTTTTGTTCGAATCCAAGACGGATTTTGGTTCCTTTTCAGTGATGACTTTGGAGATTTCGGTCCAAGGAAAGAGTGCGCCTGTCATTCGTTTCCCGCGGACCATGTCAACCACATTTTCGCCAAGGAAGTCGTCGACACCCTGAATCAGTAGTTGGCGGCGGGACTGATCCAGCGCTCGACATCGCCGTATTCGAGCCCACTGGTAGTCATCGCGAAAAAGTTTGGAGGCGTCCAAATCACCGTCAACTGCAAGAACCGCAATCAAATATGCAGCCTAGGTCAGCTGCCCATCCCTCGCGTGGACCAGGCCCTCGACAGTGTTTTCCCCTTTTCGATATCTTATCTTCCTTCCATCAAATCACGGTGCACGAAGACACATTTTCTCTCACGGCGTTGCTCACACCGACAGACCTCTATGAGTGGCTTATTGGGTATATAGCAATACCCACTGAGTTACGTAGTCACGTGACTACGTAGCTCAGTGGGTAGTTCTATATAACCAATGAAGTATATGGTTGCGAGTCCGTTACTTGACTGTGCCCGACTTCGTAACAGGGATCTCCGGGACTCTCCCCTTGCCACGCACTACCGTAGTTTTACTCAGGATCAAACTGTCATAACCATTCACTTCTCCAGCCGCTGTTGACACGCTCGCAAAGACGTAATGATTTCTCTTTTTCTTTTCCGGGAGAAAAAGCGGAAATATGAAGTCGGCGGGAATCGAACACACGACCCACAGCATATTGGTTGTAGAGCACCACCCACTGGCCCACGTAGTCACGTGACTACGTAGCCCAGTGGGTAGTGCTATATGACCGTGACTACGTGGGCCAGTGGGTAATGCTCTAGTCTATGACCAATAAAAATGTACTTTATGCGCCACAAATCGGACGCCGAGGAAATGTTCAGGCAGTTCCTCGCGGATACTCGAGCAGATGGTGTCCCTTCACAGGTGATGATCGTCCGATCGGATGGGGGCGGTAAATTTCGCGGGGGAAAGTTTGGCGACCTATGTGGATCGCGATGCATTAAGCAGAAATTCACCACAGCCGATAGTCCCCAATTCAATGGGGTAGCCGAGCGCGCGCTAGGTTTGATTGAGACGGCCGCAATGGCCGATCGAATGCAGGCTCGCGAGCTTTTTCCCGGAGCGCGATTGCCGGCAACGGAATCGTTGCGGGCTAAATCGTCGAACTGGGCGTGCGTTGCTTTGAACCGCGCACAGCAACGCCCGCTAACCCTGCAAACAAGTCGCCGTACGAAATGTGGTACGGTAAACTGTTGAGGTATTAGTGGGGTATTAGTCCGTTTGACCACTTGCAAAAGGCTAACCAATAGCTTACCCAAACTAAGCCTTATAACACTTCTTCCCCCCTGAAACGGCGGGATAGCAGGTCGGCCGGATATACGGGCGGACTTGTCAATATCCAAGCGGTTTCATTTCCTGGGGATACCGGGGGGAGTATTTTTCGAGTTCGACATGAGGAAAGTCTGAAAAAGTCTATTGTGGTGGATGTGGGATTTGAACCTACGATCCAAAAAAAACATGATCTGTCGACGACGCCATTTGTTAAGGTATTAGTGGGGTATTAGTCCATTTGACCACTTGCAAAAGGCTAACCAATAGCTTACCCAAACTAAGCCTTATAACACTATCTCCCCCTGAAACGGCGGGATAGCAGGTCGGCCGGATATACAGGCGGACCTGTCAATATCCAAGCGGTTTCATTTCCTGGGGATACCGGGGAGAGTATTTTCAAGTTCGTGGGGAAAGTCTGAAAAAGTTTATTATGGTGGATGTCGGATTTGTACCCACGATCCAAAAAACCCATGTCCTGCCGACGACGCCATTTGCCAACGTATTATTGGGGTATTAGTCCGTTTGACCACTTGCAAAAAGGCTAACCAATAGCTTACCCAAACTAAGCCTTATAACGCCCCCCCTCCCCGGCAGTGCTTCTACATTTCCTCAGGCCTGGCTTCTGCAAGGTGAAGAGGGAAAACAAGTCCCAGACGAAAGCACAGGAATGTTTTTACTGGGGCCCTGCGCCTAACCACCCCCTAGACGCCGTACGAGTGCTGACCAAACACCGTACTCTGCTTATCACGCGTCATGTCACCTGGCAACGCGTGTCGCCTGCACCACCTGCACCTGCCCAGCAGCATGACTCTCTGTCTAAGGAAGAGGGGGGGTCCGAGGCCGACGACGAGGGCACGTCAACCCGACGTTGGGGGGGGGGGTACTGGACGAGCAGGACGTAGGTTTGGATCGCCCAACCGACCTTGACGTGATGTAGGGGTTTGATCCGCACGCGTTCTTGCAGGAGCGCTCACAGAAGACGCCTGCTGCCGGCGATGCTGGCGACGGGACAGCCGAAACGATGGACTCGTCTCAAGGGGGCACGGTGGACACCTCCTCGGTCCCGGCAGGGTGGGCCGAAACAGTCGAGACGATGGACTCGTCTCAAGGGAGCGCGGTGGACGCCTCCCTGGTCTCGGCAGGGAGTGCCGAAACAGACTAGACGATGGGTTCGTCTCAAGGAGGCGCAAAGGACGCCTCCTCGGTCCCGGCAGGGAGGGGATTAAATCTGACTGCATATAGCGATGCCGACTACGCCGACGAATCTAACGATAGGCGCTCGGTGTCGGGGACGGTAACAGCTGGGCAAGTAGCACACAGAGGTGCGTTACGTTGTCTGCAGCAGAAGCAGAGTATGTAGTCCTTGGTGAGGGGGTGAAGGAGACTCTGTTTACGGGCGCAGGCTTACCGTTTATTCGTCCAGAGCTAAGCGGATCGTGTGTCCGAGTTGTTGAAGATAATCAGGGGGCTTGCTGGGAACCTTCTTAGTTCTGCGCGGAGCAAGCACATAGATGTGCGTTTCCGTTTCGTCCGAGAGTGACTTCGTGCCCAGAAAATTGGCCTTCAAATCGTGGCTTCGGAAAAGCAGCATGCGAATATTTTGACGAAATCCTTTGGTGCGACCCCTTTTAAATCTCACCGTAATTTTTTGGTTGAACCTACCGTTGGAGAATGAGTAAGGGGTGTGAGCATTATTCGATGAGTACCATGTTTGAGTCATGCGAGGAATAATTTGTCAGGCCGCCACCCCACGCCACTTTGAGGCGCGTGGGTGAGAAGGGCGCTACTTGGCATTTTCGTTTCTGGCCATGGTCATCGTTTGAATGCGGCGATTGTTACAATCGCAATGGTTTGGATGATGTAATACAAAAAACAATCGCAATAATTTGGATGATGTAATACATACAGGGGGTTTTGACCCGGTGGACGGGTTTCCTCCTGCGGGACTTTCGTTGGCTGTTCTTTGGTCCTAGCTAGTAGTTTTGGATGCCGATTCGGTCTCGTCACTGCTGTGAAGAGCCAGGGAGGGTGTTAGTTTGGATCGCCACAGCACGACGACTACCATAAAGTTGTGGAGGGTTGCGTATATTTTTGTAGGCGTTTTTATGCAACTTTTCCTGTGGGAGGAAGGCCCTAGCACTCCGCTCTCTGCTCCTTGTCGACTCTCTGTCCTCTAACACAACGAAGATGAGAACACTTGTCAGACCGCGTGCTGTCAGGGCGTCCGGGCTCAGACTCTACGAACATGGCTTGTCTTGCCTCAGGGCTGCAGCGCGTCGCCTGGGTGGTTGATTAAGGCGATCAACGAGGTGATCTAGGGTTTGGAACAGGTGGCGGCCTATCCCGGCGATATGATCAGACTCCGACCCAACGGCCCACATCGAGACAATACGTGCACTCTTCGAGCGCCTACGTAAGCGCAACCCCAAGCTCTCCCCCTCGAATGCTTGTGTGGGCGTCACAGGCGCTAACTTCCTAGGCCACTCTATTTCGTTATCAGGTCTGCGCGCAAACGCGGAAAAGTGTTGGCATTGACTAAAATGCCCGCGCTCCAGGATCTGAAGCAGTTACGGGCCCTCATCGGAGGCGTTGGCTACTATCGTTGTTTTTACGAAATTTGTCTAATGCGCCTCCGCCCGATAAACTCCCTCCTCAGGAAGCACACTTGCCATGGACAAAATCACGATCCTAGCAGAGCTTCAGGCTCCGCTCATTTTTGGTCTTCCCGGATTAAATCACCGTCGTCGACGGCTCCCGACCGTTCCTCACACCAACGCATGCATCGACAATTTAGGCGCCGCCCGAAAACAAGAACAGCTGGACGGCTCGGTGCGCTGATCGCGTATTTCAGTCGCGCTACACTAGGTGCGGAGAGACATTGGAACTCTACTCGATTTCGAAGCTGGCAGCACCTTTTGGGCAATCAAACGCCTTCGACGTTACCGTTGGGGACGAAGTTCCGCCCTTATTTTTACCACAAGGGTCTATTAATAGGTAGCATCGGCAAGGTGGGGGACGACAACGCACGTGTCCAACGGTGACTCGACTTTATCACCGCGTGCGATTACAACCTCGTGCATCGGAAGGCCAGCGCCAACGGAAAGGCCGATTTCCTATCTCGATTGCTGGAGCCTCCCACAGCACATGACCGCAGTGGATCTGCCAGCCTCAATTCCTCAGAGGATGGTAGTATATGCCTCATCCGGGCCTGTGGTTTTCGCACTCGTTCGATCCCTGAGGTCGGCTTGGGTGGGGTGGTGCCCTGCCCCAATAGCGCCGTAGTGAGTGGGCTCCCTCTCTTTCCTCTTCCGATTTCTGCAATTTTTGCACCAACGGTGCATGTATGAGGATTGACGCCCTTTCTGATTCTTCTGGGAGGTTCGCCGCTCGTTCTTCTGCCTCCGTCACCACCGACGATCGCCGAATCGGCCGAAGGGGATTTTTGCCCACCACCGACACCGCTTTCGCTTCGCTTTTCGTCGAATCCCCTCAGGGCGGCATGAGCTCCGCAGAAGCTCCCGCTGCCGCGACAACTGTCGCTCTGCAGGATCCTTCCCCTACGAGCCCTGCACGGGCAAAAATGTCACCGCAATCACTGGTTCGGCCACATCCGACCTTTACGCACCCGGCAATTCAGCGTCTCAAACTTCCCCGCCGTCTTTCGCCATCTCCATTCGGACGCGCCGGCAAGCAGCCGCAGCACCGGGACTGCGCCACCTGCTGTTGACGATGGCTTCGAACCCGGCGGGGCGCCTCGACCGTCTGTCCGGCTTGCAATCACCCCGACGAAAGTCCCACGGCCGCGACCGACTCCGGCCGCCATTGCGGCCGCGGCTCCTGCAGTCTCGCCTGTCCCGACTGTACCCATTACGTCCGGCCGCGATCACGTTGAAGTCAATGGGAGCCCCCCTTTTGGGATTCGCGCCCCCATCAGGCACCCAGTCCGTCTCAACGATCGATTTAGATGCCCTTGGCGCCGCTGTCGAGCTGCTGTTTGTCGATTCCGCCGCGCCCTACTCGCGCGCCGATTGGGAGCGGGAGCAACAGGCTGAGCCCACGCGCCAAGTCACCAAACGTTACATCGCTCTCGGCCGGTCACCAGCCCTGCCACCCGATGAGTTGTCGGGTCCTCATTCGCACCAGCGTCCGTCCTTTTCGGAGGTCCAGGAGCTCGCTGGTAAGGGACGGTTACACACCATGCAAGAAGGCATCGTCCTGATTTATCGAAAACTGATTCCTCCTCTCCTGCCTGGCGCATCGCGCCCAGTGGGGCCGGCGGCTTGTCTATTGAGCTTCAAGCCTATTCGCATATTTGTGCATTTGCTCATGCACTCGCGAGTTATGCATGCTTGCCACTCGACGGCTTCCTACCATCATCGTACCACACGCACCTTGCGAACGCTCGAGCGTTTATACTGGTACATTGGTATGGACTTTTGCACCCGGCGATGGCTTCGAAACTGACTGCCTGGGTTGTCAAGCACGGAAAAGTTCAATGACTGACGGTGCACTGGGCCGTAATCTCATCACTCCTGCCAGAGAGGCCTGGCATTACAGTCAGCATGTTTTTTTTCGCGCCTCTTCTAGTAACGCCTCACGGCAACGCCTATACCTTGCTCTTCACGGACCGTTTTAGCCGCAAGGCCGACATGTTTTCCGCGACCGCCGCCGAAATAATCGCTGAGGGAACGGCTAACGTTCTCATGCACAAGCACATTCCCTGATGGGGGTGCCCGTGCAGCTTTCTTTCGGACAACGACCTCCATATTTTGCTCCAAGCTTTCGCACGCTGTCTATAAGAAACTGGGGGTCCGTAAGCTTACCACTATCTTATACCATCCCGAGGGCAACGGTGGGGTGGAGCGCGTTAACGACAAGATTGTTGACATGCTGGCCATGGTCGAAAATGAGCGCCAAGATAACTGGGACTTAATGCTTCCGCACGTCGAATTTGCTTACAAGAATCCCGTTACCGCTGCCATAGGTTTGGCCCCCAACGAGGTCCAACCGGTTCGGCTTTCATGCCCCCCCATCACGGTTTTCGAACGCGCTGGGCAAACAGGACACCAGAGTTTGGCCCGCGTCCACTTTGCCTATTGCGACCTGGCGTCTGATTGTCAGCGACGAGCGGAGGGCATCGTCCGCGAACACCATGCCCTCACTGTTTCACACGTGGAATGCCGAGATTCTACCCTTTCCGAGGCACGGCGCCGGGTTCCCGAATTCGTCGTAGGCGGTTGGGCGTGGTTATACAATTCAATTTCTACCATTCGCCAAGGTGCGAACTCTGACACGGCCGCCAGGGTCCTCAAGCCTAAATTTTGCGCTTAACTGGACGGGCCGCTAAAAAGTCTTCGCAGGTGATTCTTACTCCTCCACCGGCACCCCGGACGCCCCCCCCCCTAGGCGCTAAACACCTGTACTTGGATCTGCCCTCCGGCGTGCCCGGCGCAGATGTCCACCAGCGCATTTCGGTAAAACGCTGATAGATCTGTACCAACTCTCGCGGCAACGGCGACATGCCGAAGTATTTATCGTTAGGATTGATACAACATGTGCTTAACAGCTTCTCCAAGAAGCCCCCCTCGTACCACGTGACCGAAGATGATGTTTCTACTCCCGTTCGAAGACTCGAAGTGGAGAAGATAACCGACCATCAGTTGGTTCGTGGTCGAAGCAGGGTCATCGCGGTGACGTACGAGACGCATTGAAGGGGCTTCTCTAGATCTTCCCAACAGCTTTTATAAATAAACCGAAGTTTAAATAAGAGGTATCTCGAGTAGCATGGGGCACGTGGAATCCCGTGTAAATCTACGAGCACCACCTCGTAAGGCTAGGGAGAAATAAACAGACCAACAGCTCTCTCGCCAGCGGATTTTCCGTCACTGGGTCGGAAGAACTAGCAGCGCCGAACCCACCGCCTATAACGCCGGATGAGCATTGGTGTGGCACAATGGGCGAACCGTTCCGAGTAACGGGGATATTTTCTGGCGTCCGGCTACGGCTGCATCCCGCGGGCAGACTGACTTCGCCGCTACCAAGACATGGTCGTACCCAACGGAGGTCTTTCCGGGCGCAAGGGTGACGAAGGTTTGTGGTTGCTTGGGAAAATCAGCGTGCGTACGCCTGCGGATCGGGTATACTTGGTGCGGTTTTCGGATGACCCGGGACTGATCAAACTTCTTCTTTCTCCGGCGCGCTGCACAACTTCAACAGGAGGTGTACGAGGCTTTTGGTGTCTGCAAGTATACACCTATTAATGGCCAAGGCTACTGTAGGGGCTGTCCCCCTTTTTTTTCACTACTGGATTTGAGCCACTCGCACGAGGAACTCTGTACCTCACGGACGAAAGGACTTTGGACCGCCTGGTTGGCGCAGCGTAGCTAACCGTTCCCTTGCGGATTCATGTGGCACAGTCAAAACAGCACGAAAGCTTAAGCCCGCAAAGGAACAGAGGGGTCACTCGCCCGTAAAAAAAATCCCAGGTACATCAAAAGTACCCCCCCCCTATTTTCCCTAACCTCGGACTAAAATAGCTAGCGCGTTTACACGGAGGATTCAGCGCAACATACTACGCAACGAATGAATCTCCAGGCGCGGCCGTGATTAGCTGGTCACCGCTGCGCTCGACAGTTTGCCGTTTTCCTGGGTTCTGCGGGTCGGAAATTCAGTACTACGCTACTGCTTCACGGACAAGGGTATTCGATTTTCATCGGAACGGCATCTACTCTATGTTGTCGGAGGGCCAAAATAATCAGCAGAGACCTAGCCATGTGGCTGCCAGGATCTTGGAGGTAGTTTTTACGCTCTCTGATTGGCCGAGGGCTATGTGGTGGTCCGCCGAACGGAAGAATTATGAAATTTCGAAACGCGGCGCAGCCACGTTTCTGGCCCGTTTGGGGTCCGTTTTGGGTCCGTTTTGGGTCCGAGTTGGGGTTGGGTTAGGGTTAGGGTTAGGGTAAGGGCTAGGGTTAGGGTAAGGGCTAGGGTTAGGGGTTAGGTTAGGCCTACACCCGTACCTCGATCCCACCAGGAAGTGCTTCCTAGCTCGCAAACACGAACAGCCCACCGCCCCAAAGATCCGGGCGACCAGATCGCTGGGTAAGCTCAAAATAATAACTATAATAATACTAGGTTCATCGAGGTTTCCTGGTCTTGGGTCTATGGGCCAACTCAAGCCGATACCCGGCGTAGGCGGCTCGTTCGGTGCGAAGCCGCAGGGGTGGATGGGGTAGATGCCAACAGTGTCGGGGCCAGTGAGGCGGTTGCGTCCGGTGCGATCGGCGTCGGTGACTGGTTGTGGTAGGCGTGAAAGGAAGTCGGCGTTGCCGTTGGCCGTACCTTTGCGGTACTCCAGCGTGTAGGTGCAAGCCGAAAGGAACTCGAGCAAACGCCGGACGCGGGCATTGTGCTCGCCAACCTTGGCGATTAGCTCTCGTGAATGGTTCTGTCCGTGGCGATTAGGCCTCGCTGAGAGGTGTGGGGGAATCTATAGCCTCATGTATTTGTTTCGAATAGCCGCATCTTGGAACCCCCTTTCCCGGTCTTTTAGGATGAACCTTGTCGTCACCCTTCGACCGTCTTGAGGTCTGCGTATACGACTATTCAGGGTGGGCTAATGTAATAGAGTGTCAGTATAGCTGGCAATATATTCGGTAAGATAGCCCGTAGAGTCCTGGTCTTCGGTCACAAGAAGATTCTCTTAAACGGAATATTCTGAGTGGAGAAGATAACCCGTAGAATCTAGCTAGCTTATACCACAAGAGAGTTCTCGGGAATGGAACATTCCTCGTCTGGACAAAATAGATAGATGTAAGCGCCTTAAGCACCCATGGGAATATAGAACATCTTGGAGAACGTTCCTTCTACGTTCCACAGGTAAAGGTCCAGAGAAGAGCACTGCAGCAATGCTGGGGGGAAGCGAACTCTGTGAGCCTCACCCCACCCCCATGGTCTCCTACTCCTTTCTTGTCTCCTCGAGCTTCTCATAGCTCAACGCCAATAATAAGAAATCTGCCTAGAAGAGCCGGTCGGTGCTGTCTCCAAGCGAAGCTGATACCCCTGAGTCCCTTGCCCCACACCTTCCTGGCACCACGACTTATCACAGTATGACATCATAGTGTAAGAGAAGTACCCCCTCTTAAGCTACAACAGCAGTATGTCATATATATATATAGTCGTTATCTTTCTAGAGCCACCCATGCCGCTGATCCAATTCACCCCATCCCCCCCCAATGCCCCTCCTTCCCCACCACCCGCACCATCGCCTAGACCTAGTACCACGCGTATAGCAAACCCCTACATCTATGCGACCTAAAGCTGTTAAAATCCCTTTTGCCTCAACCCCCCCCCCCCACCCACCCACGCCCTCGAACACTCCCCGCTCTCCTCACTGGTTGTACGACTTACAGGATATACATGATAAACTGGTGCATTCCTTCCAAAACCGTCAGATTTGTCCCTTAAAGGATTTATAGTTCCCACGCACAGATTGAATTGCCCCGCCCGTCCCCGCCCACCCCCCCTCGCTCCCTCTTGTTCAAACCCATGCCCCCACGCCCTTCAAAACTCCGCCCTCCCCTCACCGGTTATACGACTTACAGGATACATACACTTGATAAACTGATGATGCATTTCCTTCCACAGCTGTCAAATTTTGTCCCCCTCAATAACGGGTGTTATAGTTTCCGCGCACAGACTGACTAACATCAACCTGTTGACCCTGATAGCTATACTGCAGTTCCAAGGGGAGTCGCCGACCTATATCCTTAATGAGGACACACAACCCGTAATACGCGCGATCGGAGTATACACAGAGCTTGCAAAGATCAGTTTCGACAAAATCTTCGATCTCACAGCTGGATGGAGTGTATTTTAATTTTCAAAATATAGTCTAGTAGTTTTGGGTCGGGTTTGGGGCCTGGTTTTGTTATATTAGCGTTTTGTTTTTCGTCCTGGTGACGACGCCATTTGTTAATATATTACCTGGTACCAGGTAGAAGGTATTATTGATAGTACAAGAGGCTACGCCGGCGGCCTGGACGGCCGCCGGTCGCAGCGCAGGATAGTAAATATCAAGAGGGTAAGAAGTAATGCCAAGAGTTAGACGAAGTTTGTTAATTCATACGCCTGGGTGGCATGTGTTCTCGGGGATCACGAACTTTTCTTCCCCAGATCCTATCACAAACCTCGCTTAGTGGCCTTTACAATGGCGACGCCGGCCAGGTAATCGACCCCCCCCCGTGTGTCGGAGGTCAGAGAACACGTACCGAAGAAATAACGCCAAGACATTAGCCCTGTGTGCAGACTACGCACCAAACGTCTCACAGGGCACGATTTTTCGGAGATCTCGTCGTAGATCTCGACGTCGAGGCCTCGCGCGCGCGCTACGGCGCCGAGCGGGCGGATCAGCTGAGCCGGTGGTTGCAGGCGAGGCGGGGGCACGCCTCAGCGAAGAAACCGCGCGGAAAGGCGGTCAGAGGCGGGAGATATCCGCAGACGTAAGGATGTGCATATATATATGTGATAAACGAACTAAGATATATATATATAGATTTACACTGATGCCTGTAGTATTAGTCTAATCGTCCGTTTGACCACTGTCTGGTTTTATTATTAGTAGAAGGTTAACCGATTACCACTTGATAGATGTGTCCACACTAAGCCTTTCAACAAACTGTAACGACAACACCAACATCCAACATCATCATTCCGCTACACTCCGTTGCATACCACTTCTTGTGACGGATTTCCCCCGTAGTACCGTGAAATGGCGCCAAACACCCACGGTGTGCTTTTTTCTGCGCCCGGCTGAAACGTTTTTTTGTTTCGTTGGTTGGGTTCAAAACTGGCCCGGATCTCTGGCGCGAACCGTGCTCATGGAACTCCTGGAATTCAAACCCAATATGGATTTAAATATAAGAACTGTTTTTTCATTAATATTAAGATATAGTTATCCTTACAATTACGACCATAATGGTATCAACTGCTGTCGCTGTCGCTGCCGTGTTGCTCTCTCGCTGTGTTTGTTGCATCGAACCGTAGAGCGTATAGCGTAGAGTGCACACCCCGAGACCTTCGCCTTGCTTCATCCGGATAGCAAGATGGTCCTAGTGGACTCGTCAGATGCCTTCATCAGCGAGCTTGAACGAATGTTTGCGCTGTGCAGAGAACGAGGAGCGGGAACCGTGTATATAACACTAAAGAAGGTAGAGGCAGGGAACAAGCAAGCCACGAATAGCGACGGAACCGCTAGGCCAAGAGGGGGCAGCGGAGGGAGGAGAGAAGGATGGCTTGCTCGAGCCAAAATATCAAATAAGAAGACGCGGAAGGTATCAGTACTGGTGAGTAAATGCGAACGTCAGCAGTTTATCTTTTCCTTTTTTCTTTTACGGCGAGAGAGTTGGGAACAGCAGCTTGTTGCTTGATTCGTCAAGAACACGGGGCTTAAATGCGAACTCATCTTACGTACAAGCGGAGCTTCGCCGCGACCGGGATCCCCGCCGCCGGTTCCGCGCACGCCAGTGACGGTCGTGATATGTAGGTACGTTAGAGTAAAATTCGAGGCCGTAAAATCTGTAGCAGCAGCGCTGCCAAGTGGGATGTACACTCGCTCGTCGTCGTGATACCTAGTGGCCTGGTGGTATGAAATAGCAGCGGCATGATCAAGGCAACGACAGCAGGCAGCAACCAACGGTCACACCGCGATACTACTACTATGATCATAGCAGCATCAAGCAGCAGCAACAGGACAGAGCAGCAGCAGCGCCCGTCGCTCGTCGCTTTAATAGTATTGCTGTAGCATCAGCACAGGACAGCACCAGCACCAACAAGTAGCGCTAGTGGCAACAGTATATACGTGGCAGTAGTATTATTAATAGTGACCTCCGCAATATGAGTAGTCTAGTTGTGTTAAGTCATTTTTTGTCAATGTTTTCGGACATATCTGTTCGAACGCGCACTGTTGTTAGCCCAAACGGAATGGTGGGTGGAGGGTGGACACAACTCGAACCGCGCGGTCACTGCTGTCGTCAAGGTTTGGGCGCGATCTGTGCATTGTGTGCAGTGTGTCGCACGTGGCAAACCTTTACGGGCATGGAGGCCCCTCTTAGAGTAAACGCCCCGCATAAGGTAGACTCCTCGGGGCTATTTTCCTGTTTTCGGCGAAAACGAGCACAATCCGGTGCAAGCGCCCCCTCTTCAATAAAATGCGAAACACACTGTAGTTAGTGGCCACACAGTAAACGCCCTCCCTTTCGTATGTTTGCGGTACAAACCTCGGGGCGGTGCTTGCAACTTGTTCAAGTGAGGGGAATGCACCTGGTTCCGATGCAGGCAAGCGGGTGCTAACTTAAGAAATGTTGAGACATGATGAGGGTGCAGAGTACTGCTGTGCTGTAGGTACATGTTCTGGGCAACAGCAAAACACGCCGAAAACTGCTGTGGTAGTAAATCAGCCAAGGGCACCAAACTTTGAAAAAGTGTTCTGCTTATTTAAAATTGTCACCGCCCAGCCACTCGAACGAGTACCGTGCTATCATGTATTGGGTGTTGCGTGTATTCCAGCCCGTGTTGATGTGTACGCGATGGCAATGGGCTCTCTTACTGATTACTGAGTAAGACAGCCCAAGTTTGTCGATGTGACAAACGTTCAGCAAAAGCACGGAGGGTAAACGCGAGGGGGTGTTCCGCAAATGCGAGGGGGTGTTCCATAAATGCGAGGGGGTGGTCCGCGCTGCACCATTGCGCAGCAGGCGCGGAAGCGGGCGCCGTCGTGCCCCGCCTTGTGGGCGCCGCTTTGCCAGGACGGCGCAAGCTTCCCCGGCAGTTTGAGCTCTTCTCATGAGTGCTTTTATGGGTGCTCGGCGCCTTGTTAGTGATGTTACTGTAGGTTGCGACAAGACCAACACCTGCTGCTGTGCTGTTGCTGTGTGTAAGGGGTACTAGGTGTATGTTGTCCTGTTTGTTATGTATCGCCTCGGGGGGCGAAAATGCCACAAATACGTTTCCAGAATACGCCCCTGTCACATAACACGCGCCCGGCGGCGCCTTTTTTTCGCTCGAATAATCATAGCACGCCGGGGGGGCGTGTGCTAGAATTATTACGGTAAGTGCAGCAGAAGCCACAGCAGTGTGCACGTGTTATCTACCAGGCACGTGCTTATATCATATTTCAGCAAGCTCAACCCACCGTCGGTCATCCGGGCACTACTACGTGCAGCAGCAGTAGCAGTAGCAGTAGCAGCACGCGAGCAGCAGCATGCGTCCTCAGCTGCAGCAAAAACGCACGCATACTCCATGCAGACCTTGAAAAACACGCAATACGTATGATGTTGACTCAATATATCCAAAACCAAATCACATCGCAAATCACCGAAAACGGAAAAATCGTTTTTTTCGGGGTTTGCTTTGCGCGTTGTTTACCGAAAAACTCGTCCACACATTCCCGAAATACTGAAATTTTACGACATAATGAAAAATGACGTGGCCCTCAGGTACTGTGAATAGCAGACTAAAGCAGCACTTTACCTGTTGTTATAGTAGGCCATCTTTTCTACGTGGCCATTTCGCACTTCGAGCGTTTGTGTTTGAGTTGAAGTTCTCCATGATTTGGGAGGGGATTTTACGCTACCCGCAGAATCACGTCTGGCTGGTACCTGGCACCAGGTATATTCGGTATGGTGTTTTTGTTATGGGCGGGCTGCTGAAAAACCGACGTTATGCGGCGGTTGGTGTTCTGATCATGATAATCAAGGTCAACATCAGTAATGCAGAAGGACTTTTTCTAGATTGGAAAAGGGGAATAGCCCCCGTTTCCCTGACACTCTCCGGAGGGATTCGATGCCTCAAGCAAGTTTTCGAGGTTATGCTGTACACCGAAGGTCTCCAGCGAACAATTCTGCTGTTTTGTTGTAAAGCGGTCGACATGCTACCAAGGATATTGAGGACAGTGTGTAATAGGATGGAGCAGGTACACGAACCCTCACTCGTCGAGATCGTGTGCAAAACTTGCAAACGGCAGGCTGCTCATTGTAGCGCATGCTTCGAGGCAAATAACGTAACTTTTAGAGGGTTGCGCCAACTTTGACCACGCTTCGAGCATTAACAAAGATGCATCCGCTGCGATGTCGAACTATATTGTTTCAACCCGTTTTATCTTTTCCACCCACGTGGGAACACTTTGCCGAATTCTTGAACCCTCACGTTGTCCGTGTGGTTTTGCTCGTCTCACCGACCTTGCGGCCTGCCCTCCCTCACGTCGTCTGATCAACTTCGCTCCATATGCGATAACATCCACCAGATTGTCAACTGGCCCTAGACCTGCTTTTCCTCGAGTAGAGAGACGAATAATGTAGTCTACTAAATACCAGGTGTAACACACATATAGGGAGATTTCAAAATATGGCGCAATCTTTCGGCAGCACATGGGATATAAAAAATCGAAGCACCGCGCTTCGATCCGGAGCGATGTTGTAACAACGCGTGTACCGTCCACCCGCTTTATATACCAGGTGTCAGACGCCGAGGTAGATCAGCTGCGGGAACGACTAGCAAGCGTCAAGAAATCGGCGGCGGCATGCACTATATCGGGGGCAACAAAAAAACAGGGACATAAAAGTTCGGACAAGGGAAACAACGGCGGGACGCCGAAAGGGGGCGCCGCAGGTTCACGAGGCACATGACGATGCTTACAGAATTGTCGTGGTTTTCGTTGTGTTTCATGTGTCATTTTTATCTCGCTGCACGCTTTGGACTTTCCGCGCCCGGCATGGAGTGGGGAAGCGTGAAGGAGGGGGGGGGGAAGAGACAATATGTCGGAGGCGCGCTTTTTTTTTCTGGGTGGGGGGTCAGCGGTCCACGCCAGGCCAGGCCATCTCCGTTGTGTGGTTTTGGCGCGAGGAAAGAAGCGCGGCCCACGTTGGTGGCGTTATTTTCTGTGTGGTCGCTGCTAACTTAATCAATGTCGCGACAAGCTTTTGTTCGGAGATCTAGTCTATGTTGTGCTCTTCCCGTAAACGCAAGCTCGAACTGCTGACAGTACTCGCGAGGAAGCGAGATGTCACACATGGTGGTGGTACATTAGTAACAGAGTAATGCCTTCTGTGTGCCGCAACAATGGTACGCAATATCACCAACTTCAATTTATTGTGATGTCTGCAAGCAAGCAGCACGGCTGGCGGTGTGTTTGCGCTGGCTTGGGGTGCTTGCTGCACGCAGCACAGCTCACGTGCTGTGTGTGGCTTCGAACCGCCCTCCCGTGATTTCGGCAAGCTACAGCTAAAACCGCCACGCGTATTTTCCGTGATATTGCCTGCCTTTTTTTTAGATATTTCATTGAGAGTGATTGGTGACCGCAAAACCTTCACGGTAAAATGGCTATGATATTGCCAGAGCCACTAGCCCGTAGCCCATAGCCAGTCTGCCCGTATAGGTTTGAACGAACGATGCGTATCCCTTCATAAAGTCACGATCTCACTCGGAGTCGGCGCTTGCGAGTGGTTAGCGCCTTAGGTTGAATCAAACGAGCGCGGTGCATCCTGTTCATTCATTCATTCAGTCGTCCATGATCTCGCCCGTGATGGGCGTTTGCAAGCGGTTGGCGCCTTATCTCGACTCCTGACTGCTGTGTCGCAGTCTACAGGGGCCGGAGGAGGAGGGGATGTACGCCATGCCCTCAAATAAGAAATCTGTTTCTTGGCTGTAACAACAGAAGAACACAATCATAGAGCTAGGCCTACGCTATAGCAATTGATTGTTCGTGAAGAGTCAGTGTCACGCGATCGAGGTTTTTCTGTTCGAAAAGAAATTCTGACAGCCAGCCCGCTGTGCACAAGCAGTGGTAGGAACGATAGGTCGGCCTCGACTTATTAATTATTATTACAGGAGTGCCAACCAACGTGTTTAGCTATGGTTTAGTTCAGTTTTGAAACGTTCTCCCGCCTTTTCTAACTTGCGACACCCCGGCCGGGGATTTCAAGCTAACCACATCCCGAAGGAAAAGCTTGTACCCACTATTAATTATTAGATGCTGCGCCAGCTGTATATATAGTCTATTATAGACTATAAATGTTGGGTATACACATTTTAGTGCCTCTCTTCTATATCCATACATTCTCACAACTCTCTTGTATGCACAACAGTTACACACAAAAGCAGTAGTAAATAACGCCGTGACCGTAGATGTGATAACGGAAGGAACGTATAATAATAAGACTCCCTGTTAATAATGAGTAAAACATTTTTGACAATGTGGGGAAAAACTCTAATAATTAATATGACGACGCTAACCCTGTGGGTATGTATGCTGGATGTCGATGGAAAGTCACCGGTTGCTGTTACCATCGTAATATAACTACAGGATATATTTGATAAACTTATGCCTATCCTTCGACAGCTGTCTGATTTTGTCCCCCTCAGAAACCGGTTTTATAGTTTTCGCGCACAGATTGATTGGGTTGACCCTGGTACAAGCTACATTGTAGTTCCAAGGGGAGTCGCCGACCCATATCCTTAATGAGGACACACACCACCCAGCAATACGCGCGGTCGGAGTATCACACACAGATTGCAAATATGAGTTTCGACAAAATCTTCGATCTCACAGCTGGAGGAGTGTGTTTTCATTTATCGTTACACCAGGTAGGTAGTAAAAAACTCGTCGTCCCATCGTTACTCCTTGACTCCTCCTGACAACAGAAAGTCTTCCGGGTAACTCAAGTTCCGACATTCCATCGTTATCTGCTGTTCAGTGTATGTTAGTCCATGATTGCAGAGGTTCGATTTCTTCCGTCAGCCACACTACACAAAATGCGTGTACGACAGATTAATACGAAGTACATAGCAAGCGATATCTGCTGCAGGTCTCTGCCGCTGGACTTATGACTCTCTGGACTGCATACTGGTCCCTGGGTTTGCCACAGGTTGTAAACGAGCCCTTATTTATCGAAGTTGACCCCCCTTGAATAACGCCTTCCATCCACGGTACAACTTTCAAGTGACATCCACTCAGCAACTCAGCAAGCAGACCACGAGGCAATCACGTCATATCGTTCTCTCGGTATCAAGCGAACATGATCGGCGCCCTGCGCCGACGAGCGGAAACACACTCGTCATCGGGCCAACTGCACGGGGGCCCAGACCGATCTACTTTCCTCGGATTGCCGCCGCACTATGGGGGCTTATTTATGTCGACGAACAAAAGCCCGTCTCCTCCAGCAGCAGAGGAGGAACGGAGCAGCATTGTCCACGCTCAGAGAGGATTTATGAACTGCTTCTTTTGGTGTGGCCAGCCGGAGGAAGCATACGACGATGACGATCTTGAAGATTCCGATGACCTTGCCTCAGGAGTACCAGATGTGAGCTGGGCGTGTGGTGTGTTTTGTCGGCGACCCCCCACTTGATGATGGGGGAGATATTGGTCTCTTTGAAGCGCGGCTGACTGCGTATCACAGCACTCTTGCTGAAACTGCTGTGCTGTTGTAGTGATACGAGCAAGCACGTTTGCACGTACAGACTGCTGCTTACACTGATATAGACGTAGAGTACCCGCCCCGATGCCCGATGAGATCAGACAGTTCGTTAGGTGGAATGTGGAATCTACTGATTTGGTCGTGCATACTGCTGTATTCAAAATGAAGACTCGAAACTTGTAATGAGAGGCAAGAAACAATAAGAAAGGCAGGCTGACGTAACGCAAGGACGTCAGAAAGCAGGGATTCACTATCTGTTATGCTGAAGTTTGTGTGGAATTCACCCTATCTCGAGTAAAAAACCCAACATGTTGATTCTTACGCTGTAGCAGTCTACAGCAGTAGTATGATGGTAGCGTGATGAGTGTTGGTAGCTAGGTGTGGTACTTGCGCAGACGGATTGCTGTGTTGCGTAAATACGCAGGCACGCTCAACTCGAAGTAATAGAACATGGACAGACGGCAGGAGCTACGTGTTACGTTCCGAGGTGGCGAGTCAATCTCGCGGCAGCGTGACAGCTGTCTGCTTGCTTAATTCTGCTTGCTTGCGAAAATATTTCATTTTTTTCGGTGTGTCTTCGCCAACACTCATCCCAGCTAATGCAGGCTGTGGCTGTTTTATGGTTCATGCTGGCTCATGTTCAGTGTTCAATTGATGCATTAGTAGTATGCCTAGAAAAAGCGACTTGGGCAGGGGATCTTTCTAGGAAGGTTCAATATTTCCAGGAGCGGCATATCCGAGGCGTTTCCGGCGTTTCCACTTTTGGGCAGCAACCTTAACCTTTTGTACTAATAATACATTGCTGTTGTGCCCTCGACAAAAGTTGTGTAGGATCAAAAAAACGAAAAAAAACAAGTCCCCTGACAACACCCTCCCCCGGTTCTGCTGCTGTTGGCGTCACAACTTGGGAGCCTAAGCCTTCTGTTTGGTGTCTGTTCACGTGCGCAACTCTCGACCACCTTATACGGTGACGTTGGGGTGGTGTTCTTCTCGGTGCTAACAAGCTCACTTCACAACGAGATGCATCTGATCAGCCGATTATTCTGTAAGCACAAAACGCGTGATTCCTCCTTGCTCGCTGAAGCTCGCCATGGGAATATGTTACCTGGTAGTTTCCCCCCCCCCCCCAGTCCGTACGAAGCAAGATTACGGTACTCTTGAAGATTCATCCGAGGTTCGACGGGGGGAGGTGTTGACTTGCGGGGTACGTGTTAAACGCACGTGACAGAAGTTCAAGCAAATTACGGTAGCATCAGTTGCGCTACTGTACTTGTAGGTATTATACGTTGCGCTCTTGCTTCTATTACTGCGGCACTGCTGCTGCTTTGTTGCGTCTTTTGTTCGACTAGTCGCCGTGGGTAGTTTGCTCGACACCCCCGCCTTGCTCCACCTACCAATAAACTTCAATATTAGTATGTCATCACGCCATTACTTGTTGTTGTTGTTGTTGTTGTTGTTGTTGTTGTTGTTGTTGTTGTTGTTGTTGTTGTTGTTGTTGTTGTTGTTGTTGTTGTTGTTGTTGTTGTTCTCACATTAACTCGCATAATCAAGTCCGTGGTCACAGGACAGGCTCCAGTCACTCTGGAGCTGAGGAATAACTATAATACTGCGGCACTGCTGCTCACCGCTGCTGCCAAAAAGTTTCGATATGTCATTGAGTCATTACTCCTAATACTGCGGCACTGCTGCTGCGTAGATATCGCGGTGGTTATTTTGCTCGACGCCTCACCTCCACTCTTGTTCGATCAATCGCCGTGGGTTGTTTGCTCGGCGCCTCCGCCCTCCGCCCTGCTCCAACTACCAATCTTTCTACCGATAAGTTTCAATATGTCGTTACGTCATAACTTCTGCTGCGGCACTTCTGCTGCGTACAACGTGTCCCATCGATCGCGGTGGGTTATTTGCCCGACGCCTCCGCCCAGCTCCACCCGACCAATAAGTTTCAATAATTCCTTTTTTTGTCCTCCAAATCCTCAAACAAGAGTGAGAGGGTGGTCTGTGACCATTGACCATTACGTCTTTACTTGTAATACTGCGGCACGGCTGCTGCGTACCACTCGTGTTCTATCGATCGCCGTGGGTTATTTTGCTCGACGCCCCCACCCGGCTCCACCCTGCAGTCCTACCAATAAGTTTCAATAGTTCCTTTTTTTGTCCATCTTCAAAACGTCAAGAGTGAGATAACAGCCTCTGACCATTAGACATTCACCGAGTAGATGCCCGCGAACAGCTTGCTCACCTGCCGCCAAGTGCTGCTTCCTGTCAAATGCCAAGCGTATCTTTAGCGCCACTGCGGAAATGGCAGAGACCCACCACCACCCACCTCATAATTCCGAACTATTATTGACATATCATATACAACAGCAGCACAGGGTACCTTTGCATATTGTAAGAAGCAGGCTAGTAAAAAAGGCAGGCTGAGATTTTACAACAAAAATAAGGAGTTCAGGAGCCGTTCTACTGAAGGTCGTGTGGAGCACACCCTCTCCCACATGCGAAAGCCGGCGTGGGTGATTATTTCTGCTTCTTATTATCGTATTACCCGGATGACAGCACACCCCCCTTGAAGAACACCCCCCCCCCGTGCAAAAGCATACCTGAGGGTATATTTGTCATTGGTTTTCTACCGTCACTTCATCACCGGGGTACGTTGAATACCACACACCTTTCGGACGCGCGCCTGAAACATATCGAACCAAGCATCCGGTGGACACCATCCGTCCGCAACACGCGCGCACCGGTATGGATACCGGTACCAGCATGGAGGCGACCGCTGCGCCCCATCACAGCGCGCCGATCAAGCCTGCGGCCCGGACCCCTCCATCACCTGCTGCTGCCGCATCTCGAGCGATGGTCACGTCGTTTTTTCCCGGGTCGACCCCGCTTACCGGTACCGGTACTGGTATTGCCACTTCTGTCGTGGGTCAAACCCCGATGGAGAGTACCAGTATCGGCGAAGCGCGAAAAGCTCTGGCAGCAGCGCCGAACTCCTCGGCCACAGGGCCTGAGACCCGTGCAGCGACTCCAGGATTGGCAACCACTGCGACTCCCGCAAGCGGCGAGACGATGCTGTCCGTTGAGAGCCACGAGTAGCAGGACAACGACGAGGAAGCCCTCTTCATGGAGGCCCCGAAAAAAAGGGTCAAGCAAACTTACGGAAAGCTGGAGCTACCTGGCTTCGAAATTTCGACGTTAGGTGGTGGCCTGCCTGAAGGCGATGGAGTACGGGCAATCCCCGGGAGTCTATTAGTCGGACAAGGCCTCTGAGGTGCATCCCTCGGGTGTTACGCCGTCGAATGTGGTGCCGGTACCGGTAACCTTTCTGCAAGTTCGCAGAATGGAGGGGTTTCTTGCTGTCATCCACGGGTTGCCGGCATGACCGTGGGCCTTGCTATCAACGGCATTGCGTGGGAATGAAGAAAAAAGTGGCTTCAGACCAAAAACCCTCATGCGTTAGCCCACCCCTTGGTAACACGCCCCCCTTATTGGCACGCCCCCTGTAACGCAACCCCTTGTTATCACGCACCCTGAACACAGCCCCTTGTTATCACACCTCCTGCAGTCTGCCGGCGTCTGTTCACACTTCATAGCAATCAAAGATGTCGCTCGCACACCCCCTTGTTAGCAACCAACGTCTCGTTAGCATATCCCCTCGTTACCTCACCCCATCGTTGTCGCACACCCTAGCTGTGGGGCTCCCGTGCATGGTGCTTATCACCGGGGGCACGCTAGATGTGGCGTATCAGGTTGTCCTCTAGCCTGGTATGGGTCAGTTTGTGCGTTCGAGCCCCACCGAGTGCATACTCGTGTAAATTCGTTGGAACTTTTTCTTGTGCCCAAATTGACTTGCGAAACGCGCGAGAGTGTGGGTTAGCAAAACTCGATAAAAAATCGACGAGCAGTGGGACTGCTGAACCCTATGCGCGATAAAAATTAAAGGCAAGAACTGGGGGGAAGAAGGGACGACACCTTTGACCACGGCTTGTCTAGAAGCTGGAAGGTAGAAGTGTGAAAAAAAAAGAAAAGATACCACTTCCCCCTATAAAGGCACCGTCGTTGATAATATTTTCAAAGGTCAGTAAGTTATCCCGGGGTGTGTTTTCATCCGTGTTATACGATAGGTGTCCTGTGCTGTACAAGGCACAACGTCCAAGATTAGCTTAACTTTTTAATTATCGCATGAAAACGGTCCGATGCCAAGTGTTCGCGAAAATTGGGTGCAGTTTGTAAAGGGTGGATGGATGCCTGTGTAAACCAGCAGCACCAAATACAATACACCAGGTACCTGGTTGAAGGTATGCTGTGGTGGGAGCATAGATCATGCGTCCGCGAGCAGTCTAACGGGCAAAGGGTGCCGACGTGTGGTGTACGAGAACTAGTCTGCGTCGGTTCAGGCCCTCGTACGTACTATCTATGCTACGCGTCCGTCCAACTGGTCTAGTCCAGATGACCGGACAACGAATCCACCAGCACAACATCGATAGTATGATGGTGGCAGCTCTATGTTACACATTATCAGGTATACAAGAGCAGTAGTTAGTCGGCTGCTGTCGTGAAGGAGTTAGTATTCATCAGGTATTGATGTACTTCGAAGTACTGCAGAAATTGATTCTAGTTGTTGCCTTCAGAAAAAATCCCCATTGAAATACATGTGATATATGCGTTTGGTCCAATATTGTTCCCTCTGGTACTAAGGGTACCTCACCGCTTTTTCGACAACATGGTTGACATACTCCTTGAATTATATATGTATATATATATCCCAACCCTAACCCTAGCCCTAATCCAATAAACGCAACAAGCAAATGTACGGTGAAACCCCCTTTGTCTCGTACAAAGTGTGCGTCAACCATGCTGTCGAAAAAGTGGTAAAACTCTACTGCTGGTACTGGTATTTTGTGTTTCTCATGATAATCCGCCTGCAAATATCCCTATGGGTATGATACTACCTATGGGCTCTGTCTCGTGACTCCTGACTGTCCTCATCTTGTTCCCACGAGCCACGTATGTCCTCTCTGGTAATCACACTCGTATACCTGGCACTTCCCCCCGCGGGCGGCATTCGCCGCTCGCTACGCTCGCTCAGGAAGGAAAAATAGAACACAACAGTTGAAGCGGACAGAGGTCTATGATTGATTGTAGGAACAAGGCATTCGCCGCCCGCTACGCTCGCTCAGGCAGAAAAAATAATACACAGTAGTTGAAGCGGACAGATGTCTATGATTGATTGTACGTACAAATGGGCTGAGTGTCAGCGATACTTGGGAACAAATATAATTAGATTGTGGTGGCTTTATTACGTAAGGCCATTTCTTATGCAGTCGGATTTGTCAGTCGAAAACGGTCTTTTTCGACTGAAGCCCCAATCGGGCTTTCTTACGCAGTCGAAAAAAGGTTTTTTTAACTCAACTTTTTTCCACTGAAAATTCCGACTGGCGGATCCAGTCGAAAAACTCGACTTTTTCGACTGGATCCTCCAGTCGAAAATCTCAGTCGAAAAAGTTTTACACGTCTTTTTTGAACCGATCGCATCGCTCATCCCACCACCAAACACACACCCACACGGCCACACACCCATACCAAGTACCACACTGCAGTGTCATACAAGGCGCTGACGCTGGCTTGGCTATCCCAGCGGTTGCTTCTCGCAGCAAGTCAGCGTGGCGCATTCCTAGTTTTGCTTGCCAGCAGCGTGTATCACACGACGGCAGCAGCGCGCGGTCTCGATCCCATGCTGCCAACAACGGCTGCGGCTGCTGTAGCTTTGGCGGCTCTCGGCTGAGTGCACTCCACGAACGTAGCTTTGGCGGCTTTCGGCTAAGCCCAAAGCCACCAACTCCCTGGGACGAGGGTTCGCCGAGCCGTTGCTTGCGGAGAAAGCGCGAAGCACAGAGCTGCCAACCGATTTCGACTGCTGTACAGCAGTACTCCCTCACACCAACCGCCTCTAGGAAAAGCACAAAAACTATAAAATCGACTCGACTAACGATAAGAAGAAGGACCAGAATAATCCAGTCGAAAAAAATTCCAGTCGAAAAGGGCCGTTTTCGACTGGCGGAATCCGACTGCATAAGAAATGGCCTAATATCGAGCAAGCAACAAAGAGGAATACGGGAAACCAAAAATGGTCTTACGTAATGGCTCTCCCTAACACTTTTGCTCTTGTCTTCTTGCTTGCGCTGTCGCACTCTGGTCGACACGACCGTACTGCTGCTGTACGTAGTTTGCTGCTCTGTGCAGGGCCGATTCCATGCTGTTTTACTGTGCTTGCGGTACGTAGATTAGCTACTATGGCTATCAGACGTTGCTGTGTGCCTTCAAAAACGTGCGCGAAAGAAGCAGGTTTGTAACGAAAAATAACAAGGCAAAACGCAAGAGGAGAAAAAATAAAGGAAGTCCCAGGATCGTTCGGAAAACACAACCTCCCCGTCGGCAATTTAAGAGCTGAGAGCAGTCTGAGAGGCCAGGTAACTGCCGAGAGTGGCCTCCGGAGGCACCGACTTTACAGTGAGTCTATCACAACCAACCGCCTTTGAATGTTTCCATGGGGCTGTCCCCTGACTTATCATCTTATTATTCCTACACGCCACTTTCGTCCTCTCTGACCTGTAACTTCACACTCGTGTACCTGAATGTGCTACGTAATTTTTGCCCTTTTTTTTCTGGCTTGGTGTTCTCCGGGGGCCAAGGTTTTTTTCTCCCGCTTTCGGCTGCGGGACAAGCAAGGTGCCCATTGGTACATTACCACGCATGTCTCGATCCCGGCCGAGGTCCGTGGCGGTGCTCTGAGCATCCTGCGTTGCTGAGCTGGCTCTTTTTTCCAAGGGGCTACGTTCCGCGTTGCTGCTCAAGCTGAGCAGGTGCATGGAAAGCCCCACATTTCTTTTTAAATAGCCCGAGCGCCCCTCTCGCGTTTTTGTATTCGCTCCGCCTTCCCGCACGCCGTACAACATCAAAAAACAAAATAAACCGCCTACCATACATATGATAGAGAAGTATAGTGGAAACTACAGTAATAAATTTATAAAATATATGTGATGTTAGATCTAGCTCAAAATTCCCCACCTAAAGTAAAAAATCCAACTCTTACCATTATAGTGAATAAGAAATAGGACTCCTTCTAATAAAAACTCACCCACATAGTATATTACAAGCACCAACAATGCAGCTTGCAAAGATGAGTATTGACCTGAAATTCGTCGAACTCACAGCTGACGTCCTTGAAATATTTTTTTTAAAACATCGTCAGCCCATTTGTTTTAGCCTTTCTACTGTGTGCTCCAACGCAGCAACACCGCTTTGTGATGGCCAAGGAGGGTTCTTCTGTGTGTCCGTGCGCGCTTCTATTATACGTGTGGGTGAGTTGTGTGCTGTCATGGGCACACAAAACGATCAACAATAGCGCCGGATTTTTTTTGCGAAATCAGCCGCTCCGCCTAGCAGCCGCTAAAGTATACAGCAGTACACCAGCAGCAGTACACCAGCAGCGGTACAACGACAGCCGCGCTCCAAGCTCTGAACTTTGTGCTAGTAGTCTCGGTGTATGTGCGTGAGGCTGGCGCA
This sequence comes from Undaria pinnatifida, assembly GCA_012845835.1. Classification (NCBI taxonomy): domain Eukaryota; class Phaeophyceae; order Laminariales; family Alariaceae; genus Undaria; species Undaria pinnatifida. The sequence goes on from JABAKD010000020.1 coordinate 3,399,027, forward strand.
CAGCATCGGAGATTGAACAACGACATGTCACAACATCACCTTGTCCAACGCAACAGTCGAACACACTTCGTCGGACCTCAAAATCAGGTATACAAAGCATACATCAGAAGAAGCAAAATCAGTACTATGGTTATAATTCGTGCTCCAGCCCGTGGTGCTGGACTCATGTGCGTGACTGTACTCATAATGCGCGTCTCATGCTCGTCTTACGAAGAACACAGAAACAAGCACAGACAGAACCTGCTGCATACATCTGCATGCATGCCAACGCGCAGGTCAACTCTGAGGAATCTTCGAAATGCTGAAATCGATTGATTCGCCCCATTGTCACCTCATTTTTCCACTATTAATATTAATAGCAGCCTGCAGCAACTCGCCTTCGCTATCTCACATGCTATGCAACAGCTGCTATACAACTGCTATACAACGCTATTAGGGCAGCCAAAAACGAAACCTGTGTACTGTAGCTCAAACTCGTACATGTCATTGGAACGCTGGTGTTTGCCCTAATCGACTTCCGATGCCCCCGGGGTATGAAATATGATATTTAATCAACCCCACCCCGAACCTGGTACGGTATCATATCATCGTAACTGTATCTTGAAACGTACCAACACCTGGTAGATAGCACCTGCGGTGGGCTGGTGGATGCAGCATGAGTGACTGTTGATGCTGGCCCGAGATACCATATACCTCGTACCTGGTAAATATCGTATAATCGTACGTAGCTGTCTTGAAATGTACCAGTACCAAGTAGATAGCACCTGCGGTGGGCTGCAGGATCCAGCATGGGCGGCTGTTTGTTTTTGCTGACCCGAGACACAAGATGCGAGCGACGACTTGGAGTGCCAGGCCCTTGGTACGATTTGTTTGTTGCTTATTCATGGGTTCGTAGGGGATCTGAACGAAATTGTGCTCGTACGTGGTACGGGACACGAGTAGCTAGAAAAACTGTGGACAGGCATGACTTTGAACGTTTCGATGCGCTCTCGCGCTCCATGCCCCACCGCCACTTGAAGCGACGCACAGAGGATTAAGAATATTGCCACCTGCCACTGCTGCTCGGTCGGATGTATATTTTTATTTTGTTGTTGCTACGTCGTTCGTGTGATGAGAGTACTCTCGTACTTTCCGATGTTTGTTGCGAAGCTGTAGCTAGCCCTTGTCAATGTTTTTTTTTCTTCTTTCTACTTTTTTTTCTACTTGTTTTGTTCCCAACACCACCGCCGTACATAGGTGGGAGGGAACATCTAGGTACACTTTCTACCAAGCCCTTTAGCGTCTATCTTCTCAGCAGCAGCGGTAGTTTCTGCCAGTCGGTGACCAACTAACTTCCTGTGCTCTACCGTACAGCGTATGCTTAGCTTCTCTTTTATATACCAGGTAGATAATATTAGTATTAATAATAGCTTGATCTCGGGGTGTGATTGGCATGACATTCTGGGTGCGTCGCAAGTTGAAAAGGGGGACCAAAAACTCTTGTAAAGCTCACAAAAAAAGACAATTAGCCACCGTGCAAGGAACCCGGCAGAGTAACACCGACCAGCACAAACGATTTTATAGTTAGTCTATGTATACACACAGCGTCGCGTCCTTGTCTCCCCCCTCAATGCGGCTTCAACACGCAGCATACTCGCTCGATCCAGCACGTCTCCCTTAACTAAACACGCCTCCTGGACGCATCATGCGAACTCTCAGTACCGCTCCAAAACCGCAGACCCGATATGTCCTACGCTGAATTTTCCGCGTTTTATTCCGATCGTTTTTCTTTTGGTAATGGGAATATGCCTGGCGCCCGGTGCCTGGTGCTATGGTACGCCTGACTGGGGATAGAACCAAGTCCACCACGCGCCTGTATGGGTATACTGCATCAGATTTATAATTTGCTGGGCGACCCGGGGGGGTGGCCCCGCCCCACGAGCCGAGGGTGAGGTGCGGCTCCCCGCCAGGGCCCCCTGGAGGGTCCGGAACCCCCCCCCCCCCCCCCCTCCCCGACATGTAGGCGTAAATATACTCAAAATGTGCGTCTGACCCGGTCTTGTACCCTCTACTACTGTGTACCTGGTAGTAGGCGTGAATGTGCCGAGTAGCACGGCGAAGGGTGCCTCGGAAGTTTCTCCTCCGGCGAAAGTGACCCCTAAGAAATATATCGGGAACTCTGGGGCTTTAGCCTACCACTGCCTACCACTACAATAGTTGGTGGTTTGAGGACCGTGACAGACGCTTTATTGGTCACACCCCTTACTGCGTTAGGCTACTGCGTTGGCGTTTCTTGTGTTGTCATGTATGTGATCTCGTGCTCAACCTGGTACATACGGCTGCAGTAGTAGTAGTAGTAGTAGTAGTAGTAGTAGTAGTAGATTCAGCCGTGGGACTGTTGTCGTTCATCGATGCGCCCCCGCGCAGAAATCTTGCATTAATACACATCTAGTAGTAGTATTAGTAGTAGTAGCTGTAGTAGTAGCTGAAGTAGTAGTAGGAGTAGTAGTAGTAGTAGTAGTAGTAGTAGTAGTGGTAGTAGTAGTAGTAGTAGTAGTAGTAGTAGTAGTAGTAGTAGTAGTAGTAGTAGTCATAGTGGAAGTTCAGCCTTGGAATCGTCGTCATTAATCGATGCGCGTCAACGGAGAAACTTTGCATTATTTGTACCTGGTATCCTACGTACCTTGCATTAATTCAGTATTGTACTATATGTAGTAGCAGCACTACTGCTGTAGTTCAGCCTCGATCGTTGTTATTTACTCGGTTCGCGCGTCAGCTCAGAACCGCGTCAACACAGAACCCTTGCATTAATTGTGCGGTTGTTGTGTTGATCGGCGGAAATTATGGTTTCATGTGAAGAACACACTAACCTGGACGAATGGAAATATAAATGCTTACACTTTAATGTGAAGAACATACACTGCTAGAAACGTCACCACCGCCACCTCCACCTCCACGACCATCCACCTCCATCACCATCCAGCATCACCACCGCCACCACGGCAGTAAGTACGGGGTGGTGGTGGTGATGGTGGTGATGCTAGTGGTGGTGCTAGTGGTGATATCATACGACGTTGATGGTGGTCGTACCTCTGCTGCCCTCTTTTCCACTGCAGCAAGCAGTACGATCGTTGTCACGCGCCTAAATACTCGAGTACAGGGTACAGACATGACACCACAGCCCTCTGAGGTGCTTCTGTTTCCGTGGTGATGAAGACTATAATTTCAAGTACGATACCGCGCGGTGTGCTCGCAGCTGTCGGGAGCCGCTACCGCACACAACCTCACCACCGCTAGCCCCACCTCCGCCGCCAACACCACCACCACCAACACGACCACACCGCAACTCCAGGAGTATATACCGGTGGTGGTGAGTGTGGTGATGGTGGTAATGCCATACGACGTTGATGGTGGTCGTACCTCTTTTTGCCTTCGTTTCCATACCTGCAGCGGCATGCAGTACGATCGTTTTCACGTGCCTAGATACTCGTAGAAGCTGACCGAACTCGGCACAGCTTGTGACGCGAGTGGCAAGACCGAACTCGGCACAGCTTGTTACCGGAGTGGCAAGAGGTTGGAGGCAGTGTGTCGAGGCCTTGATAGACCGCGTCGGCTTTGAAATCGATTCTGAATTAAACCCGAACGATCCCAAACTACAACACAGGGCGTTATAAATCCTGCGAGGGGGGCTCTTTGGTTGAAGTTGATCCTTAACCCTGCAAGCAGCAAGCCAGTTTCCGTTCCATTTCCTCACACATCCCACCCTCCCCACACAACATCACCTCCTCCTCCAAACGCTCTACACCAATCACCACTCAGCCCTGTCGGGCACGGACATAAGGTAGATGTGGCTGCCATCACAGCAAGGCAGGGAGGGCCCTCTCGGCTGTGCTGTGGTGGACCACGACTACTGCTGTGTTTTGTTCGCGTTTGTCGCCACGCATCCATGCTGTCGTCCTGTTGTGTGTGTCGCCACACGCCCGCCCTTGTTTTGCCCATCATGTATGTGTTTCGCGTTTCCCGTTACCGTCATGCTCAGGCGCGCATATTCGCGCGTCCTAGCGGCAGATGTCAACTTACGTGTGAAAGGCTGCCGTACAGCAGCACGGGTGAAGTTGTGTGAGGGAGCGCGCGCGCACACGCTAGTACTACTCCAATGCATCTCGAGGGCTGCCCACACAACGAACGCCGTCTGTTTGTCCCCAGTTTTTAGTACACATCCCGATCTGCGATGAAGGCGAATTCATTTTTGCTGTGTTATGCAAGAATTTTGCCGGCAAAATTTCGAGCAAGAATCTTGCCAGAAAATGCGCAGTGGGGATACCTTTCTAGTTATTGGGAGAAAAAAAGTTTCCAAATACATCGCGAGGATTATTCCTATCGGACCTGGAAGGCGTTATACACTCTCGATTTACTCTACAACCAACTTTTCGTGGACGAAGGTCGTAAAAAACACTAATTTCGATGCACACGCCACACACGGTCATCGTTCGTCGTGAAGAAGTCCAGAAAGTAAAAAAACCTTCGCGCATGATTTGGAAAGTATTCTTATTCATCCGTTCATGCACCAAGTACTATTGATACCACGCCTGACTGCTACAAAGAGGCTTGAAAATAGCCTCGCTTCGCTCGGATTTTGGTTCTCATTGTAAACCCGGACAACTCCTCCCACCCGGGAAACTTACCGGAAATTTCGGCCATAGGAATTTTTTTGTCGAAGCTGCGCTAAGTCATGAACATCATCAGTATCATCAGTGGAGGGTCTCCCGGGGCCGCCCGTGAGTTTGGATGTTTTACTTTTCTACTCGAAGTACCGGCATTCGAGTAGTCTACAGTGTATTAGGTATACCAGTACCGCTTGTAGTACTACTGCTGTACATGATGAACGTGTTTCACGCGAGAATGTGAAAACACACGAGCACTGATGGTTCTCCAGCCACGTTTTTTTTCTCTGGCCGGGCTAGCAGCTCATGGAGGTCCGCTGGTAGTTCAACAGCGAGGAACTACGGCATTACGCGCCTATGATCGATGCCGCGCAAACCATCTCAAAACAGGAATTATACGATCATACTTTGTACGGATGCCACGCGAAAGTTCTCGATTGGGAGCAAGCAACGACCCTGGAGAGCTAGTGAGGCAGTAGGCAGTGGCGGGGCGGCTTCGTAATATCCAGATGAGATAATTTGAAGATGAACCATACCATCAGAACACCAGAACACCGTCCGCCGACGGGTCGACGGGTCATTTCTGTTTCTTTTTTTTCGAAGAAATCATCTCCGGAATCTCCGTGAGATGATATTTCCCAGGTGTTATTTAATGGCACCCGACATCAGCTGCTGGCCGTTAGAGAGCAACGCCAAGTAACAAATAACTGAGGGGGTTTTATGCGGCTCCCGGGCAAGAAAAGCGCCACCAGATGCCGAACATCGAACATATACAGGTATTTATATCAAGCGGCTCCCCGGGGAAAAAGCGGAAGAACATAACTATATCGCTATAGTGGGAACCGAAGGACACGCCAGCTAGCGCTGGATTGCATAGGCAATTGAGCAAAATCGACACACGACGCGTACGAAAATACGTGCACGTGTGGTGAGCTTAAGCTTCTTTTTTCCCCATCCGCCGTAGGGTATATATATATTAGAGAAAAAAAACGTAACTATAATACCCCAAGATAACACATAAGACAGCCCCTGGGACAAATTTCAGAGCCGATCTTTTCCAGGACATTTATTTTCTTTTTGTGCTTAGGGTCCAGATTAACGAGGAGCAAGTAATTCGATCTTATTTATTTTCTTTCATGAAAAACACACCAAAATTTCAACTCTGCTTCTTATCAAGGAACGGCGTAGTGCGTCCTAGAATTTAACAAACGCAAAAGGGTCAACGAACACCCGTGGGCGACGACCGAGGCGAGCGATGGCTCGCGTCCTCCCCGGAGCGCCGCGGCTAGCGGCAGATTGTTTTTGCCGGCAGCGGCTAGGAGGGTATGGCTCTAGGCGTCTCTTGGATGGGCTGGCCCCGCCCCGCCGCCCCACACGGGCAGCAGCGACGGGGATACAACGGTCGAACTTATGAGCGAAGTCGTGAAGTGGTAGTTGGTCGTGTAACTTTCGAGGTGCAGGACGACGAAAAACTGGGTTTGCGGTGGTCTCGACTGTTTTCGAAGCGTCGCAAGCGGTCTAGACTGTGCTAAGGGCCTTCGGAGGTCGCGCTGCGGCTGCTCCGGTGGTTGTACCTCTCGCAATGGTGGCTTCTCGCCTCAATCAGCCGACGACATGGCACCAGTTCGCGTGGCCGGCTTCGGTTACGTAGAACATGCCACGCCTAGGTGCACAAACTCGCCATATTGAAATTCGATTTTCGACTAAATTCGACCGAGAAAGTATTTTTTTACTTTTTTTCTAAATTTAATTTTTCGCAACACTTCTGAGAATGCCTGCTTGGTGATTCATTTTTTGACCAATCAGATGCAAGTTAAATGAAATTCTAAAAATGAAGTCGAGTTTCGATTTGGTGCAAGTTCCTCGTTAATTCGGGCCCTTAGGCCGGTGTTAATGGAAGGCCAAAAGTCAAAATTTCCCGAAGATCCCAGCCAATTTTTGCCTGGACGGTCGTCTATGGGCCCAATTTTATAGAACTGTTTTTTTAGGCTTTCCAATTTTCTGGGAAAAAAGGGATTTCTCGCGGCGATCTTGGCCAACATGTGCTTGAGTAATTAATTGCCAAGCGGCTCCCCCGGGAAACAGTAGGATAATATAACTAGAAAACCCCAAGATAACACACAAGCCAGCCCCTGGGACGAATTTCAGAGCCGATGCTTTCCAGAACATTTCTTTTTTTGTTGTTGTGCTTAAGCCAGTGCTAATGGAAGGCCAAAAGTTTAAAATTCTCGAAGAACCCAGCCAAATTTTGCCTGGACAGTCGTCTATGGGCCCAATTTTTGTGGCATTATTTTTTTAAGCTTTCTAATTTTCCGGAAAAAAAGGAGTTCTCGCGGCGATCTTAGCCAACATTCGCTTGACAATTTACTCTCAAGCAGATCTTGGATTCGACGCGGCGTGATTACGTGTGCTCTGCACCCTTCGTTTGACGAAATCAACGACAGAGTCGTGAAGTCAGAACGTGACGAACTCGTTAGGGGCTCCGATCCTCCCTTGGTGTACAGTGCTCACTCCACGGCCGGTGATGGGTGGCGGGCGTCGATCAGGCTTCTGTTAAAAGCACATGTGGCGACTGGTTTGTAGAAAATTGAGGCAAAAACTCTCTATCGTCTCCCATCGGGCAAAAAACAGAATTCTGAGCGGACATAACGGAAGACCACAGGCCAACACAAGCAACCTCTCATGCCCTAGGGCATGAATCAAGATGAACTCTTTAGCGTTGTCACCTACACTCAATGTGACCTTGTCCGGAACGAAGAGGAGTGGTCGTGGTTTGTCTCTCGCGAGATCGAAGGACAATCGTGTTCGGTGGACAATGTTGATCGAGGCTTGATGAAACTGACCAATCGGGCCTATGACAAGAATAGCCAGAAGAATAGTATTTTAATCGTTTTTTCCCCATAGCGACGGTGCTGGGCATCTTTCAGCAAATAACTTCGAAAACAAGTTGGGAAACTTGCAAACTATAACCACCGGCTTTCAATTAGCGCCGGCCTTATCCCGCTGTATATAGACGCAACTCAGATCCCGGGTCACTGAGCGGGCTCTCCTCCCCTCTCCCTACTACGCTACGTGCTTTCGTTGTGGGTTGTACTCATTTCGTGCGTATTGCAATAGTCATATCCCTTTGTACTGCTGCAAAATTAATGCCACACTGCAGTAACTTCAAGTAGTTTGTCCTAATTGCAAAAAGCTTTTTTGCCGCTGAAACTCCGAGTAGTTCGTGTCCTATCACGTTGGGCGGAATTCTAAAGAAGTAAAGACCATAGACCCTCGCATTCCTGCAATGCCGGGACGGAGCACGTCGGGTTTTCATCGAAAGAAGGGGGGCGGAAGGAGGCGTGGGGGGGGGGACACAAGGAAATCGGCGGCTTTGACGAGATCTTTCCATACAGACGCATCGCTGGGCGTTTTGTGGTCTTGCCGTTATCGAAATAATCACCTTCGGATTAGGGTGTGTGCTACCTGCTGTGCTGCAGAGGCACTGCTGTAGTTGTGAACTCGTTTGGGCTGGCCGGTGGCATTCTTTACCTACCCGTTTACTCGCCACATGGTTTATTGTAGTCTTTTTGTCGATCAGCTTTCGGCTAGGTAGCTTTCAACCTTCTCAGGTTCGGCGTCCTCGTCTCTCTATCTTCGCAGTGCTGCGGCTGCTGCCACTGCTGCTTTGCAGTATTATTGCTGCTCTGCCGCTGCAGAGGTACTGGGTACGGGGGGCAGCGCGTATTCCTTTACCTTTTGCGCCTCCCGCATTTGGACTGCTTGCTGTGAGTTAGCTTTCTAGGTTCTACAACGTTTACTCGCACCATGGATATGCGATTACGGAACGCAGGAAGAGTCTTCCATCGCTTTCCTGGCGTTTTGAATCCCGACAGACGGAAGAGGTTAAGGGCGGTGCGGGTGGCGTTCGATCGATTCGCAACTTGAACCGCTTTCGACGACGACGCCGCTTCGATTCGAAACTCGCAACACGCCCGTTTTGGCGCGCTGTTCGGACATACGTTGTCACACTGCTGGGTCAGGTGTTGGCATTGATCGGATGTGCGATCCGGATTTCCTCTTGTATGAAGAAAGAAGACTTTCAGACCAGGCCGACTTTCCAGCTGGTAATATATGACGTTTTTTTCGGTTTACAAGATTTCTCGATTTCTCGATTTTTTCGATGTTCTGATTTTCCGAAATTTCGGTTTTTGTGTTTGTTAATTTTTTCAACTTTCCGTTTTGCTGTTTTTTTTTCATCATTTTCGTGTTTCATCACGGCGACGCGCTCGGCAGGGATTGAGACGGAGGGGTGGAGGGAAGGACTGAGGAGGAATCCCTTCGTGTGACTTAGCGATTCTTTGTGGAGCTGGTGCTCATTGCTTTTGCTCATCATTTATAGTGAGCATTGCGATGTGTTGGGCTGGACGCGTGACTCCCCCCTCCCACCCCCACTTGTACCGTTTGTCCCCTCGTGGTCAGTACCTGTTCGGAAGGCGACTCGGGGAAAGCAACCAGGGGGAGGTGAGATACGCCATTAGACGGTCTGACGGGGAGAGCGTGGCGGTCAAGTGCGTCAAGAGAAACCGTCACTCCGCGAAAGAGGTGCGATACTTGTATTTATTTGTACCAAAACTGCTACTGCTACTGCTGTACTAGTAGTTGTGTTTGTTTTTGATACTGCGAAGTGGTACGGTGCTCTAAGAGTTGCGAAAGTACTATGTACTGCTACTTTTTTTTTTTTTGCTTCTTTCATCCCATTTATTATCCTCGCACAACTCTCGCCCTCCCTCCCAGTAGTAACTCAGATGCGGGGTCACACAGCGGGCCCTCCTCCCTCCTCCCCACCACGGTTCGTGCCTGCATTTTTATCCCGAGAAGATCTCAGCATTTCTTCCCTCGTCGACTCGCGTCGAATTGTGTGTACTATTAATTGTATGTATTTTATGTTGATACTATTGCAGAGATCCATTGTTAGCAGGATGAATTATCAAACGACAAAGGTGGCAAAAAAAGCACCCGGCCTTGTGTAAAAGCGCTTAGCAGCAGATTATTTCGTTGGCTGGTCTTGTCAAGTATACAGAGCCTCAATCGAACACAGTTGTAGCGCAGGAGAGCTCGCCTAAAAAGTGGCGATGCTTCCCTTTTTTTGTGAAATTCCATGCTGTTAACAATGGATCTCCGTTATACGAAGTACCAGGTAGGCGCAATTACGGTGCGCCATGGATGTTCGCTTCGGCTGTTGCGGTAGTCATTATGCCGCACTTTTTATGTATCATACACTGCCTGACTACCTGGTGCCTGATTTTACGTATGTGTGGTAGTGGTTTTTTTCTTTGGCACGCGTTGACCCTTGAACATCCATGGTTTTCCAGGTGTTGTATGGCGTACTATTTACATGATAAGTTGTAAATAGTATGTTAATATTGTTTCGCACGGCACTTCATGCTGCAGAGGGCCGTGAGTTTGGGAATGAGACCTCTTCCCCCACCGGCGTGTCACGCAACTCCCCGATAGAAAAAGTTGCCTGTTGAGTCAAGCGCGAGACAGAAAAAAAATCCGCCCCCAAGTCAATTGTTGATGGCTTCGTGTTGCGCCGGGTTATGCGACCTCAAAGTGTTTTCTAGCAATGAAATATGCAACGTACTTCCATTAAAAGGAAGTGGTCCAATTGGAAAGGGCCTTCGATATGTTCGTCCAACCAGACACTTTGTAACAAAATTGACCTAGAAAATTTGCGAGCACCTGCTGTGCTGTTGTGAAAATTTCTTGTTCCGATAGATTGGACGCCCTTGGCCGAGTAAGTGAGTTGGCGTTCAATTCGGCGACCCTATCTTCGCCCCATGCCCGTGCCGCTTTTTTGTTTTCCCCCCGCTCTTGTGATCAAGCGAAAGAGAGATCTCACATATGTAGTGGTAGAATGTGAGATGCGCAAGGAGGAATGGGATGTTGTGTTGAAGATGATAAGCGTAGACGAATGTGACATGGAGAGGTTTGGAACACTGAATCCTTAAAACGAGCGGCCGGTGCATCACGCAGCATGCAAAGATGAGTATCGACCCTACAATTGTCAAACTCAACACTGAGGTAGTTGGAGCACTTTCGTGAACTGATGGCGGGAAAACGATCGCTATGCGGGGCCAGGAGATAGATGGCGGCCACTAAATACGAAAAAGGTAGGGGATACCGCCGGTAGGGACAGCTCGCGCCATCGCCATCGCGGGAACCGTAGGACACGCCAGCAAACCAGCTGGATTGCGAATGCAATTGAGTTAAATCGACACACAGCGTGTATGAAAATACGTGGAAGTGTGGTGAGCTTGAGCTTTTTTTTTCTCCATCCGCCGGAGGATAAACAAAAAAAAAGAAGGTAGGGGATACACACGATAAGCAAAATATTTAATGTATGTAATAAATGGAAAACACCTATTGAGCGCCCAAAAGTTGGAGGTGCCTCTATTAGGCGTAGGAACGGTGCTCCGTCTCGAGAGGAACGCCTAGTCAATGGTCAAACGATCAAGACAATCAACAAACGAATTCCCCCCCCTGCCCCCCACCCCCATTGAAAATGTATATATGTAATGGTTGGCCTCGGTTGGCACCGACGCTGTAAAACGTTATATGTATATTGGGGTTGGCGTTAGTTGGCAACGACGCTGTAAAACATGCCAATCACTGCTTGAGCTAGGCAACCAGGGTACCGTTTTTTTTTGTTTTTTTCTTGGCGGTTACCATAATGGTTATCGAGTTGGATCATATTGTGCGGGGTGGAGAACCCTAACTCCGCACAAGGGGAATGCTCGCATCACATAGTGTAAATATGGTAAGGCGCCCACGAGGCAGCTACAATAGTAATACCCATTGCTGTCTCTGGGGTGGCCACACCAGAAAACAAAGTAACCCATTGGCGCTGTCATCCATAAGCAAGAAAGTAGGCACAAGGTGCAAAATTCCGTCTTTCTAGCGGTTTTTGGAAGGATGCAGTTCACCCTTCATGCGACTCGCCGAACACCTCACGGCGCTTCGCGCTTGGGGCAAGCAATGTCTGCCTGGTTGAAAACCCGACGTGCTCCGTCACGACATAGCAGGGATGCGAGGGTCTATGGTCATACGACTGCGGCCATGCACAAACTGAGTACCCCCCCCACCCCACCCCCAACCCCTGTGCTGACTCACGGGCTTCGGCATCACTGTCAGGAGGAGTGTGCGCTGGAGGAAGCTACGGTCCTCAGCCGCCTCTCTCACTCGAGCATCGTGCGCTTGCTCAGCTTCGAGTCGCTGCCGAGCTACCACTACCTTGTCTTGGAGGTACGAACCTCGCCGGCTTCGCATTTCTTATTTTCGTGCGTGCCGCGCTGAATAGTGGTAGGAATGGTTAGGGTAGTGTTTCTAGGTCTTCGTCGGTGGCGAGACAGAGGGCCCAGGAGATAAATGCTAAGAAGCTGGCGAGATTCGACAAACTCGAAAGTGCGTGCTTTTATAGCGCTGTCCACTAGACCACCAAGTAAAAAAGAATATGATTGATTGAGTGGGCAGTTGTTATACGAGCAAGACCTGCCTGCGCCACTTTTGACACGGACGTGCTCGTAGTGCTTGCTATGTGGAAGCAGTATTTAATAGCGGTGGACGTTCAACGAATACAGGACTTGAATTGAGCCCCGAGGGTGCTGATTGTGGAGTACCAGGTCCTTGGTAGTTGGTACCACCGATATATGTAAGATTTGCGATTGTCCACTTCCTTTATCCCCTATCCCTTGTCCCATATCTCCTGTCCCCTGTTCTGTGTCCCCTATCCCCTGTCCCTTATCCCCTGTCGCCTGTCCTGTATCCCCTAATCCCCGTCCTGTATCCCCTATCCCCTGTTCTGTATCCCTTGTCCCCTGTCCTGAATCGCCTACCTCCTGCCCTGTGTCCCCTATCCCCTGCCCTGTATCTCATGCCCCCTGTCCTCTCCCACCTATCGGATGATCCATCGAAAACCGTTGCAGCTCGTGGACGGCGGGATGATCGTCGACGCCGTCGCCGACCTCGCCACCTACACGGAAAACGACGCCAGGCAGATCGCGATCGCCATCCTCAGCGCACTCCGGCACGCGCATGAGGACGGACTTTGCGTACACCGAGGTACGCCAATCCCACCGAGCAGGAGGTCCGCATCTCCTTTTCTTGCGGGTACCTTGTTCGTCGCCGACGTCAATAAATTTAGGACGAACGGTAACCGCTGGGGACACCACATGCGGGCGTTTTAGTGTGTATCATTTCCGTTACCATAGAGAGGCTCCTCACCCAACCCACACTCTTCACCCCAACCCACCCAACCCAACCCCACCCAACCGCACCAAACGCAACCCAACCCCAGCTAACCCAACCCAACCCAACCCAACCCAACCCAACCCAACCCAACCCAACCTAACCCAACCCAACCCAACCCAACCCAACCCAACCCAACCCAACCCAACCCAACCCAACCCAACCCAACCCAACCCAACCCAACCCAACCCAACCCAACCCAACCCAACCCAACCCAACCCAACCCAACCCAACCCAACCCAACCCAACCCTTAGATCTCAAGCCGGAGCACCTGCTAATCGCGAGGGACCCGTCGATGACACCCCTGCCGGGGCTCGGACGGAGGGTAAAGGTCGCGGGGTGGGGGCGATCGAAGAGGCTGCCGGCGAGTGGGCTTGTCCCAGGGGAGCACTGCTTCGTTAACCGCGGTGAGATATCAATGCGCCTTTGAGCACCCCAGGAGTTGAAAAAAATGAATTATTTTGATGAGTAGGTGGAGTATTCCCACAGAAGTTGGATCCGAATACTGTACTGAATAACAAAGCGGCCCAACAGCGTTCGGAATAGGTCCACACCACCTTCACGTTATCGGTATCCGTCGCCCACCTACAACCAAAACACCAGGCGTTTCATTGCACGTACATGCAAGGTTTTTCAGATTTGCACGTAAATTCATTAGCGAGAAATGTATGGCAGGACTGCCCCTGCCGACCTCGAGAGCAGGCCTCGAGCCCCCCAAAGGGATAGGGTTAGGGTTAGGGTTAGGGTTGGGGCTAGGGTCAGGGTCGGGTTGGTCTGGGCACCAAAAACGTCGTGTTGTGCGGACCTGCACATAGGGAGCTATCATACATGAATCGCTGTGAACTTACGTAGTGCAAATCCGAATAGCCTGGCACGTATGTGCAACTTCGCGGGGGCTGCGACCAAAATGCATCGAAGAGTAGTTGGGTTGTTTCTGTTCGATTACTATTATTCCAACAGAACTTGGATCATAATGCCGATAACGTTCGTGGCCGAAACTACCAGATCAGCGCAAGAGCACGCGCGTACCCTTGCCGCGTCAAAAATGCCTCTTCATAAACGGGGTCGCGATCCTGCTCACGAACTCGCCCCCATCATACCACCCTAAGCCAACTCCACCCCACCCAACTGCCTTCCGCCATTTTTCCGCCATTCGCCTCCCGCATTATCACCCTACCCCACCCCACCCCGCCCAACCCCAACCCCACCCTATCCCATCCCTACCCAACCCAACCCAACCCACCCCACCCCACCCCACCCCACCCCACCCCACCCCACCCCACCCCACCCCACCCCACCTCAACCCACCCCACCTCAACCCACCCCGACCCACCGCATCCCACCCCGACCCACCCCGCCCCTCCTCCATAAAAAAAATCAGCTTTCTCAGCGCCAGAGATGATCCTTGAAGAGCCTCACGGCGCGGCTGCCGACATGTTCGCGGTCGGCGCCATCCTGTACACCCTCCTCTCGGGCTCGCCGCCCCGCGCCTCCAGCATGGCGTCCGCCGTCTGTCCCAAGCCCCCCAACACCGAAGGACCCGCTTGGGGAGGCGTGTCCGACGAGGCCAAGGGGTTGGTGCAGGCCCTCATGACTCCGGAAGGGCCTGGGTCGAGGCTGACCGCTGGGGAGGCGTTGGGGCACACCTGGATTAAGGCTGAGAAGGGGGTGCTGCGAGCCCGGCCACTGGACGCGGTGTTGAAGGGAGCGAGGGTTTTGAGCTGGAGGGGGGTGTTGCAGAGCAAGAGCCGCGGACGGGAGATGGGGGGAAGCACGCAAGGTGGTATGCCTCGGGCGGTCAGCATGTTTTGACGAATTTTTGGTCTTGGTCTTGTATTGTCTTGTCTCTTCTCGTGCTTTGGTATTGTCTCGTCTCGTCTCGTCTCGGTCTATCTTGTCTTGACGTGGCCTCTGTCTTGTCTTGGACGGTCCTCTGTCCCGTCTTGGCCTGTCGTGGTCTCTTTTCTTTCCTGTTTTCGGTCCGGCTTGGTCTGTCTTGGCCTGTCTGGCACGTCACATTTTTTTATTTGTTGGCGGGGTATTTTCCACTGGAGACGTTTCGAGGATTGCCGGAGATTTTTTTTTTTGGGGGGGGAGAGATAGAGGCGGTAGTGGCAGTGAGAGCTGCCAATGGAGGCGTGTTGGTCCGTCGCGTCGCTGCTTTCTCATCCCCCTCCTCTGGCGGCGCCCTCGCGTTACAAAAGGAGAGACGAAGTCCTTCCGATGCCGCGGTTGGTTAGGTCATTTGTTGACAGCGACGGGCGGTTTGGAGCGACTACGGGTTGCTGACGGGTAACTGTGCGACTAAGAAGACAGATTCTGCGACCGTGTGTGCGTGCGTGTTGTGAGACTAAGAAGGCAGCTTGCGACCGTGCGTTCGTGCGATTATGTAACTTGCAAAGAGACAAGAGTGCAGCAGTTGAGCTGAGTTATGTTCTGGGTGTTTTTCGTGAAGCCGTGCGTGCGTGCGATTTTGTAACTTGCAAGAGGCACATACAGAGTGCAGCAGTCGAGCTGTGTTATGTTGTGGGTGTTCTTCGCGAGAGCGAAAAGCCCCCCCAGTTTTGCCATACTTTACAATACGCGCCGCCTGCGCGAGCGGGCGCGAGAAGCCAGCTTGTAAATGCGGCGTGATGTGATACTTATGAAACGGTGTTTTTTTGAGCGTGCGCCTGGCGCGTGACACATTTTGTACCCATTTTTCACCCAGACGGGGGAGTTTGTAGTGAGCGCACTCTTGAGAAAAGGGCTCGTTGGAACAGAAGTGGATTATCACTTTCTCAACCCGTAGGAACTAGCGTACGGGTTTTTCATGTTATATACATATTTCTTGCTTCCGTACGATCCAAAGGTTCTTGGAGCGAAAAACTCCGAAAGTACTAGTAGCATCAAGTAATTGTGTGCGTGTTTCTTGTTTGCGTACGGTCCGAAGGTGCTTCCAGCGTAAAAGCCCGACAGTCTTATCGGTATTAGTAGCACTTCTTCTGCGGCGCAAAACTCCTTTCGTTACGTGAAAGCATCGATAACGTCCATGTTCTTTTGCGCGTAGGGCGCCCCCTTTTTTTGATGTTTCTTAGGTGCTATCATCGACTTATCGTGTATCATACGGCTGCAGGAGCGCATTCTTTGTTCGCTTGTATTTCACTTTTCGTGTACTCCACTTTTCGGACGACGGAGGGCGGCAGAGCGAGATAGATATCCGCCCGCTAAGTTGATGAGACCGTTCGTGGGTGATGCTGTGCGTTGGTGCTTTGGCGCTATACGGTCGTTGCGATTGGACCGGTTTTTGCATAAAAAGAGATGCCTGGTTTCCTTCCCTGGCTCCACTGCGCAGCACGCTCGGAGCCCGCATCGTTTCATTTTTATTTTTATTGCTGCGTTACAGAATGGGCATGACAACATTTAAGGGGACGGTGGTGGTAGCGGTGTGACGGCTAGGTGGAAGCCCTGCGATTGCCTTTGGGCCTCTGATTTGTTTCTGTATTGTGCTTCGCGTCAATCGATTGATGCCGCGGGTATTTTGTTATTTTCTGTGTTGGGAGAGAGGGAGGGAGGGAGGGATGGAGGGGGGGGGGGGGAAGGGGAGAAAGGGTTTCCCTCTAGTAATAGTATTATTTAGCCTGGGGTAATTTAGACCGATCGGTCACAATCTAAACGTCGTCGTGTGTTTTGTCGTGATTGCATGTTTATTTGTTTTTTTGTTGCATATTTTTGTTCCAAGGGTTTCGGTCGGGTATGATACACGCCGAAGGCGATTGGATGGTCGGGCTGGAGTTCGTTTTTTTTTTAGGTATACAATCCACGTCATGAAATAGCGGGCGTGCTTGGCGCTGAGGACGGTAGGGCGGGGTTTGCAGGCCCACCTGCGCGATGGGTGGTGCAAGGCGGGCAAACGAGGAGCGTTTAACGGACGTCGATTTCCTGCAAGCGATCGCATTATTAGTAGCGAGCCGCCATATATTTGGGGCGAAGTATATTGTGGTGTGCACGCGTGCCGCACCGCACCGTACCGCACCGCACTGCACCACGCGAGTACGGGGGTGGTGGTGGTAGTAGTCGGAAAATCTGCAGCGACAGCAAAGGGGAAACACACCTACACACAAGGTTCGCGCCGCAATGTATACTGGAATTATATGTATCTGGGCGCGGCGGTTTGGCTATTATTGGCGTAGCGGCTGCTTTCGGCCAAGGTATGTCGATCCAACTGTTATTGGCTAACTGTTATACTTGTGATATAGGTAGGGTTGTGGATTCAAGCATGAGTATATGTGGTAGTGGATTCGACCATACAACCATACAAGGTATGGTTCGTGGAACCAAACCTAGCTGTGTTACTGGTACTTGGTATGCTCGTTAAATGTAGGGCCAACTGGTGGAAGGTGGGTTCAGTCATTAGTCTGCAGGAAAGATTACTGTACCTTGTAGTATATAGTAAATATGGTTAGCGGAGTGTCTACAGTACAGCTCTCTCGCAATCAACGACGGATAAGCGCTTGCGACGACGACGAAGCGTGTTGCTCTGAATGCGTTGAATCATTCGTGGATGTATAATACCAACGCCAAGACCCTCACTTTATTTCGAATTTCATGTGGGGCGAAAAGCAGAGCGAAGAGCGAAAAAAATATATTGCTGGGTTATCATGAGTGATTGCTGGGTTTTCGGATGTCGATCGAACAACAACGATTCATTTACACCGCGGGCGTTGGGATGCGCCGCCCGTTCCCCCGTTCCTTTTTTTTGCGGTTTGATTCGATTCGATTGCAGCGCGGAATGGAGAACAAAACTCGGCTGGCTGTCGCCAAGCCAAAAGCATGCATGGATGTGAACCAGGCTTTTGTAGTTGGGGGTCCAAAAGCGCCCATTGAATTGGCACGTATGATAGCAAGTGGGTCGCCGGTTCATGCACCAAATGCGGGATACCGCGAGTACTAGCAAAATGATGTTCCCGAATATGCGAATATGTAAAATATTGAATGGTTGTTCATTAGTCCCATGGTTCTTTGCAGGGCTCCTGACGCGGCTGCGTATTTACGCTGGCTTCCCGAAGTCGGCCACGCAAGTTTCACCATCGACCAAACGGGTCGACCTTCAAACTCAGCTTGGCCAAAACCAAAACGATTACGATAGTATCCCACCAATGGAAGCATTACCTCCCAAACCCTCCCTAATCCTGGCATACCGTTTGCTGGCCTGCGGTTAACTTGTGACTGAAAAGTTGTGCCGCCCCATCCGCTCGTCTAACAATGACTGCCAGCACCACTACACCAATGGCTCGCGCCTACCCACCCTCCCGCGCAATTGGCTTGGCTAGGCCGTCGGTCTCGCTAGCCAGCGTACGTAGCAGCAACCACACCAGCCGCATGAAAGCTTCGTGTGACCTGAAAAGCAATCGAATAACACCCAACCGCGACTAACGCGCTTCGAAGACAAGGGCACGTACACAACGCATCACTCAAGACTGCACCAGGCAGTTTGCCAAGTTGACTCCGCCAAAATTGGATTCTGCCCCTTTCGAGCTCCAAGAATCCCCCCCTCCCCCCCGCCCGCTCTCCTCTCCCCGGTCTGACCCAACGCCCCCATCAAACAACCACAAAATAGGATATGGCAGTGCACCAGGTAGTCTGTAGCCGTTTTTTTTCTTAACGAGAAGAGCTAGGTAGGGGCGGTGCCGCTGCGTAGGCGGCCGGCCGGCCAACGCATCCATGAGCCCCTGCCTGATTTTCCGTTCCCGATTCCCTCCCCAAATATGCCACCTCGCATCTCTACATGGTGGTCACCTGACGAGAGCGGCCTCCCCGCGCTCTGAAGGTGTTTTTCATGTACTGGTGCGGTAGTTTGATGACTCTACGTAGAGAGCGAAGCCAACCAATCAACCACATTCGAGGGGTCATAACTCTTCAAGCCAATCAAACCAAACCCCCGTCAACTGCGGCGTATCGTATGCTTTCATGACTCATTTGAGCCAATCAAAAAACAAGACGAAAAAGGCATGTCGGCAGACGGCACTTTTGCTCCTGGACGGGCAGCCGTCAAGGAAATTCCCACACTAAAAGTAGTACATTTAGGCAAAAGAAAGGCCTTGACGGGGTCAAAGCCAGGCCGTCAATTGGAAGCTTCGACGTGGTGTAGCCAATCATATGATATCATCACTCCCTCATGAGCCAATCAAAACAGTGCCATACGCCCTTCATGAGCCAATCGAATTATCCTACTTCACGCCTCGCCAATCTCGACGATGATCGGCGGCTCGTCGAACTGGTGAATAGGCGGCGGGCTTGACAGCGCCCACTCCAGGGAGTCCGCAAGGACAACCTTCACAACATCGTCATCATCGGCCGGCCCAGAGCTGCAGAACCTCTGCTGCGTTGCTGCTACTGCTGCTGCCCGAGGCGCGGAAGCGCTGAAAGCGGGCCTAAGCGCTACCGGGGCGACCTTGGATACTGCGAAACGTAGCATGGTGGCTTTCCTATGATACATATACCCCGCGAAGGCGCAACGAGGGGAGGAGGGAGCGAGGGAGGTGGGGAGAGCGAGAGGGAGGGGGGCAGCATTGCTATTAATAGCTATTTAGAGTTGCCTGTGCGGTTGATGGTATGGCACTACCATTTGAGAATATTCCGTACTTAAAGCTAATCGGGAAGATTGAATACTACTAATATTAATAGCTGTGGCCGACAGTCGCCATTAGCTGCGGCTGATGTTCGATTTAGGTCTGGGTGCGACCAGCGACCAGGGTACTTGGTGAGCCTTGCCGCTACTATCAATAATAAACCCAGTGACAGTTTGAAGCGCTCAGGTCCCTTTTTATGGGACCAGGTCTGGGTAGGATTAGGGGGCCAAGTGGAAATTAGTGTGGGTGCGTGTGTTGACCAATGAAACATCTCGAAATATCATCAGTTGACCAATGACCGGTTTTCTCGAATACCATGTGGTACCTGGTACCTGGTACTAGCTTGGTACAGCAGTAAAAGAAGTACCTGGCGAGCTCTACTGATCTGTACCGAAGATGTCGGGAGAGGTCAAGCAAGGGAAAACGCGCGCTGTCTGTCAGCGTAAGGGTGTGTGCTCTTTACTAAAACCTAGTACTCTGGTGCGATGTCAGTCAAGGCAATTTATGCATACCAGGTACCTACCGTAAGGCAAACGTTCTGTTTGTCAAGGGGTGCATGGTGCTGTCTCCTGGCATCTGCGCATCTGTGCGTTGGGTCCGCACAGGACCCGGGCCTGTGCCAGCTGGCTGACTGCTGACTGCTGCTGCTACTCAGTCTACAATGTTGTTGTGGTCTCACAAAAAAGCGAAAAGGCACACGATGAGGAAACCGTACGAGTATCAAGTGATGCCAGGTACCGGCGAAGCCGTACCTGGTATGATACCAGGTACTGCTGCTGATACCAGGTACCATACCAGGTATGTAAGTGTACAGCAGTCTAGAGGAGTACGTAGGCGCGTAGGCGGGGCCATGAGCAAGAGAGCAGAGCATGGGGCGTTTCGAGCGCAACGCGAGCGAGAGTATGAGATAATCTCGCACGTGGTGCATTGCTGAACGATACGAGTATGGGGCATCTGGACAAGGATAGTAGTCAAGGACAGTACGAAGTGATAACATTGCTCTTGCTCCACCCTGGCCAGAGGAGACTGCACCAACCACGAGCGACCGGCGTCAGGCTTCTCGCACAACCAGTTCGGGAACTCAACAATTTCTCGAGCTTTTTCGGTGGCCAAAGGAACAGATACTATGCAGCCGGCCAGCGCGGCGGAATGAGGCAGAGCAAGGCCATGTGACGTTGACGAGCGGGCCTACCAATGCTACCCACTCACCGGATTAATGCTGAATGAGCCTTATTGTGCGTGCTTTGTGCTTTGCGCTTGTGACACGACGAGAGTCACCACCTGCTCTGCTGAAAGTTGAGAGTTGAGAGGTATTTTCAGAGTTGACTCACCTTGGTAAGGCATGTACAAAACGGGATATGTGCGCAAAACTCTTGTAAAGTTTTTTTTTTTAGAATCGAGTTCGCACTTTTTCTTTTTCTTTCGCCCTCCGTAGACGTACAACTCAGATCGAGGGTCACTAAGGCTCTTCTCAGGCTCTTCTCCCCCCTCCCTGCTACGGTACGGGCCTTCATTTCTATCGCGAGAAGACTTCAGCCCTTTCTTCCCTCGTCAAATTGTAGCCTATATCTTTGATTCATCAGGATTGCCTTGTTCGTCGGTTGCATTTTTCTTGTTGTCTTGTGCACAAATTGACTTGCGGAAAGCGCGAGAGCGCGAGTTAGGAACAACACTCGATGAAAAATCGACGAGCAGTGGGATTGCTGAACCCTATGCGCGATAAAAATTGAACGCAAGAACCGGGGGGGGGGGAAAGGGACGACACCTATGAACACGGCTTGTCCAGAAGCTGGATGGAAAGTAGAAGAAGTGTGCAATAAATAAATAAATAAATAAATTCGTGTCGGTGGCCGGCCGTTGTTGTCTGAATGAAGTGTAGGAAGGACGTGACAATGACTTTAAAAGTACAACACGGCGCCCCCTTGGGCGCACGGTCGTAATAACACACACGACGCTACGAGTGCATGCAGACATAACAATTTTAGTATGTTTCTTTTCACAATTTTTACGCTGTCGGCAGCAGTTTCACGCACTACGAACAATACACGTGCTTGGACGCCTGGACACCTGGCTGGATGGAACAACTTAATTAATTAATAGTTGCCCGTATATGCCGATCAATGAATGGTCCTCCCCCCTTCTCACTCACTCACTGCTGCCTTCCGTGGCTAGTCGCGGTGGATGATCAGGATGACATTGACTAGGTGGTTGTTAGATCGTGATCATATTATTGTTTTAATCCTCAACGAGAACGAAGCGTTCGTTGTTGACGTCCCGAGCTACTACTACTACTGCTTACTTACTACAGGCAGGGGAGTAGTCCGTACTTTGCACTCTTCAGAATTATAGATTACCACCGGCGGTAGGCCAGACTGCGTTGTAAAAAAAAGCTATGTAGCGCGCGTGATCCTGCCCCTCGCTCAAATAAATATGAACTGTCAAACAATTTTGTTGGCGCGCAGTGTAACGAACAATTTCACGACGGCGGTGTATAGTGTGAAACAGGGTATAATAGCGACTCGCGCGAGAGTAGGGCCACGGGAAAAATAAATGCCCTAAACGCCCCCCCCTCCAACGTACGAACTCGAGTAAGCCTTTGTCTGAAGCCAGTAAATGGCAAGCAGCAGTGCGGTGCAAAAAACGCAAAACAGCAGCTCTACCACAGCTCCCCAACGTCACCACCGCCACCATCGCCATTATTACTGATTCGCGGCGTGACGACCTTGGGAAGGTTGCTCTCTTGCCCTTCTTCTCCCCACGTATTGGCCCGTGGCATGCACGCTGTCCTCTGTCGCTTAGCTGTTTTTTTTCTAGCCCCTGTTTTTAATTTCCAGCTTCGAAACGAAACTGTCATTATGGTTTACCAGGTATATTGTGTGTTGTTGTTTTCGCACCCCCCCCCCGCCCCTCGCGACTCAGGACACATGACGACCAATATTTTGATGAAAGAAACATACTGACTATAATAATATTTATAGTAGTAAGGCCTCATGAGTCATCATGATTCATCAGAGCGGCTAGGGGCCTCTCGCGCGAGTATCTAACCTCCTACCTGGTACATATTTACTTGCATGTCGCAAGCTTTTGTGTTTCCTTTTGTTTCGCGCTACATGCACCACAATTGCGTTAGTTACTCTTGATACTGTAGAGCAGCTAGAGCTTATATAACAGATATACACGCGTCGTCCCCCTGTGGTTCCATAGTTTACCGCTTAATAAGTTCATAATAAGGTGCAGTGTGTACAAGGATCTACGCTCTTGAGCGAGGTGTGCCGGCCGTTCGCCATGGTCGTCAAAAGCTTGGCATAGAGATGCAATGGGCAACCCGAAGCAGGCGCTCGGTGCAATTAATACCAGGTAGTTTTTAGAATTGCGGGACATGCTGATTGGACCGCTCTCATGTCCCGAATGCTCTTATCTCTTGTGCGCGCTCTTAAATAGGCGTACGCTATACACATTGCCGACTGTATAGTTAAGAGCAATGTGTAGGTAACCCCTTTATAGCCCCAAAGCCCCTCTCGATACTAATTCCAAGTAATTTGTCCCCCCCCAAAGGGTCATTTTTCCAGCTAGTTGTAAATGCGACCGGCTGCTCCGATACTTGTTCTAAAATATGCTTTTGAGGGTCGATCAATTTAAGGGTCGATTAAATGTACTCTGTTTTGGTCACGGGGTGGGTGATCTTAAATCGGGGTATACACTGGACTGCAGTAGTAGTGATCATGGGGTCACTCCTTCCACCGTAGCTCGAGGTCTAAGGGTCGTTCCTAGAACAAACGCGAAGACTCCCGATTCCTGACAAAGAAAAAATACCCACACGATCATTATTCCTGACATGTATTTCAAGTTCTGAAATCAATGTCACGTTTTCGAAAAATAAATCACGTTTGTTTTTTTCAGGAATCCTGACATCACTTTTTTTTACTCAAGAATAATGTTGAAACAACTATTCCGCCAATCCATTATTATCCTTGTCAAACGTCTCGATTGGCGAAAAAACGCCACGTTTTATTTTTGTCACGATTCGTGCTGACATGTTTTTTTGGTTCCTTGAGAATGTGACCAACACCAACTCAACTTTGTCTTAGACATCGACAGGAGGAGTCACTTGAATGCTCTCAGCAGGGTGCAAGCAAGCAAAACATAAAACATATCTTTCGACCGATGATGGTCCTTTTCTCTTGACCTTTGGCGCTCTCAAATAGTGCTCAGCAACACACAGAATGCCGTCGTGGCTCTCCTGCTTGTTCCAGAGGTCACAGTCCATCAGATAGTTCATAGTGTTTCGTTTTCGAAAATCAGAAGAGGCGATTCATGCATCGTACAGCAGCAGAAAATAATGGACGATTTCGTATCTCATCACCACACACTTACTCAGCGCGATCTAATCCCAACCGGCGCAGCCGCTACGCAACGACACACCACCAGAATCTACGCATTGCACGCACACTCAGCCTATCTATGACCAATAAGACAAAGTAGAGGGGGAAAGGAGGGGGGGGGGGGGGGGAGGAACACTCGTTAAAGAACACCGCGACACAAACTGTCCTCTATCGGGCACAGCAGAGTCAGAGCACCGCGGCTCCAAGCATTGTATCGCGAAACGCCGTGCACGCATACACACGCGGTGCGGCGTTATCACAACAGCAAGCCCGTCTTCTCTGACGGAGAAAAAAGGGAAGTAATCCATTTTGTCGCGCAAAACCAACTGCCCTCTCCCTCGTTCCTCCCT
Organism: Undaria pinnatifida; assembly: GCA_012845835.1. NCBI lineage: Eukaryota > Phaeophyceae > Laminariales > Alariaceae > Undaria > Undaria pinnatifida. The sequence continues at coordinate 3,423,303 of JABAKD010000020.1, forward strand.
ACTTGGTGCCACCCGAGGTAGTACAACAAACGTGGGCAGCAAGCAAGCACAGCCTCCAGGGCAGCAACACCTCCGTCACTTCCATGCTACCATGTTTTCATGCACGGTTGTCGCTACTTGGCACAGCCGCACGACCACGGCACTAAAGCAAACACTATTATCGCAACGGCAGCACAACAGAAAACGCACTGCGCCGCAAGACGGCAGCACAGATGCAACTTCAAACACAATAGAAACGGCAGCCCAACAGCAAGCGCACTGCGCTCTCTCTCTGAGCCCCCTCGCCCCCCCGGCTGGCGTCCCTAACTAGCCCAGATTATGCGGTCGAGATATTTTGCTCATACCAAACAAAACACACTCAGAAGCGTTTTCTTCGAGCCAACACAGAGGACTCTAACACAGCGAACAGTTCGCAAACCGCGAGGTATCTCGCGCGCGACAACCCGCCAGGCGCTGTTTCAGCACGCCTATTAATAAAAGCCACCGACAAACAAATGCCCCCTCTAGACCCTCCACGCCTGTGCGCCAAACCCAACCAGCCGAGAAAAGCGAACAACGACAGACCGAGCCAAGCTAAACCAAACAAACCAAACGAAAACCAAACGCCCTCGTGCACCAGACCGATTGTGCTAACACACAATGCGACACAACGTACAACACACCATGGCTAGTCCGGAGGCACCGCAAGTCTTTCCGAAAAACAAACCAACTTCCAAAATCACCACCCACCACAGACAGCCAAGCGAGCGATGGGCAACGAAAACCCGTTGCCTCTTGATCCAGCACACACACGGTACAAGACAAATAAGGGCATAGGAATAACTCAAAACGTCGCCGCTAGGGGAGGGTATTACAATGCATGTTTGTAGTATTTAGACCATAGACCCTCCAATCCATACAAAATCGGGACGGAGCACGCCGGGTTTTCGCCGATCAGGAAAAAATCATTCGCACCAAGCGCGTAGCGCCGTGACGTAGTCAGCGATTCGCACGAAAGGTGAGCTGCATCCCAGGAACCACTTGCAAGGTGGACTTCGGCACTGTGTGCTTTCTTGTAGCGGATGACTACGGGCAGGGGCGGGCTACGCAAGGGTAGCCCCGGCCTGCGCCATAAATGCTTGGAGTTCCTTCTGTCCAGAAGGTCGGCCGGACAAGGCGGTTGCCACTAGGGGCGGGTACTTGCCGGGCTGCGACGCACACAGGTCTCCCAACGATTTCGCGAGGAATTGTGTCTCGCTGGGGCGGCGAGGCGGTAGGAGAGGGGAGAAGGAGGGCAGAGAAAAGTTGTAAAAAAAAAGGGGAAGCATCGATCAAACGAGAAAACAAAACAGTCGACCCAAGACGAGGGTCGAGACTAAAAGAGACAATTGACATGCTAATTGTACAGTATGGCGCCACTACTTACAGAAATCGTTGCCGTTTCGTGGGGGGGGGGGGGGGGGGGGGGGGGGGTTGAGACCATGTCGGCATGGCATAATCGGGGGGGGGGGGGGTACTCAGTTTGTGCATAGCCGTAGTCGAATGACCATAGACCCTCGCATCCCTACTATGCAGGGGCGGAGCACGTCGACTTTTCACCAACCAGGCAGACATTGCTTGCACCATGCACGAAGCGCCGTGAGGTGTTCGGCGAGTCGCATGAAGGGTGAACTGCATCCTCCCAAGAACCGCTCGTAAGACGGACTTCGGCACCTTGTGCCTACTTTCTTGCTCATGGACGACAGCGCCAATGAGTTATAATTCGTTTTCTGGTGTGGCGACTCCAGAGACAGCAATGGGCATTACTATGTAACTGCCTCGCGGGTGCCTTACCATATTCACACTACGTGATGCGATAATTCCCCTTGTGCGGAGTTAGGGTTATCCACCCCGCACAACACGACCTTACTCGATAACCATCCTGGTGACCGCCAAAAAAAAACAAAAAAAACGGTACCCTGGTTGTCTAACTCACACGCAGTGATTGGCATGTTGTACAGCGTTGTTGCCAACCAACGCCAACCCCAATAGGCATAAAATGTTTTTCAGCGTCGGTGCCAGCCGAGGCTAACTATTGAACTTCGTATACGAAGTACATTTTTAGGGGAGAGGGGGGAAAAGAGGAAAAAGAGGGCAAAGAGGGCGGGAAGCGCCAAAAAACACACAAAAAATAAGGTGCCAGGTGAGTGGCAGCGTCGGTCGCAAACATGATAAGCCGCAGCAGACACGTGGACGGCATCATACTATTCCCGAGGCGGGCCAAACCGCAAGCGAAAATCCGAGTTCCGGCTAACAGCGCGTAGCAACAACAAGACGACGGGTCCCCAGGGACGCACTACCATCAGTAGCAGCACTCACTTCACGCGTCAACTACTTTCGGGAGGTGGGAGGGGGAGGAGGGGCGCCATCCCCCGTCCTTCACCGTAACTATAGAGAAAAAAAAACAAACGGAAAACACTGCCAAATGCTTTTTTTCGTGGTTCCTTTTACCTGGCAACTTCGGGGACAGGGTCTTGTGCGCCGCTCCCCGTCATGCGCAGCTTCGAGAACGCCGAGTCGAAGGCGATCTCCTCCTCCTGCAACAATAAAACAAGCAAACAGGCGATACGCAGCAAACCGGCAATGGTACTGTTACTCTTAATCACTTTACGCGAGCAACTTTCTTGCGCAACGACGCCAGCCCGAGAGATGAGCAACTATTCGTGCTTGGGGGGGGGGGGGGGGTTGCTGCATGGCCTGTCTCAACGATGAACAACGACCATGGTGCATATAGCAATGTAGCAATGAAGCTCATAGTGGTGACAGACAAATAGATGGGATGAGCAAAAAAAGGAAACAATAGTAACAGACAAGAGCTTCGCGCAAGCACAACCTAACTTTTGGTGTGATGACCACACTTCAAGCGGGACCAAGCAAACAAGCTAGGCTGGCTTCACGAGCAAGCTGTTATCATCCTATCACCCCACCTGCCCCATTTGATATCTCGTCCAGATGGTTTTTGGTTATTTGTTCCATGCATCGTTCCTTCTTGCATCCTCATCTTGAGGTCTACCGAATATCAACGTGACAGCACAATCATCGTCAAAAGAACAGTTACAAACCGCACAGCAATACAAAGCAGCTAGTACATACAGAAGTACACACAGAAACGTACGTACAGAAGTATCTACCAGGCACCAACTAACCCTCCGTCCTTCAAATAGATGTATATTACAGCACGCACACCCCCGGTTTCCTCACCGGCAACTTTAATTTCCACGTCATTTGGCTTGAACGGGAGACGCAATGTCACGTAGCATCACACAACGTTACACCGAATGCGAGAAGCCGAACCACGGGCGTACGATCACAATTATACTGTTCATAGAGTGCGCTTTTCCGAGTTGCCCGAAAACATCGCACACGTCGCGTTTTGATTTGGTTGTACATACGAGTTCCAAAGTGGTAAGGATTTCAACGGGGAAGCGAAACGCTTGCCGCCCCGATGTGGGTGCACGGATTGAAAAGCGAGCGGGCAATACTCGTAGCTTTTCATGTTGTTTCATGTTGTATTTGCCGCGAGGCTGCACCTCGTCGTTGTCGTCTCCTTCCACGTCGTCCTTGAGCTTGCTCGCGTCCTCCGGCACCAGCGTCTCCATGATGCACGTCAGCAAGCTTGGCCACAACGTCAAGCTGTTCTTTACCTACGGCACACACCAAAACAAAAAAAGACGACAACATTAATATTAATAGCATACCAGGTATACGAGATATGTTGCTACCCCGTAAGGACATGTAAGGGCATGTACGGACAGGTAAGGACACCGCTTGGGCGGGCCCGCTTATCTCCCGAGAAAGAAAGCGACCAGCGTTCAATCTCGACCAGCAGATCGCTGTATATATAGGAAGCCGATTGTGTTGAGCAACGAGTACAACGATGGCTCCACACTCCCGACATTCGCCTGCGATGCACGGTAGCGCACAGTTCTTGGACCCCCCCGCGCCCCCCCTCCCCCCCTCCCCCCGCCGCCACCCAATCCCCTCCCCTTCCTAGCCCCCCCCCCCCCTCCCCCATCCCCGTTCACACCACTATCTCATCCCTTCGACGCCGCCATTCCAGCCCCTAACCCCCCCCCCCGCAAAAAACGAATCCCCTCCCATCCCCCCCTCTTCCCTCTCAATAGGAAAACCGGGGGCAACTTACAGCACCAGATCTGGTACATTTCAGCACGGCGCTGCTTATAGCACTATGCCTGGTTAAATATATGACATTGCGTTTAGGGATTCACCTCATCGCTCTCACACATGAGCTTGGCCATGCCCACCACCTGCACCTTGCGTTCTATCGGCGACAGCACCAGCCGGTTTGAGAAGTTGGGGATCCAGATCTGAGACAAGATCTTAGTCAACATTCTACCGTCGCGCCACGTGGCATCACAGGGAGGAGCATAGGCCAAAGTGGAAAATACAGATTGGTGGACGGGGGAGAGGGAGGGCGGAAGGGAGGGAGGGAGGGAGGGAGGGAGAGAGGCAGTCGGTTGAACGGTGTTGTTAGTTACCTTGGAAGGTATCGAGGGTATGACAGATTAGGCGCAGTACCGACACCCATGGCCGATGACATACATGGCTGAATATCAACAGAAGGACCATCGCACCGATGGAGCCGCATACCGGCAAGCAGAGCCGAGTGCCGACAGAGTAGCCTGCTGATACACACCTTCCTACACGTACTGCCGATTGCTCAGAGGCTGATGAAGGAGTCAAGTACCAACAACTGCAATCACAATATCAAACAAAACGGCAACAACAACAACAACAACGAAAAACAGAGCGGCCTACAAAACCTCCAAATTCAAGACGCTAAACTCCCCCTCCTGCCTCCCCCTCCCTCCCGCTCTCCCTCCCTCCCCCCTCCCCGCCAGCCCCCAACCATCTCCCTCACCCAGGCTCCTGCTGCTCGAGACACGCGTTGAATGTCACCACGCCGTATTTGACAATGAAGATGGACCAGAAAATGGTCAAGAACCTGATGTACTTCACAGTTTTGTTGCTCATCAATCGCCGAAGTAGCAGGCTGAAGATGACCGGGAGGTACTTCTCCAGGCTTCCCTTGTCCACCTGAAAAAAACAACCACCGAAACATCCAAAACGCGACACGAACAAAAAACAACCTGTTGTCGCGTGACCCATTTGGCGGATTGGGGCGGGAAAACAAAAATTCGAGCAAAACAAGAAAACAACCATACTCGCAAATAAGTCAAGAACTGGTTACGCACGTTACAACCTATCTCGGGCTCGAAGGGAAAAAACAAACATTTGAAAAAAAAAAAAGAAGACGATCACGACGACATATGGCAGGCAGTATCCGGCCACACTTGGCATCAAAATCAACGCGGGGAGTGGTGGGGCACATACACGACGTGTCTGAATAATCGCTATGGAAGGATACATTCGACCCGCGCGCATCATGACGAAAACGTGTACAAGCTTCCTTTTCGGGGTGTGGTTGGCTTCGAATCCAGGGGGGGTGTCTGTCGCTCGTGAGCTGGAAAGGGGGACAAAACTCTTACAAAATGAAAAAAAAACAATCAGCCACCGCGCAAGGAACCCGGCAAAGCAACACCCACCAGCCCAAAATACTTTGCAGCTTAGTCTATACAGCAGTACTGGTAATCGCTCTTCCTATTAACAGGAAGTTTATTCTACTACAGCAGTACGGGTCCCCCGATAAGGCGGTCTGAGTAGTGCGGTATCCCTCAACAAGGCGGTCAAAATCGCGTGGCGCGACTGGGGAAGTGCACTCAAAACCTTGAATGAATCAGGCGGTATCCCTCAATAAGGCGGTCAAAATCGAGCGACGCGACTGGGGAAGTGCACCCATAACCATTAATGATTAAGCCCGCTTCCCTCTATAAGGCGGTCATATTGCTCCGGCACACCACCGCCGCCTTGCTGGGGGCCCCGTACTAATACTGTATCGCACTTGTTTTTTTTAGGTACAAGCTATATTATATTCAAGTCCCAAAAGGTATATAGGCTAAAACGCCAAAATTTCACAACTTCAAGCAGTCCGGGGTGTATTTATTCAGAGTTGACTCGTGTTCGCACAACTACAACGGCGACTAGACTACAAGCGATTGGCAAAACGGCGAATGCAACAACGCCAAACGCACACCGTACAAATTATTGCTACTCGGTTTACCTGGTACATAATTCGTACTACCTGTTTACCCTTTATTCCTTTGAAATGCTTCCTTCGAGAATGCATAACCCTGCTGCGTTACTTGTGCCTACTGACTTAACTTGTACAAGAACGGTGGCATAGACTACAAGTGATGGCAGAGCTCCGAAAACGACAACACGAAACGCACACCGTATCAATTAATGCCTGGTACATGTGACACCTCGTACTGTTTTTTTTACCCTTCTTTCCTTTGGAATGTTTCCTTCCAGAACGTGCGGGCCTGCTGCATAACATGCGACTACGGATTACCTGTTACCTGCATATAGGATATATGGCGATTATCAGCTAAAAGCGAGCGGCAAACAACAACTGCGGCAACAGCAGACTGCCTGCAAGAATATTTCTGCGATGAATAAGTGCGAAGAACAACTCCAGCAACCACGAAAAAAAAACTCACAGCACAACGAAACCAACACCAACAACCAACCCCAAAGGAATACCCACGTTCATGACGATCGTTCCCAAAAGCTGAAAAGCGTACGCCTCGTTAGCCCTGGAAGACAGCAGCTTCTGGAAGATGCCTAGCACCGCCTCGAGGTGTCCCCACGCCACCACCTCAGCCGAGTTCTGGCTCAGGTACGCCTGCATGCGCGAGCAACGTCTGAGTACCGGTATATAAAACAAAACGCCTCCAACCAAAGCTAAACCCTCAAACCACTGCAAACAGTTTTCTACACTAATTCCAAGTCATTTATCAGCACAACGGGAATGCAGCGCTAAAGGGGGTAGTCTGATCCCTGTAGAAGTATACCTACATACCACGTACGTTTTTCGTAATAAACTGCTTGGACATAGTATGGAATACTCCTTGAGGTAGCAGTGTACCTACGGCTACCCCTCTTTGCACGGCGCACTTGCAAATAATAACGTGCACGACTCGAACCGCCTCCAAAACCACACACCCAGAAACCCATTTCGACACTTGAAACAGCAGCGCAACCCAGGCCACACAGCACGCGCAAAAACAGACTACACCGCAGACCACACAGCAGACAGACACGCAGACCACACAGCAGGCATGTCCCTGATGGATTTTTCCGGGAGAATGGTCGTGCATTCACAGAGTAACAGCAGTGCCGTCCATGTAGAGAGGATGCGTGCACGCGTATGGGCAATTATACGGCTGGCGGTACGTGTGTTTGCCCTCTCACTCGAATTTTGCTCGCGAAAATGTATTGCTGTGTGGTGCCGACATGATGGAGCACTCGAAAATAGTCGTGCTCGCGTACTCGCTAAATAGCGTGTTCGACGCGTACGAGGAGTAGAATCGTAGCCGTACGTGGAAGGAAGGGGGCAGCATCACCCACACTCGGACTCGTACGTGCGATCTCTTATCTGAGAGCAAGAGAGTTGAAAATCTAAATCTACGAGATTTCAACAGCAGGAGTAATAAAACAGTAGAACAGAGTAGATACCGGTCACAAAGGATCTCTACGAGTATCCCTTGGGAGCTAGCTCTACAGCTCTAATTTATTTCAAGCAATCTAATTGTTGCGGGGAGTATAATTCAATCCATCATTGTCGTACTACTGCTGTTGTACCCAGCAGCAGCTGCAGCAGCAGCAAGCAGCAGCCAGTAAGGCATTGCAGCCGTCAACCCATCACTGCCACCACCGCCACCTGGCGGTCCACCATTACCCCCATGGTCGGTAGGTCGACCAATCCCGCCTAGGAGCTGTATATGCGCGGGCAGTACCGTGTAGTATCTATCTTGGCCTGTGCCTGTTTGTGTTCCTGCGCTGCGTTATGCCGCCGCCCGCCGCCGCCGTCTCTTTATAAAAAAGAAAGCTGGCATGGTCTGTCTCCGAAACAAAACGTGTCAACCCAAAAAGCATCCATTCCATCGGGGTTCTGAGATTTTCAAAGAGTGACCCTGGACTGACCACACATCACCACATCACCACATCACGTCACCGAGGCAGGCGGGTGTGTGACGTGAAACCGCTTGACGACGTGATTCTCCCGGCAAAACCCATCAGGGACATGCCTGCTGTGTGGTTTGCGTGTCTGCTGAGTGGTCCGCTGTGTGGTCTGCTTTTGCGCGTGCGGTGTGGCCTGGTGCGATGCTCTTATGCTGTGGTGTTTGCGCTGCTGTTTCAAGTGTCGAAATGGGTTTCTGGGTGTGTGGTTCTGGAGGCGGTTCGAGTCGTGCACGTTATTATTTGCAAGTGCGTCGTGCAAAGAGGGGTAGCCGTGTACCTGCGATCTTGGGTATAAACTACTTGGAATTGGTATAGGGTAGTTTTTGTGAGGCAGCCTTAACCCCGTTGCACTTTCTGTATTGCATTTTACACATTCATCCCCTCCCTTGTCACTCATTGAGCATTTTACACATTCATCCCCTCCCTTGTCACTCATTGAAACACGTGAGGTATCCCACGCTATTTCCACTTCTAAAAGGGTAAACGAACCAAAATCAAACAAAAGAAAATCAAAAGAATAAATAAACAAAAACGATCTTGAAAAATTATTGTGTAATATTTTTGAGCTATCTGCTGTGGTTCTGGTTGCTACCAGTTGCTGCAGTATGTGCTAGAAGGTTCGCCCTTCGGCTACTGCTGCTGCACCTGATGTTGTGTGTTTGCCAATGTCGTCAGTTGGCGTTCATGCTCGTCGTACATACTGCTGTTCTCACCCAGTACGTAAGGGTTTCCTCGACGGCACGACGACGAGCTCAAAACAGAGGGGAGGTGACATGAAATGGCGTGGACAATGGCCACATAGAAGCGGGCACAGCGGGATAGTTCGCTGCGAATCAACCGCACTCGTTCATGCCTACAGCAGAGGCTGCCTGGAGTGTCAGCGGCCAAGCTAAAGCCAGTTGAAACATTATTACGTACGGTTTGGAAATGATGCCAATTTCGTAAATCATGCAGGTGCAATTAAACACACCTGGTGCACAATCTGTGACCAAACAATAGGAAGTTGCACACGCCACCGCAAAATTCCAAACGTTATCACGTACCGTTTGGAAATAATGCCAATTTTGTAAATCATTCAGGCGTTGCAGCCATTAAGATTCAACAATTTTTCCAAAATTCCTCCTCGACACTCGCTCGTCTCGCTCGGCGCCCGTCCGCGTTCACGTCGATGTGCGGAACGGACACGGTAGGGCGAGGGGCGTTGGAGCCGCCCCCCGAAGGCGGCGCTCGAACCAAGCCATATTCGACCGAGAATTCCAGTTCCGCGAATCGCATACTTAGGCCGAGACAAAAAACTCCTGACCAAAGTCCATGACACCAAGGAATGACTCGATATTCAAGGAATGATTTTATATATTTTTATATATCATCTAGACCATCTAGATCATCTAGACTATCTAGATCATCTAGATGCATGTAGATCATACAGGTCATATAGATCATATACTTGGTAGACCATAAAGATCATATAGATCATGTAGATCATCTCGATCACGTACATTCTGCATCTATCGTTATAATTTTGCTGAGCAGGATCTGTGCAGTACAGCTCAAATCCAGCAAACACGTGCTAGATCATGCACATCATCCGTCTCTCACCTGGCGACGACACCATCTATAGGTCATGTAGATCATACAGGCCACGGGCCCATCTGCCCTGAAATACAGATCATCTAATCATCTACAGATCGTCTACAGATCAATAGAGATCTGATATGTCCGAGGTGGGAAGGAGAATGTACAACAGCACTCTCTCGCCTACTACGACAAAGGTAGCACTTTTTGGCCATTTTCGTTTTCCGAATGACCGAGGCGCTCCTTATAACCCTAAATGGTGAGAACGTCGCACTTTTTTCGCAACTTTTTTTTTTTTTAACGCTAGGCCATGGGTGATGTGTACCAACCATTGTTGTTTTATCAAGCCAACAACCTTCCAGGGCAAAGAAAGAAACAATGGTTGTTGCACCCCTGTCGTGGCGAAAGGTACCTTTTTATTTAATTGTACGCGTACCTCTGGCAAAAGGACCTCACGGCTCTCACCTGTATCAGGCGGGTGACGGCGGGTATGTTCCCCTTCCTTTCCCACACGGCCGGCATCAGGAGCGGCGCGAACAGAGACTTGTATCCCTGCACAAAGCGACATGTGCATCAAAGAAAATTTGGTATCATATACCGCAAAATAGCAAGACGATTAATCAAACCACATGGATTACATAATCAATTACAACCTTTTCATTCGGGATGTGGTTTTGCTTCGAATCCCGGGTGTTTTGTCTCAAGTCGAAAAACGGGGGGGGGGGGGGGGGGGGGGGGCAAACCTCTTGTATAAACTACACAAAATGCAACTATATATACTTCGTATGTAGCTACCCTGGCCACCGCGCAAGGAACCCGGCAACGTAACACCGACCAGTCCATAGTCCATGCAACCTGCCCGTCCGGGACGTGGTTTGGCGTGAAATTCATCCCGGGGGGTGTCTTCCGTTCAACAGGCGCACAAAACTCTTGTAAAAACCGAAAGAAACGCAAGAAGCCACCGTGCAAAGGAACCCGGCAGAGTAACACCAACCGGCACAAACGAGCTCTTCGCTCAGTCTACAAGACATCCCTTCGGGATGTGGTTGGCTTGAAATCCGGAGGGAGAGGTGTCGCGAGTTGAAAAGGGGGGGGGGGGGGGGGGGGGGGGATAATTTTTCAACACCAAACAAAAAACAACTAGCCAACCGGCGACTAACACCGACCAGCGCAAACGAGTGTATATAGCTTTTGGTCTATACCAGTCTATACCAGGTACCTCGCATACATTATAAAGAGACTTTCGGGGAGAGAGGCCGGGTGAACCAACAACACCGTAACTGTTTTATCAACAGACGGCGTAGTACAACGGCCGCTATTGCCAAACATACTAGTCGACGACAACGACAACAAAAAAAACATCGTAACGACATCTATCACACTACGATATTTCAACCGGATTGCCTCAGACGGCAAAACAACTCACGTCGCTGAAGGCTCCCGCGGGTCGCAGCTCCAGCAGCTGCGAGAAAATCTGGAAGACATATGGCATAAACTCCACCACGTCGTTCGCCAACACCTGCCAAGGCGGAGCGAGAGTGGGGTGGGGGAGGCGTGGGGGACATGGTATTGGGGGGCATGGGGCATGAGGAGGGAAGGGGAGGGGGCGTACTCATCTGATGTTTGCAAAGGGTATGCCTGAGTTGTTTGACCATTGACCACGCATTCCTTTCGAGACGGAGCACCGTTCCTACTCCTAATAGACACCTCCAACGCTTGGGCGCTCATTGCGTATTCGCCATCCATATACGAAGTAGCACATTAAAACGTTCGCTTACTGTACGAGTGTGTTGAGTGCGCAGGGGAGGGGGGGGCTAGGACACGACGGGGGAACGAAGGGGCGCAAGGAACAACCAGGAACGACAAAAACAAACAGCATATCGCACAAGCGCATGACCCCGTCTCTCTTACCACTACACGAATAACCCGGACCTTCGTGTCGTTCGGCCCTGCAACGTGAGTTCAACAGCAGTCGTCATGTCATACATACGGGACAAGTAAAACCGAAAAATCAAAGAAAAAAATGCACGCCTCCTTTGCAGCTAGAGGCTTGTGAACAACTTACTCGGAATTAATGTACCTGGTAGCGTATTTTTTCAGCAGTAACAGGGTTATAGCCCACGGGGGTAGAACACCAGCAGCGGAAAAAATCAAGGCACAAATGGAGGCATTCTGTGATCGCTCCGTTGTAACCACTTTAGACCTCCAGCCACGAATTGTGCGCACAATCTACTTGAAATTAATGGGGGGATGCTTTTTCTGGAGTAATATAAAAACCCATAGAACCGCACCCACGTTGTTGGGGACGATCTACTTGGAATTAGTGTCGGGATTATTTTTGCAGTTGTGATAAAAAAGGGTCCATTTAAGGGAGCAGTATCTGCAATGGCGCAAATCAATACAAAACAGAGTATTTTGTCCGCTACTTGAGGAGCGCTTCGTTATGCACCTATTGGAAAGGGGGGAAAAGGGTTTTCCTCCAGCATAGAGTTAAGTTATAGGAGCAATATCTTGATGGAAAAATCAAGACAAGCAGAGTATTTTGAGCACTAGTTCGGGACTGCTCCCTTACGCACCTGTTGAAAGGGGGGGAAAAGGGTTCTCCTCCAGGATAGAGTCAAGTTAAGGGAGCAGTATCTCCAATGGAACGATCGCAAGACAAAGTAAGAGTATTTGGTGCACTACCTGGGGACTGCTGCCTTACGCACCTGTTGAAAGGGGGGAAAAAGGGTTTCCTCGAGCGTAGTCGCCGTAGCGGGGTTGTTCTTGAGGCACTGCTGCACCAGCACCGCAATCGACTCGAAAAGGAAGTGGTTGTACCGAGGGCGGGAGGGGTTCTTGCAGACACGTTCCAGGTAGCCGTTCAGCTTGCTCAGCACCACCTGAAAAACGCCGTACAAGGTACGGTAGTACGTGTTTTTGGGATGGGATTGGGGGTGGTGTTCGTTAGGGGATCGGAGTCTGGTTGAAAATTGAAAATACAATTTTCATAAATTGAAAATACAATTTTCATTGCACACTGCAGTCAACATTGCCGTTCACCACAAAATTATCATGACTGTTCGTGTGGATGGGCTGGTTGTGGTTGACAAAAATTAGCGTTACATCAAGGGTGTTTGCATTTTCCAACCTCTGACGGGCTAGCTAAAACAAAAAAGGAAAAGGTACCAGATTCTTGAAACCGTCGACCGTCATATAGACTAAGTAACCCAAGGCCAACCAAACCCACGAAAAAAAAAAATGGTGGGAAAAGACTAGTTCAGAACCACTTTTTTTTTTAGTTTTTTCTTAGTTTTTTGTGGGTTGGGTTGGCCTTTTGGATTCCGACGTTCGACGATTTTAATACTACTTCTCACATATTTTCCTACCCAACTCCTATTCTACCAAAGTTGGTACACCTCAAACACTTTATCAAATGCTGAGTTCTAATGTGGACGAAACGGGTGGTTGCGGTGGGTAAAATCGGCGGTACAACTAACTCAAAGGACCGCCGTGTGGATGAAACGGTTGGTGGCGGTGGGAAATATGCTACTTTTTCGTGGTTTGGGTTGGCATCTTGGATTGCGACATTCGACGGTTTCAATACTATTACTCACATATTTCCTACCCAACTCCTGCCCATCCAAAGTTGGTACACCTCAAACTCCCTATCAAAAGATGAGTCCTATTGTGGACGGAACGCTTGGTTGCGGTTGGCAAAATCGGCGGTACAATTGACTTGTACAACCGTCGTGTGGATGGAACTGTTGGTTGCGGTTGGCAGATATCGACGCTACAATTAACGGGTGCATTTGTCGTGTGGACGAAACGGTTGTTTTTGCGGTTGAAAAAGTCGGATTACAGTGGTTGACCCAATGTTCAAATGGGACCAGACAAAACATTTTGGTCGTGCTCGGCGCTCTCAGGCGACGACGACATCGGGTACACGCAAGACAGAGGGACAGGTCGCGACGAAGCGCAGGTGGCTACCGGCGCAAATACCAACACCAACCAGTGTACACACCAACCAACCAACCAACCGAATAAAAGGGAATCTCAAGAAACACATGGCCTGCACGCCCGGCGGAAAGCCCAGCGGAAAGCCTGAATACATGTTATAATATTGCTCTGTATGCGTCGGCCATGAGTCCGACAAAGGTAGGGTCTAATACGAGTACCACCATTTACAAATACATGAGCCGTAATTTGGACCGATTGAGCAGTCGACGCTCACCAACGCAAACGTGCGTAGTACGTCGGTTGCGCGTGTTTTTTTTCATCAATCCCAAGCGCAGGATACACAGGCCGGGTGACTCCACTGGATGCTACTGGAACGTCAATGTCGACAACAATGTTGAAAAATATACTTTCAACATTTTTTTTCCCCATCTCGGACAGATGACGAGCTACCATAGATCTTCTAGGTCCTGCGTTTATCGCTATGGTCGTACATGTTACGCAGAATCTGGGTACACATCAGAGTACAGATCCAACCCCCCAGGAAGCTTGTGCTGCTGTAGATCATTTCAGATTATTTCAGATCATTTCCGATCACCCGGCAACATCAAATAAACCATACCTGGTACATATCAATACAGACCAGGGATACAAAATGTGCGCCATGAATCACAGATCATGAAAAAAAGGATCCGAGTCGCCTGATGTGTTAACAAGTGCTGGCACAGCAGTGGGCACCCGATCTAAGAGCCGGTCAGAACAGGCAGATGTTACCGCTGTCATCTCCGAACCCGCTCTGTACATTATCAGGTAGCACATAATTTCTAGTGCATGCATCACGAGGACGTGGCCAGCCGATTTGACCGCGTTTCACCCTTTCATGATAGCAAAAAAACACAGCACCATTTCCAAGCAGATATTAATAGTTAGTCCACACAGGTGCAGATCTAAAGGAACTAAGTCAATTTTCTCACCATAATAGCAGAAAAACAGCACCCAGCACCAATTCCAAGCCGTTAGTTAGTCAACACGGGTGCAGATCTAAAGGAAATAAGTCAAATTTACCATATTATGGACGCCCAGCCCGCAAACCGTGTGTGTATCTTGAGCGTATATAAAGTGAAAGAGTCATCCATCCCACCGCAGGGTTTCCACTTTTTCGGGCCAGGCGTTTCTGACCGGTTGAGCTCCTCTCCTCAAGCAGGAACCATCTGTTATACACCGTACCACGTGGTATATTACAGTGTATAACACCGCCCCTGGGAGGAAATGCTGAGCCGGTTTCCTCCGAAACCAGCGCGGCACGAACAACAACGGTGGCGGCTTTAGGAGGATGTCGTCCAGATCTTTCCATAGGCAGGCGTGTTGCTCGGCGTTTAGACTCTACCGATCGTGGAGAAATCGGCATGCGAAGCTCGTCCGAGGGGGTGTGCTATACACCGTCACATCCGGTATATAGTCCGATAATTTTACGGGTACCAGGTATATTAGTTTCAGGACTATCGGGTAGAAATATTCGTCGGGTTGCGCGAACGAATGCCTTCGAAGTCATGCTTCGGGCGATGATGATGGTGGTGATGATGGTGGTGATGATGGTGGTGATGATGGTAATGGTGAGATTTACTGATTTCCTCGTGTTAGGAGCTCAGAAAATTCTTAGAAAGTTCTGCTGCACCCCTATTGCCGTGGATGGGTCATACTGCCAATGGTGACGGTGTTTCGACGCCTGACCTGCGTGATGGGAAGAACCTTTTCCTCGGCAGAGTTGAGCGCCCGCATGACCGCCTTCATCAGGTGGTCGTTCTCCCCCTCTCGATCCATCACCTTTTTAAACCGCCACACAATACGTCGCAACAACGCAGCAAACAATGCAGCATACAACGCAGCATGCAATGCAGCTTACAATAAAGATGCAATAAACCATACAATGAAGCATACACGTAGCATTTCATCCACGCAACACAATCCAAACAACATCCGCCACAAAACAGTATATCCGGTTAGTCGGTGTACCGTGAAAGGTTTGTTGGTTTGTTGGGCCTCGAGCTGGGCCTCGAGCTGATGTTATGTTTCTTCTACCAGGTATACCGTAAACTGGCGTATGACTCATAATAATACTATTTTATAGATTCTGTGTTTTTGGTCAGACCGACAGACAGCTTCGGAGGTTAAACTAGCAGAGAACCTCCGTAAATAGTCAGTAAAGAGTCAGTAAAGAAATCCTAAAGGGGTGAGAACCCGCTGGAGACTTGAGAGGGGAAATATTGACGACGAAAATGGACGACTACGGCATCGGCCACTCTGTTGGTTAAAAATGATGAAAAAGCGCTGTCCGTACGACGACGCCAACAAACGCAAAGACGCGTACGGGACGGGCGCGCAGCATGATCCTACATTAGTACCACTTCGAAGTATTGACAGTACTATTGATTGTACTCTCACTTCGAAGTATTGACAGTACTATTGATTGTACTCTCGATAGTACTATTGCACTATTGATAATAGTACTACTGATAGTACTATCGATAGTACTATTGGGAGTACTATCGATAGTACTATTGGGAGTACTATCGATAGTACTAGTGGCAGTATATTGATTGTAATATCGACAGAACTATTGGCAGTGTTAATTGTTAGACGAGTGCTACGATAGAGGCGAACCACTTCGTTTCTGAGATTCCTCAAATTGGGACTTTTAAGACCGCCTACTCTCCCGAAAAATGTTTCATTAGAGAAAAAATAAAACTGCTACGTATATACCGGATGAAAAATTTCATGGTGCCTAGGCACGCTACGACAAGATTTTTTTACGCAAATTTTTTTTTTCGCCAATTTCCGACGATTTTGCCCAGGTTGAGGAGCCCCGTCATTCAGAAAACATTTCAGACGAAAATCGCTCCCTCTATCGCAGCACGCGTGACGTTTGGTTGGTCGCTATACTACAATCAAGGTGTATACTATAATCAATACTTCGAAGTATATCTATACTATAATCAAGTTATATACTATAATCAATATATCTGTACTATAATCAAGATGTCTATAATATAATCAAGATATACATACTACAATCAATATATCTATACTATAATAAATATCTATACTATAAGCAAGATATAATAGAGTCCCAACAGGGTTAACGACGGACACAAAAAACTTGATCGTAATCAGTTTCAGGTTCGGATTTTGTGTTACCACAAAACCAATTAAAATAACCGGTACACAGAAGCTGTGAGATCGCGGGTCGTTTTGAAACAATTACCAACGAGCTGCGTGCGATATTTCGATCGCGCGTGTTGCGGGGCGCGTATGCCCTCATCAAGGATAACAGCTCGGCGACTCCCCAGAGTGCTAGCCTAAACCCTAACCCTAACCCAAGCTGATACCAGGGTCAACAGGGCGATTTCCTATAAATCTGGGCGCGGATAAAAAAAAAGCGACTAACTAGGTGCTCAGCTAATCGTACCGCAAACAATCCCCTGAAGAGGCCTTCAAGGAAGGGCACCAGGCGGTCCTTCTGCAGGCGGAGGGTGGGCCTCTGCCCCGGGGGCTTGTCCTTGACGGCCAAGATGCGCTCGATCGCCATCGCGGCGTACGTCACGACCACCGTCTGCACACACCCAACAAAACGAAAACAAACAACAGGTGTCAATATTGATACGCCACAAAATTGCGACAGAAAACGAAAAACAAAAAGACGACAAAACACACAAATACAACAAACCAAAAACGACAAAGAAAGACACCTTTATTTTCACAAAAAAACAACTGACGAAAAGCAACAACAAACATAAAGCCAAAACAACACACACATACCAGACTAGGTACAGGAGCGGGATAGGGGGGGGGGGGGGGGAGGCGGCAACAGAAAAACAAACAGAAACAAACAAAAAAGACACAGCCCAAACAACAGACACACAACACATGGGGCATACGGTAAACGCGCGACCCTTTTGAAGCGACATCGCCAAGAAAGGAGGTCAGCGGTAGAGATAAAACACAAAATTGGGACACAAAAACAATTAGCTGGTAATATTATCAAAGGCAGAGCCTCCATAGTTCCTTTTTCGAGGCCTTTAAAAAAAAAATAAAGTAGGATTTGTCGATTTGAACGGGAGCTATAAAAAAAAGGCGGCTTTCGGCTCTCATTTAGGCTCCGGGCATGTAAAAATCGTCTCGAAAGAAAAGAAGAAGGGTTGACCCCAGAAACCACGCTTTCGGCTATTTCGGCTCGGATTATGAAAATCGGCTCACTCTCACGGCTTAAAGATGGCTGTGTGGGAAGCAGAGGCGCAGTTAGCGGGTTACTTCGGCTCTACACGTAAAAAAACGGTCGACTGAGAAAAAAAAAAAAAAACTTTTTCGGGCTAGTTTTTTAGACTCGGGTTCCGCTACTTTGTTCCCTTACACGGAAGCCAGCGGGCTGCGGGCTCTGATGGTCAATACGAGAAAACAGGGAGTATATTTCATTCGTAGGTGTAACAGTGGCATACATATCAGATATTTATCAGATATTTATCAGAATTCGATCCCAGGGTGTGAAAACAGGTCCTCTCCCCCCCCCCGAACATCAGCTTAACGCCTTTCCAAGTGGAAACCTCTTTTCTTTCACAAATTTACTTGAATTTAGTATAGGGAGAAGGTAGTATAGGGAGAGGGGTTTTGGGGCTCTCAAGGGGTTAAAAACTAAATAAAAATGGCGTTTTTTGTTGAAATGTATAGCTCACAAGAAAAAGGTTATACAAAATAATAAAAATTGTGCAACTACTGTGTATTAGCGAAACGTAGATGTACCACGCAGCTTGCAAATTTGAGTTTCAACCATTCAATCGGTCGTACTCACAGTCGACGGTTTTCAATTTTTATTAGAAAAAAAAAACGAAAATCTTCCTTCTCGACTTTTTTCGGGTATGGAAAACCAATCAAACGCTCACCTTACAGCCATCACGTCCTCAAGGGTAAGAAAAAAAAAGAAAAAAACAGCTACGATTATACGAGTGTAGACATCTAAATACACTACCACTGTAATAGTGTCATGTATGACTGGCAGCGTAGGTTAGGGAGAGACAGGCACATGGACAGGGGAGATCGCTGCCTGACCGAAAAAATGACAACCACAAAAAAACTCAGGCATAGGTACACTAAACACCAAACAAGGGGCGAACACAGCTCGGAACAAACACACTAATCACAGTGCACCAAACTAAATCCTTCTCGACTTACCGAGCTGCCGAGTTTGTTCTTCGAAAAAAAAAAAAAAAAAAAAGTACCACAAAAAAAAGGCAATAAAAAAAAGTTCTCCAGCTATAAAGGGGCAAAAAACATGGGAGCAGAACAAAAAAGAGTCTTCACGCGAAAAGAAAAGCGCACTTACGTGCTCCGAGGCCAGGTGGGAGATGAGCAAGGGCATCAACGCCATGAGCACGTCCACCGTGAACTGATTCCGGAAGGTGTATACGAACTTAATGCAGTCTGCCCGCACGATGGGTCTGGCGTTTACATCCATATCCTGCGGAGGGAGGAACAAAAAAAGGACGAGAAAGCGATTTTGGGGATAGCGAGGGAGGCAAGGAGGAAGAGTTACACAAGGATAGAGGCGGGGACGAGGTGTTACAGCATAGGGATGAAGCCGAGCGTGGGTAATGGCCTACAACCGGCGTAAACTTCAAAGCGCAAAAATGCAGGCCGCAAAACGTAAAGTAAGACTACCGTAAACTACACAAGATAAAACACCCACATAAGATACCACACCCCCCACAGAATACGACACCCCGGTGATGATTTTGGGCGTATTTTTGTAACCATCGATTTACCACCGGGGCTACACAAGATACCTCACCCCTTCAAGTGTGCGGCAGCAGGGGCTCAACTCTACAAGGAGTGTTTCGGTATCCCCCCCCAAGCACGACCTGGGGGTGTTCGGAGGTTATCACACCCCCTGGTTTATCACACGCCCTCATTTATCACAACCCCAAACACACCCTGTGGGTGTTCGGACGTGCTATCACACCCCCTGGTTGATCACACCCCCAAAAATACCCCGTGGGTGGTCGGACGTGCTATCACACCCCCTGGTTTATCACACCCCCTGGGGGCCGCCGCGACCAGCACTCTATCACCGGGGCTACACAAGATACCACACACCCCACAGGATACCACACCCGGTGATAATATTTTCAAGCGCTCAAATGTATCACCGGGGGTGTGTTATCTTGTGTAGTTTACGGTATGCCTGTTGGGAGCATACGACATATTGTTGCGGTAGTTGCTAGAGATAATGGCATGTTTATAGTTTCTAAGGCGTGATCGTAGCTCGTGGTAATCAGTACCTAGAGCACTCATCGCGTAGAAGGACGAGCGCACTTCGGAGCAAAAAATACCAGAATTACCGAAGCTAGCAGCTAGTGCTGGTGAGCGCAAACTTCAACACGCAAAACGAAATGCGCGGAGAGCATTGCAAATGTAAACAGTAAACTCACAAGCGCGGAATGAAAATAGCACAAATACAAAACGCAAGCGCAAAGAGCTTTGCGAATATAGACAGCAAAACCCCAACCGCACAATGAAAAACGTCACACACAAAACGCAACGCGCAAATCGCAAAGCGCACAACGCGAAAAACAACGTACAAAAAGCGCAAAAAGCGCAAAAGCTACACAAGGTGCAAAACGAAAACCATGACTTTTCTACACACCCACTTCCGCTTGGGGTGGGGCGTGCCCCGTTCCCTCCTCTCACCTGTATCTCGGGCAGCACTTGCGTCGCGAAAACGTCGAGGACGTTGATATAAGCGTTGATCTTAGACACCCCTCCGGCTTGGCTTTGAGCACGCACAGACAACGCCAGCACCAGTTGCAACTGCATCGCAAAAGAAATAAAGAAAGAAAAAAAATCCCCGAAAAAGTTGGAGAGTGAGTGTTGGAGGGGGAAAGGGCGGGTGGGGGGAGGGGGGTATCAGGGAAAATGTCGACGCGACGCTTCAACCAAAACACGGAGTGGTGTAGCAGGAACACGGCGAAGCTGGGGCAGCACTAGGCGTGTTTCACAAGACAGTGGACATGCTAAGAGCGGGGGATATACATACAAAAAAAAGTCGAGCTGTACATGCAACACGATACCATACAAGACACCACACCCCATCCCCCATCCCCACTCCCTGCCCACCAATACAAGCACAACTGCGCACCAAAGCCAAGTCCTGCCGTGCACAGATCCTCCCCGCTCCCCCCCATAAGGTATAACTCACAGCCGCATCCTTAGAGCGCCAGTTAGCCTCCCTGTTGGCGCTGTATTCCTGGTACATGCCGGCCACGAAAGCGGAGCAGATGCGCGTGGTCGGCTCCTCGTAGTGCTTGCACATACCCCTCAGCAAGTCGCACGCCCCTCTTCTCCGTGTTTCGTTGTCCCCGCCATCCATATCTCCGGAGATGTAATCCTCGGGGTTGAACTAGCGCCAAAAAGAGGGACACGGTGGCGGCCGAGCAATTCGAGAGAGGCATTTTTGTATTTTTAGCCACCGGTGCGCAACGCAGAAGACGTTTCTTAGCCACCGGTGTACAGCGGAAGATCTCACAATATCATGATGAAGGTACAACATCGGTTATCGACGCATCGCAAAACTACTTATTCCGTGAGACACCGGTGGCATTCGGGGAACATTTTGGGTATTTAACAAGCCATCCGTCCAACTCCGGAGAAATTTTGCAAGGGCGGAATATTTTACTTCTTACGATACCTCCCCCCCCCCCCCCCCCCCGCCGCCGCCCCAAACCAGCGATATTCTTTAACGAGCGTTTCATGGCTGCTCGACACGAGGAAGGATGCTATTAACCACCTGGTATGAAAAAAAATATACCTTCACATGTAGACTACATGTTTATATTTTTTCGAAAGGAAGGACTACTATTTACGGGGGGACCATAGTAAATAGGACCAAATATTGTTAGTCAAAATAGGGAAATATATTGGTTTTTGTGTGTACCGTAGGTCCTGTTTACTATGGTCCCCCGTAATAGTACTATCGAACGAACCATGGCCTCGGGGTGGGTGGCAAAGGGCCACCATACTTCAGGAAATACGGCAGGGAGGTGGTGTCAAAACCGGCGATTTCGTTATCAAGAAAAGTTGGGGGCGCTACCGTAGGACCACTGTTCTAGTGTACGATGGCGGTAGTTGTAGTGGTAGTGGTGGTGAAGGCGGCGACGGCAGCCGCCGCAGCAGCAGCAGTGGCGGCGGTGGCGAAGCAATCCGGGAGGAATTTTCAGCCGTCGATGCAAGTCGGGGGGGGGGGGGGGGGGGGGATGTTCCGATTGTTCAGCCACCGGGTGTACCTCTGGACGTAATGTAAATTTTCAGCAACAGTTGCGATTCGGGAGTGGTGCTCTATTTCCTATTTTCAGCCACCGGTGTACCTCGGGAGATATGTTTACAGTATTTCCCCCCACCAGTGCACTTAAGGAGATATTCCATACTATAAACCCGTTTGAGCCCAAGCATATTTCATAGCGACAAAACGAATAATAAAAGCTGTAATTATCATAGCACGAGCGCGCAACACACGATAGACAGTTCATGCTACGTGCGTGTCGTGCAACTCGTTGCGTTGGAGTCCCACATTAACGCCTTTACAAATGGAAACCCGGTTTGCGAGACAAAAAGCTTGGAACTGGTGTACGGAGGGATTTTTGGGGCTCCACATTAACGCCTTTATAAATGGAAACCCGGTTCGCGGGACAAAAAGCTTGGAACTGGTGCACGGAGGAATTTTTGGGGCTCTAGACGGGATAGTTGATGCTACCCACGTGTCGTGCAACTCCTTGCGTTGCAGTCCTACACGAACACGCATTTACAACTGAAACTCCGTTTGGGGAGACAAATTACTTGAACTCAGTACACGGAGGGGTTTTGGAGTTCGTGCCCATAATAGAACACACCTCCGGAATTGCGTTCGACGGAACGCGTCACAGCAGATTGCTTTTGCACTATCAAATCCAAAAAAATGAGGGGGGGTGGGGGGGGGAAGACACAGGGATATCCGAGGTGTATACAGAGGAGACGTTTTACACCAGGGGCCAGCACAAAAAACCTCGAAACCGCCAATTTTTTGCGAACCGCACGTGATTCCGAGAAACCCGCGGAGAACCTGATACCCGGAATAAATCACATCCGCAGAGATAAAACAGTAAGGCTGCCTCACCTCGAAACACTCCTCGTCGGCAGCCCTCATGGTGACGTTAGGGATGGCGATGTTCTTGACGATCTCCGTCAGGGTTTCTTCAGCGCCGAAGAGGTCCTTGTGGATCTGCTTCCCCACCACAAGCGTGAGGAACTTGATGCACGTCGTCGCCAACACGTCGTGGTGCTTGCCAGCCGACACCTTATCATCAATCATACGGGGGGGGGGAACGGGAGTTTTTATTTGTCGATTGCCTTAACCATGCGACCATTGACCACAGATCCCTTTAGAGACTGGGGGGGCGGGCGGGGGGGGGTAATCATCGCGGAGGGGGGGGGGGGGGCGTACTTCTCATTCGTTGCTTGTCTAATCAATAATCATGTGACCTTGGTCACACACCCCTGTCGAAAATAACCATGCGACCTTCATCGCACATCCCTTTCGAGACGGGGGGGGAAGGGAGGGGGGTGTACTCAGTTTATGCATGGCCGTAGCCGTATGACCATAGCTATTAGACCCTCGTATATCCCTACTATACCGGGACGGAGCACGTCGGGTTTTCACCGATCAGGCAGACATTGCTTGCACCAAGCGCGAAGCGCCGTGAGGTGTTCGGCGAGTCTCATGAAGTGAACTGCATCCTTCCAAGACCCGCTCGTAAGACGGAATCCTGCACCTTGTGCCTACTTTCTTGCTTATGGATGATAGCGCCAATGAGTTGCTTTGTCTTCTGGTGCGGCCACTCCAGAGACAGCAATGGGCATTGCTATTAACAAGTAATTGCCTCGTGGGTGCGTTACCATATTCACACCACGTGATGCAACCAGGATTCTCCATCCCGCACAGTATGATTTACAGCAGTAGTAACTCGATAACCATCATCATGACCGCCAAAAAAAGAAAAAAGAAAAACGGTACCCTGATTGTCTAGCTCACGCAGTGATCGGCATGTTTTACAGCGTCGTTGCCAACCAACGCCAACCCCAAATACAGATGATGTTTCATGGCGTCGGTGCCAACCGAGGCCAACTATTATATATAGCTCAAGGGGGGGGTGTAAATCATCGGGAGGGGGGGGGTAATCATCGGGTAGGGCGGGGTAGTAAATAAATATCTCATCATCATGCATAGCCGTGGTGTCCAGACCATAGAGGGCATCATGACTTGTGACGGTTTGGTCTTGCGTCTGGCATGATGTGCATGAGCTGTATGATTAGACTATACACGACGCAAACCACGAGCACCGTGATACTGCTAGTCAACACTTCTACACCCAGCTACAAATATGGAGGGGCGGTCGGGGCGGGTGTGGGGGGGCGCTGCCACATGTCGCAGGTTGCTCTTGCATTTAGCACTAGAGTAGTGTGTGTAAGGGTAGTAAGATTGGGGCGTACACCTTGTTCTCAAAATGGTTAATCTCCACATCGTACCTTCATGAGCAGTCCCCAGACCCCTTGGGTGAAACGCTGAAGGTGGGGAGCGAACTCCTCGTCGTACTTGTCCGTGTACAGTCGGATGTTCTCCACGATGGCCGCCTGAAGTACTCACACGCGGACACAGCGGAACAACACGTCGCCGTACATAAGTGTTGTATCAAGTATCAGAGTAATGCATTCGAACACTATGCTTGCACTTGTATGGTCGGGAAGTGTCACCCCTTAGACTAATCCCTCAAGATCCGCGCGTCACCCCTTAGACTAATCCCTCAAGATCCGCGCAAACGTTGCCTCTCTCTGTAAACTACTTGGAATTGGTACGGGATACTTTATGGCGTAGTAAAAGTGTCACATCAAAAGTTCCCATAGATGAGATAACCGAACTGGAGCATTCAACGCATCAGCGTAATGGACCGGAGCCTTCTTCCCCTGGCATACCACAGCAAACGAGCCGGAGCAATATACAATACCAGGCGCGAAATACTTCGTGTGTGTTAGAGCGACACGTCGAAGCCTCCCCCACAAAACCCGTGGAGCAATGCACCACGCCACCAAACAACGACAAAAATCACTACCCCCCCACCACCACCATGAACCCCATCGCAGACGACTCTAAGTTCACCAACACCAACACCAACACCACCGCCACCAGGAACGCCAACCCCACCACCTACACCAACACCATTACCCCCCCCCCTCTTTTTCCACCATCGCCACAGGCACCACCGCCAAAAACAAGAACCAAAAGGTACGACATGTCAGAAACACAAAGCGCCCCCCACCTGCACGCTCTCCACGGGCCCCGGCGCCTCGCTCCCCTCCGGCTGGTCCAGCAAAGGGTTGGAGTAAACCGCCAAATAATTGTGGAAACCCTCCATCCACTGGTCCATGTTGTTTTCAAACACTTCCGGCAGATCCTGAGAAAAACAAACAAACCGTACGGGGGGGGGGGGGGAGGGGGAGGGAGATGTTGCTGTTAGTGTTGGGCATCGCATCGAACGTTTCAACATACCAAACATTGACCACGATCTTGACGTATCGAAAAATCTTACATGGTTCCGAGATATCGAACTACCGAATCTATCGTCGACATTAAAGCGAAATATCGAACTTTCGACATATATCGAAAGATGTAAATTTGTTTCCGCCTACCGAAATATCGAACGACGCAACATATCGAGCGCGTTGTGCCCTCCATCCCCTGGTGCTCCCGCGTTTTTTATGCTCAAATCAGCACGAAACAAGAATAATAAACTGGGAGACACCTGGATTACGTACCCATAAACCAAGCTTCCACAAAAAGCAGAAACAAGACGAAACAGCATACCTCCACTCTCATGAACGTTTCGCAGCCATCATGACGCCTTTCAACCAAGCAACCAGGTCTTTGCTTATTTTTGTCGCACGCAAGGCTGGCCGACCGATGCCAGCTGCGCGGCGTGCACGCTGGACCGCTACCACCACCGCTGCAAGCGTCTTCCGCCGCTGCCACGCCCACTGCCGCCACTCCAACCCTACCCCTGGACACTGCTATCTCTGCCACTGCTACGTGCCTCTTGCCGCTGCTACCGCCGCCAGTGCTGTCATTGACGCGTGCTAGGAGCCAAGTGCACCACTTTTTTTCTGGGGTTTTTAGAGCTTAACACCTCTCCCAAAAAACTTATTGGGAGGATAAACAAAACTGCTATGATGTATCGGATGAAACATCCCATGACCTAGGTACACAACGACAAATCATTATGCTGAAAAAAAAGGGGCGTTTTTTTCCCGACGATTTTGGGTCAAAAAGCCCCGTCATTCAGGAAAAAAAAAAATTGTCCAAAAAAAGGTATACCTCTATCGTAACATGCCGCTTTCCTCACTACAACTCCTACTACTGCTGCCACCACCATCACTACCACTGCTGCTGATGACGTAACTGCTGCCACTACTACTGCCACAACCACTACCACCGCCGCAACCCCCACCGGCACCACCACCACCGCTGGCGCCACTGCCATGCTGGCACTGAGCACCACCGGCAAGACCGCTCTCCACCCACCTGCCAGTTAAGACTGAAGAAGATGCGCATGACGAGCCGGACCGACTCGAAGACCTGCACGAGGACCTCCTTGTCGGCCTTGTTTTGCTCCACGGTAGTGAAAGACTGCTTGAACAGCACCAGGAGGGGCTCCTAGCAAAAACAGAGGAATCATCGCCATAGCATACACAAGCAACCCGAATCAAACAGAGGTGGAAGGGGGGGCGGGGGGGGGGGGGGGGGGGTTGTTTGCTTACATTAGTAATTTGACCATTGACCGCGCATCCCGTTCGAGAAGGAGCCAGGGGGGGGGGGCACAGAGACGGCGGAAATAGGGAGAATCGAACAGACAACAGCGCAAACACATGACAGCATCGCAAGCACGAGGAGGTTGACGACACACCCCGCTCCCCCCGCACGTCTCCTTTAGGAAACCCTAAAAAAAATCGCGCGATCCCCTACCAGCACTAACCGCAGGTGGTCGGACTACTGTGGTGGACCGTTGGGGGAGGGAAACGAAGGAAGGAAGGAAGGAAGCATACAACAACGCTCAACCCACAAACCCCTTACAGTGCCACAGCCTCCGCGAAGAGCCGCCCGTGACGTGGATTGATCGTGTCGACCGCGATATGCTACATGGAGAAACAAAAAAACGCCCACAAGAGGGCGATCTCTCCTCGACCAAGCCGCTGGAGTCAGGGATCGGACAGGTCTGACATCGGGTTCGTTTGAGTCGACGTGCACGATTGAAAACGATCAACCACCACCGGCAGAAGTTTATTTAGGCCGGCACGTCATGCCGTCAAGGGCAAGAGCCGTCGCGCTGTACTTTCCTACTCGCGTGGCTTACAGGGTGAAAACTCAAGCAGCATGAGCAACGGGGGTCTGTGCCGAGAGGCTTTCTCAGCCTTTGACAGCGTCGCTCGCCGGCGGTAGCGCTTGAGAGAGGGTTGCGTTTGTCTCAAAAATAGCATCGAGCGCGCTAACCATAGAGCATGCTTTAAAACCCGTACTTCGTATTAGCGCTACTAACAGCAGCATCTCCAAAGGCATGTGAGCGCAGCAAATATCTCTCAGGTATAGCTCTAAGGCTGCACGAGTCTCTCAATAGCAACCCTCTTGGAACCCAACAAACGGGGGGAAAAAACAGGGCCTTTCACGTTTTCACGGGTCATGACACCGCCCACGGGTCGGCTAGGGAGGTTTTTCTTCCCTCGTCCACTCGCATCGAGTTGCGCCTACCCACGCTGCTAGGCGCTCTCAGCAGTTGATTCCTTTGATCTTTTATTTTGGCAAAACAAACCTCAAAAGTCAGATCCACGTGCGCGATTCGAACCCCATGGTCAACCCTTCTATTAAATAGTGCCATTCCAGGGTAACCACTTGACCACCGGGGCCACCGGCTGCTCTGGTTCGTGCGGTCGACGCCGTAATCGTCAAGTCAATCCGTCAAGTTTTTCCCTTGAAGCAGCATACTCTTATTAACGCTAGGCGGTCAAGCCAATATCACAGTAGACTTTCAGATCAAACCTCTAAAGCGCTAGACCGTACAACTATTAATAGACACTCAAAATAACACTCCAAGACTAGACTCTGCAGCTAAATTCTACACCCAGACCCTACGCAATACCGGGCTCTTAAGCAAGCTTCTACAACCAGACCCTAAGGCTCCTCCGCTGAGCCCCGAAGCTGAGTTCTACAACTGAGGTCCCGACATCGCCGCCAGACAAAGCGCAACCAGAACGCACGCGGCGCGGCAGCGTGGGGATTCCAGCTCCTTGACACCCCGGTGTAGTGCACCGTAACCGAACAATTCGCACAAAAACGCGTGGTGGACAGTTTGCAAATCGCTTTTGAGCTAGCTCGCACGCCAAGACCTAACCGAGCGCGCAGACAAGCAGGCAGAACACAACAGCAGACTTGACACCGTACCCCGCGTTCCAACGTGGACAGGAAGAGCAACGAACCCAAAACAAAAACCCTGCCATGATACTGCTTGTGTGTGGTGCGTAGTGACAATCGGAATCAGACACAAATATCATACTCCCTGGTACGTTTTGATAGGAGACGGACAGCGCAAGACGGCGGCCAGGCCACGTACAGTAGTCTTACCGCCATGTGTGGCAGGACGATGTGTTTGAGCTCGTTGAAGAGCGCGTCGGTCTTGAAGGTGTAACGGTAACGCTTCAGGACCGAGTTCGCCGACAGAAGAGCACCGTTCAGGGAGTGGTAGTCCTGAAAAAAGGTTTTCGACGGTGGGAGAGGCTTTATTAGTAATAGCGAAAAACAACCGGGAACAGTAGGACACGGCAAGGTTTTTAATGGCATGCGGTAGCATTTCGAGCAAATACTGCCTCCGTCAGTGTTGGCGGCACAGCTGAAACGTGAATCAGCATAATCGCAAAGGTTTATACACTATTCTAAAAAAAACGAGGTAAAGTAAGGCATCTTCAGACCACCCTACGTACACCACGAACAAAAAAAATAAGCTGCACCGCAGTTTTCATGAGGACTGCCGAACCACTGATATCGACGGCAGCGTAGAGACGCAACCAACCGCACAACGATTATATAGATAATCAAGATGATCTGTATGTACGATATATATGATCTACAATGATCCGTATGATCTAGATCGTGTACTGTCCCACGTGTGAAAGTGTAACCCTCACCTGACCCGAGTTCTTCATCAGCGCCACCAGGTCTTGGATCAGGTTCGGCCAGCGGGCCGGAAAATCGACCTTGCTGATGATCGTCAGAGCTTCAGCGAACTGATCCATGTCAGGAATAGGTACAGTAGGGTGGCGCGCGACGGGCCGGCACCACAGGTGAGCGGGGGGCGGGGGGGCGGGAGGAGGGGGGGGGGGTGAAACAGGAGAAAGTTTGCGCGTGTTTGTCGACATTTCGCAGCGTGGGGAAACGAGCGCAGGCAGAGGAGGGCGGGTGGGAGGTGTGGGGGGGGGGTAGCAGCAGCAGCAGCAGCAGCAGCAGCAGCAGCAGCAGAAGCAGCAGCACAATCCTGGACAGCCACAGTCACACAGCCACACAGGTACACAAACAGGACAAACACGCACACACACAGGCACACGACACGCAGACGCACACACAAACAAAAAAACACGCGCACGTACGCAAATCACGGACACTCACGCTTACGGAAATTTCCCCAAATCATGGACACACACTATAATGATGGGCATTCGCTCAAATCCTGGACACAAATTAACGTGACGGACGCTCACTGAAAACCATGGACGAAGACAAAAACATTGACACGCGCAATTGAAATCATGGACAACTGAAAATCATGGACACACAACACGAAATCAATCAAGCGACGCACCTAACATGGAAACACAACTGACCCTGTTTTTTGGGACGTTGGCCGTCCCCTCTGACAAGAGATAAAGACATGAAGTGTTTTAAGCGACAACCAACAAGAAGAATGCGAAAAATGAGGATAAAAGTTGCACAGAAGAGTACACCATAAAATACGTGAGCAAAAAAAATGCATTTTATGTAGGATGTGCGCAAACTAAAGTAATGATGTAAGCTCAAACGACTACATAAATAATACCAGGTTTGCATCTGGCTATATCCCACGAATGACCGCATGATTACTGACCAAACAATGGGGATTGAATCAATTCCACGACGTTGTTGCAGACAAGTACACCCAATTCATGTGTATGGGGTACCATTCGAAGCTGTGAAGGCGTTTCGTGAAGGCGTTTCAGTAAATTACCCATCGGTCAGCGTTGAGTAGCTAGCGGTGAACGCCTAGCTGCTCGGCGGGTGAACCTGACATAAAGTTGGCGGAGCGATGAAGGAGAGGTCTTGCAGCGCTCATCGAAAACATCATTCATCGTAGTTGATTTTATAGCTGCCTCCGAAAAAGCACTTCTTTCAGGAGGTCTCGACGTCGGGCATCTGAACATCCTACGCTGACGGGTACACATTAAACTCAAGATACTCAAGGGCGGAGGTAGACCCAGACTACCAGCCGCCTGTACCGCTTTTCTGGATATATACGGTCGGATAAAGTATGGAAATCAGGGAAGTTCGTTTGGCCCACGTGCGCTTTCAGTATTGTGAGAAAGAAAATGTCAAAAGCTGCCCAAACCACTACCAGGTAACTTAGACTCTAACCTTAACCCTAACCCCATAACCCTATAACCCTAAGCCTAACCCCGATCCCAACCTTACCCATAATAAAGCATTTTTCCGGAAACAATCCGACGTGTTTTACTTGGTCGACCACACTAAAACTCATCTATACATCAAAATGTTCCTCGATTTCCATACTTTATTCTAGATACTAAGCCAGAAGTCTCGTCACTACCGCAAGGCTATGGTAGAGGGGTTACGCCCATTCTCTACTGGAAACCCTTCTTCGGGGACAAATTTACTTGAAGTTAGTATAGGGAGGGATTTTGGGGTTCTAAAGGGGCTATGCGCCCAATCTCGCTACCGGGCGAAGACAACTAGTAATAATACCAGCGCAAGCGGCCCTTATCCGGCTCAAACGCGTACACAACGCCTTTACAAATGGAAACCCTTCTTCGGGGACAAATTTACTTGAAGTCAGCATAGGGAGGGATTTCGGGGCTCTAAAGGGGCTTTGCGCCCAATCTCGCTACCGGGCAAAGACAACTAGGAACAGTACCAGCGCGAGCGGCCCTTACCCGGCTCAAACGCGGACACAACGCCTTTACAAATGGAAACCCTTTTTCGGGGACAAATTTACTTGAAGTCAGCATAGGGAGGGATTTTGGGGCTCTAAAGGGGCTATGCGCCCAATCTCGCTACCGGGCTAAGACAACTAGGAACAGTACCAGCGCAAGCGGCCCTTACCCGGCTCAAACGCGGACACAACGCCTTTACAAATGGAAACCCTTTTTCGGGGACAAATTTACTTGAAGTTAGCATAGGGAGGGATTTTGGGGCTCTAAGGGGGTTATGCGCATAATCTCGCTACCGGGCTAAGACAACTAGTAATAGTACCAGCGCGAGCGGCCCTTATCCGGCTCACACGCGGACTTAACGCCTTTACAAATGAAAACCCTTTTTCGGGAACAAATTTGCTTGAATAATATAGGGAGGGATTTTGGGGCTCTAAGGGGGTTATGCGTCCAATCTCGTTACCGGGCCAAGACAATCAGTAATAGTAATAGTACCAGCGCGAGCGGCCCTTATCCGGCTCAAACGCGGACTTAACCGCCTTTACAAGTGGAAACTATTTTTCGGCGACAAAATTACTTGAAGTTAGCATAGGGAGGCTCTAAAGGGGTGATCTCAAGGGGTTATATCCCTGTTGGGGGATCAGAGGGAAAAAATGGCGAACAAAACCTGACGATCGCAGCAGCATCGTTCGCACGTGCCTGGCAGACCAAGCGCACAGCTTGCACTGCAGTGTGCTGCATGCTCGCACCATGATACGGACGCGTTTATAGCTTGTTTTATCGCTGAACATTGGCCTCAAACGCGGACTCAAAACCCATGTTGTTGGTGCAGCCGTGCGTAACAAGCAACTTCATGCCACTCGCCGAACACCTCGCGGTGGTTCGCGCTTGGTGCGCGCGATAGTCCGCCTGGCCGGTAAAAATCCCAGCGTTCCCCGGCCCGGCATTGTCAGGGATGCGAAGGTGTATGGTCTTCTGAATGCGGCTAAGCATGAATACGAATGCCGTAGTCTTGACCGGCAGCGGTGGGGGTAGCGGGGGAGGCGTGGCTCAAAGCATATTCATGATGGCTTTGTTCGTGCGCCAGAGTTCGACTCCTTCAGAGCCGAACCCACCTTGGGACACAACTTTTTTTCTTATTTCTTCTTCTTTGTTTATCCTCCGGCGGATGAGGAAATATAAAGCTCAAGCTCACAACATTCCCACGTATTTCCATACATGTCGTGTCTACTTAACTCTACTTGTTTTCGCAATCCAGCGCTAGATTGCGTTTCCCTCAGTTCCCGTGGCAGCGACAGCCCGAGCTGTCCCTACCGGCGGTCACCGTTACTACTCCAGCAGTGCAAGCTCACACACAACCTAACGTAGTGAGGGATCTTTTTCGTACTTCGGAACGGGTTCCGAGTGCGGGGAGTACGAAAAAAACGCGATAAGGACGACCTCGACGCACCTGACGCTGGACCTCCGGCGGTGACCTGCACATGAGCCGCACGAGGTTAGCCTTGATGGCCTCTTTGTCCGTTTCGGCTATGCAGTTCTCCTTCCCATCTCCGTCGTCCTGCCGAAAAATATCCAACGATAAACCAACGACGTCATCACGCCGGTGAAGATATCGATTAAGAAGCCAAAAGGAAAAGCACAGGACAGCACGGCAAAGCACAACCAAGGGCAGCAACGGACAGCAAGGCAAGGCAAGGCAAGGCAAAGCAAAGCAAAGCCAAGCAAAGCGAAGCGAAGCGAAGCGAAGCCAAGCAAAGCCAAGCAATGCCACGCGAAGCAAAGCCAAGCAAAGCAAGGCAAGTCAAGGCAAGGTAAAGCGAAACAAGCCAAAGCAACATCGCCCACAACATGAGACCCAAAACATCTGACCCACAGCATCTGACCCACAAACTGTACTGCGCAACCTGCTGACCTACCAGTACAGCAATACCGCAATATACGGAAACAATAGCTGGCATAAATACCTGACTGTACAAGCATATACCCTGGCACATATCAGGTACCAGGTATATAGTTATATTCACGACAACGGCAGTGCCTTAGCCCATTTCCAACTCCTAAAATTATCCTAGTCTAACTCCTAGTGTTTTGTCCCCGTGTCGGGAGTGAGGTGCTAAACATGCTAAAAGGGCTGGGCTAAATAATGCTACGATATACCTACAGAAATCCTTAATGAGGACACACAACCAGTACTACGCGCGATCGGAGTATCACACACAGCTTGCAAAGATGAGTTTCGACGAAATCTTTGATTTCACAGCTGGAATGTATTTTTATTTTCATGACATATAGAGGTGCACCATATTTTTTCCTGCAAGGTTTTTGACTTGAGGACCTCTACACCCCACCGACAACCCGATTTTGATACAGTGAAAGTGCAACCCCGATGGCCTAGGCGTTAGAAAAAACAAAAAAAGCCTAAAAAAAACAAACGAAACTCCGGCGATATTGGGTTAACGCCGTTACAATTGGAAACCCGCTTTGAGGGGAAATCTACTTGGTATTAGTATAGAGAGGGTGGGGGCTCTGAAGGGGTTAAGGAGTCCGAAATTAATAAAAGTATTTCCGCCAAAGCACCTCTATCGTGGGGGGCGTCTTTCTTCACGAAAACAGCAGTGCCTTCAAAAGAAGACCACCCCTTCCAAGCGGTGCTAACCCCTCACGACTACAACACAACGCTTTGGGGACAGACCAAACACAGTTAGGGTCCCCCAACAAGGTGGTCTGAATAAGGCGATATCCCTTTAAAAGGCGGTCAAAAATCGCTTCGCGTTAACGACTGAGGAATGGCACTCATAACCCGGAACAAAAAAGGCAGCCTCCCTCAATAAGGCGGTCATATCGTCATTTTTTCTCGTCACCGCCTTACCGGGGGGGGGCTACTGTATTCAACACAATACTGTAACCGTACCTGGGAGAGGAGACTTCTTGAGGGAATGGACGGGCTAACTATCAAAATGAATACTGATTGATCATACTCGTAGGCTCGAACTCTAGTCCAACTCCAACCCTTTTGTCGCCGAAAAGAGATAGCAGGTTAATATCACGACGCCACCAGTGCAGGCGACTCCCACCGCAAAATTCCACATCGGTAGGACAGCACAATATTTTTCTCGCTACCCCCTTAATCACACAAGTGCATACCCCACTCCACCCCAACACATACCCCATCCCACCCTACCCCACCACGCTCCGTCGCAAAAACAGGGGGAGGGCTCACACCCACGAACCTCCGGGGCCCACTTCGCCTTCACAAGGTTCTTGAAAACCACTGCTCCAAGCGTGCGCATGGTCTTATCCTGCACCGTCGTGCCCGCGCAGTGTGCCTCAATCACTCCCGCCAATCGCTGCAAGTACATGGGCTGCTGCTCCATGCTTTTCAGGTAGTGTTCCGCTGGAAGGCGGTGGACGGAAACGGGAGTTAAGCATAAGTTGGCGGGGACGAGTTCGGGGCGGGGGGGGGCGGGGGGATGTGGCCTGTGCATCTGTGGAGCATCAGATGGCCGGGGGATGGGGGATCGTGCCGGACACCTAAACATCACACTACGACTAGCCACACTATCGCCCAAACACCGCCGGCTTCGTTCTCTCCACAACTCCTTCGTGCTGGAGACCGAGTGGGGCTCAATCGCGCCTGATACTATACTACTACTACTACTACTACTACCACTACTACTACTACAACTGCAATTTTTGCTGCGTTTTCTGTTGGCGATTCGGGGTCCGCCAGCCCCCGTCTGCTGAGGCGAACAATCACAGTTTGGCTGTAAGTTCAAGTCTGGGAACCAAGGTATCCAATAGTAGAAAGCATGACTCCTGACGAGCGACTACTGGTCATATTAGTAGTCCAAGCCTCTCTCAGGAGCGTTCTCTAAAGCAGAAATGGATAGTTCTCATTCTAGGCCATATGAGCATCAGCGCAGCACTTGTCCTTTTCGTTCGTTTTTTTTCTAGTTTCGGCCCGTCGAGCAGTTTTTGTTGAAACAGATCATCTCAGCAGAGGGGGCACATTGCCAAAAGTTCAAAAAGCGCAAAGGTGATGCCGCGCGCGCCGCTTGATCGTCTCGTGGAAATTTCAAATTCAAATTTCTACTCTCAGTTACGCATAACATGAACATTCAAGGGTGTGTTTGAGTAGGGTATATACCCGGGTACGTACCCGAGGAGTATCACACAAGGTCCGGGTTAAGGTACCCGGGTACCTCAAGAGTATATATTTATTTTGTATTTTCATTTTTTATAATATATATATATATTAATTGCATACCCTATTAAACCCAAACCCTTGGAACGTCAATTGTGCCAGTTGCAGAAGATGCGTGCGGCAACCTTGCGCGCCATACTTCGTATGCGAGGTGCGAGTGTATGCCCCGTGCTACGGCCTCCCGGCAAGGTACGCACTTTTCGGCCACTTTTTTCGTTGCTGAATGACGGGGCTCCTTAGCCCAAAATCGTCGGAAATTTTGTCGTCCTTACTTGGCAATATGATTTAATTTAACCCTTTTAGCACCGCACTCCCGACATGGGGACAAAGCACTTGGAGTTAGACTAGGATCATTTAGGAGTTGGAAATGGGTTGAACACCTGTTCACGGGATTATTCATCAGGCTGCATTTTCGTTTTTCTCGAAATCAGTTTTTGGGGTGGACGTGTAGAGATCCTCATGTGAGGAGCTACATAAAAAAAGAGGGCACCTCTTCCGTACTATTGCAGTACTATTCCAGGACTAATACAGTAATAGCATGTGTCTGCCCGCCATCAACGACAGAAGCGTACTGATTTCCACACTTCGACCTACTTGGATATCACATGTATGGAACATAAAACTCTCATATTATGGTCTTGGCATGTTGACGTTGCATGTGTTTTGATGCTGTTGGATTGGGCGTTTGGATGGTTCTTTTAAGGCACCAGTAGTTGCCCACCCATAGAGGGATGAAGTAGTACAACTTGAACAACCTTCCCCCAGAAGATCCGACAAGTAACGATACTACCGAAGTCTAGAACCTGAGCTTCTAGATTGCATACAGTAACCGTGCGTACCGCGATTCAAGGTACATCCGTAGTTACAGGACATGAATAAGGTACATCCGTAGTTACAGGATATGAATAAGGTACATCCGTAGTTACAGGACATGAATAAGGTACATCCGTAGTTACAGAACATGAATAAGGTACATCCGTAGTTACAGGACATCAATACCAGGTGTTTATCAGCACCCGGTACCCGGTACCGTACGAAGTGCCTGCAAAATGCTGCAATGCACTGGAAGGTGTGAGGAAGATTTAAGGTGGAGGGATGGCGCATTTCTGATTACAGTACCACTCCGATGTGTATGAGTGGTACCGTCCTACTCGGCGGGCGCGGCCACGGCGACGGGGCTACCGCTGATCGAGCGGCCACGGCATGCGGCGCCGTTCCCCGTGCCCCGCCCTCGTTTCACAAGTCGCAATATACGAGGTCACCCGGGAAGGTTTACAAAAAATGATAAAGCGTGTTCTCCGACTGCTGCCTCCGCCCCTACAATAAATACAACCGTAGCACGACTTCGCAGACCTTCTACTTATGTTCGTACATCAGCAGCGTCATACAGCAGTGTGACCCCAGGTACACCTGGTACACGGTACCAAGGTATGCCGGATACACGTTCGGTGTACAGCTTAATATATTAAGATATGGTCAAAAACAATATAATAGATATAATTACATTTGTCCTCGAAATTTTTTCAAACCTTATTCACTTGGTTAATGGGACCTGCTTCGCTCTCAGCGCTCCCCCTTGGAACACGCCTGCCTAAACCCCCCTCTCGGAGAACCTTCCCGGCATTCTTCGCGTTCCTTACTTTCTTCGCTTTCTTCGTTTCCTTTTTTCCCGTTTCTCTCTTTATTTTTTTCATTCCGTAACTTTATCCAACGTATGATCTACGATTTTAGGGTGTTTATTTTCGTTTTTACCAACGCATGATCTACGACTCTACGACGCATCTACGGCGCAAAGTCGTGAGATGTTGAAGTTGACTGCCGGCTTTTTAGTGTTCTACAAGTAGGCACCTACTTTCAGCTCCCTACGCTGGCCACCTGTCGCCGTGGCGCTTCCCCACCACGTTACAACTCGGAGAGCGAGAAGCATGTCGTCTTCAAGCATCTATCGTAGCTCTCCTGCTGAAAAGCCGAAGCCCACCAACCAAAGCCAAGGAGGGGGAGGTGGTGGAGGCTCTGCCGGTGGCGGTGGTACTGCTGCACTGCTGTTCTCCTGTATGTAGTAAAAGTTTGGTCGGTGGGTGGGTGGAGGGTGCACTGCGTCGTCCGTGGTGGGTGGGTGGGCCGTTCTGTGCGTGGGAAAGCCGAAGCCCACCAACCAAAGCCAAGGAGGGGGAGGTGGTGGAGGCTCTGCCGGTGGCGGTGGTACTGCTGCACTGCTATTCTCCTGTATGTAGTAAAAGTTTGGTCGGTGGGTGGGTGGAGGGTGCACTGCGTCGTCCGTGGTGGGTGGGTGGGCCGTTCTGTACGTGGGAGTCTTTTTTTCTGTTTCCTGTTTCATAAGAACCAACCAACTAACTGCGCCCCGCGTACCAGGTGTATATTTTGTTCGACGAATTCTATTTATACGTCCCACGCCCATAAATAAACGCCAGTAAGCTAGCAGCTGGTTACGCTGGCCACCTGTCGCCGTGGCGCTTCCCCACCACTTTACAACTCGGAGAGCGAGAAGCATGTCGTCTTCAAGCATCTATCGTAGCTCTCCTGCTGAAAAGCCGAAGCCCACCAACCAAAGCCAAGGAGGGGGAGGTGGTGGAGGCTCTGCCGGTGGCGGTGGTACTGCTGCACTGCTGTTCTCCTGTATGTAGTAAAAGTTTGGTCGGTGGGTGGGTGGAGGGTGCACTGCGTCGTTCGTGGTGGGTGGGTGGGCCGTTCTGTACGTGGGAAAGCCGAAGCCCACCAACCAAAGCCAAGGAGGGGGAGGTGGTGGAGGCTCTGCCGGTGGCGGTGGTACTGCTGCACTGCTATTCTCCTGTATGTAGTAAAAGTTTGGTCGGTGGGTGGGTGGAGGGTGCACTGCGTCGTCCGTGGTGGGTGGGTGGGCCGTTCTGTACGTGGGAGTCTTTTTTTCTGTTTCCTGTTTCATAAGAACCAACCAACTAACTGCGCCCCGCGTACCAGGTGTATATTTTGTTCGACGAATTCTATTTATACGTCCCACGCCCATAAATAAACGCCAGTAAGCTAGCAGCTGGTTACGCTGGCCACCTGTCGCCGTGGCGCTTCCCCACCACTTTACAACTCGGAGAGCGAGAAGCATATCGTCTTCAAGCATCTATCGTAGCTCTCCTGCTGAAAAGCCGAAGCCCACCAACCAAAGCCAAGGAGGGGGAGGTGGTGGAGGCTCTGCCGGTGGCGGTGGTACTGCTGCACTGCTGTTCTCCTGTATGTAGTAAAAGTTTGGTCGGTGGGTGGGTGGAGGGTGCACTGCGTCGTCCGTGGTGGGTGGGTGGGCCGTTCTGTACGTGGGAAAGCCGAAGCCCACCAACCAAAGCCAAGGAGGGGGAGGTGGTGGAGGCTCTGCCGGTGGCGGTGGTACTGCTGCACTGCTATTCTCCTGTATGTAGTAAAAGTTTGGTCGGTGGATGGGTGGAGGGTGCACTGCGTCGTCCGTGGTGGGTGGGTGGGCCGTTCTGTACGTGGGAGTCTTTTTTTCTGTTTCCTGTTTCATAAGAACCAACCAACTAACTGCGCCCCGCGTACCAGGTGTATATTTTGTTCTACGGATTCTATTTATACGTCCCACGCCCATAAATAAACGCCAGTAAGCTACGTAGCAGCTGGTTATTTTTAGGCGCCCCAAGTACAATCTTCATGGCAAGTTGTAGAGTCACGTGCTTGTCCAATGTACACTGGGTAGTCGGGTTCGTTTTCCATATACTGCAAGTAGTGGTGTACAACCACAATGCCATCTTGCGTTCTTATTTGGTGCTCTACCACAAGCAGCTGGTGGTGATGATGCGCTATCATACACCCGTTCTGAATAATAAATGTCTTTTTTTGTTGTATTCGCCCGCACTGCCAATCTGAACGTGACATCGCCAGCAAGCTCGCAACACAGCACAGAGTAAACAGCTCTGCCCATAGAGCTCTTGGCATTATCAAGTCGCGGGCTTCATGAAACCATGCACCTTCTATTCCTGTCTCTTTCACATTTGTTGTGTTGTATTCCTGGCGCGAGCGTAGCGGGCGGCGTCTGCCGCCCGCGGAGCAGAGCCCTTGTATAACATACTAAATCCTCATGTTCCTCCCCAATTACAGGCTGTCACTTAAATTT
Organism: Undaria pinnatifida; assembly: GCA_012845835.1. Classification (NCBI taxonomy): domain Eukaryota; class Phaeophyceae; order Laminariales; family Alariaceae; genus Undaria; species Undaria pinnatifida. The sequence continues at coordinate 3,462,569 of JABAKD010000020.1, forward strand.
ATGCCGGCGGAAGGGAAATTCTTGAAAAAAAATACCTCCAGCCTTAAACCCCACAACAGAAGCAGCATATTAGTAATAGTTGCTGATCAGATACCCACCAGTTTCCTGTACTCTGCCGCGTATGCGTTGTTTGTATGCTTTGCTTGTCTACTACCCGCCGTGTCCTCATCTCTCTCCTGAATGACGGCTCATCTCATCTCCATCAAACTTGGTCTCTTAAACTCATGTGTATCCCCTAATCCAATATGTCTTCCAAATATATTGCCTGGTAAGCTTAACTCCGGCTCGACAAACCCCAGATACCCTTCGTTCAATCTTGCACGCCTGTCAGACCGGTGCTAGTGGAAAGCCGGTGTTCAAAAGAAAAATATGCGAAGATCCCAGCCAAACTTTGCCAGGACGGTCGTCTATGGGCCCAATTTCGTAGATTTATTTTTGGAACCTTCCAATTTTCTGGAAAAAGGAGATCTCGCGGCGATCTTGGTCAACATCTGCTTGAGAAATTGTCAAGCAAATCTTGGATGAGACGCGGCGTAATTTCGTGTGCTCCACACTCTTCGTTCGACGAAATCAACCAGAGCGTCGTGAAATCTGAACGTGGCGCGCTCGTTTGGGGCTACGACCCTCCCTTGGTGCGCAGTGCTCACTCTACGGCCGGTGATGTGTGGCGGGTGCTCATCAGGCTTCTGTTAAAAGCATCTTTGGCGGCTGGTATGTAGAAAACTGAGACAAAAACTCTTTATCGTCTCCCAACGGGCAAAAATTATTATTTTGAGCCGATTCGACGGAAGACCACAGGACAATACAAGTAACCTCTCACGCCCTAGGGCATGGATCAAGATCTTCAGCCCTTGCCGCCTACACTCATGTGACCTTGTCCTGAACGAACAGGAGTGATCGTGGGTTGTCTGTCTCGGAATCGAAGGTCATCGTGTTTGGTGGACAATCGTTTTTTCCTCATAGCGACGGTACTGCACACCTTTCAGCAAACAATTCCAAAAACAAGTTTGGAAACATGCAAACTATCAGCTTTCCATTACGTAGCGCCGGCCTCACCACAAAATTTGTACCAGGGTACCAGGGTATCTCTCTAGGACGAAGAACAGGGATGAATAAAGGGCGTTCTTCTACAAGTAAGTAACGTCATCGGGAAGAAAGAACCAATCCGTCTGGGGCCCGTGTACAGCCACAAAACAAAGTATTAGGGCGTTCTTATCATGGTGCGAGCATGTAGCTCACGGCAGTGCAAGCTATGATATGCGCGTGTCGTTACAGGCACTTGCATCGGAGGTCGACGGTAAAGTCGTCGTGGGCTAATTCTAGAAGCCCGGGTTGCTTCGTGTGGAGGGTGCTGCAATCGTCAGTTTTTTTCGTCAATTTTCCTTTTTGTTTCGTCTTGGTTTTGGTTCATCCCTTCCATTACGATTTTCTTGGCACTTTTCTTTCTCCTTCTCCCTCTCTATTAAGAGGCGTAACTCAGGTCCGGGGTCACGAAGCAGGCTCTTCCCCTACCCTCCTCACTATTAATTGGGTATGTACGCGCCTTCATTTTTATCGCGAGAAGACCCCAGCTATTTCTTCCCTAGTCGACTCGCACCGAATTACGCCTACGATCATGCTGGTATTTAATAGGCGCTCTTTACATTTGATTCCATTTTTTCTAGTATTTTTGCAAATAAACTCAAACGTCCGACCCACATGGGATTCGAAGCCCAGGACCAACTCAATTAATAGTTGCATTCCAGAGTATAGTCTAACCATTAGGCCACTAGACCACCAGAATGGCCGGCTACCTCCGAAGCGCCAAAACAGGGAAGGCAGCACACACATGTTAATGGGGGGGGGGGGGGTCGAGTAGATGGCGCAACTGTTGTGGGTAAACACTTGGTACGAAACAACAGCAGCAGTATACAGCAACCACCGGTGAGGATTGCAGCGAGGATTCACCTTGCTTTCTTTGAGCGGTGTCCGCTGATTGGGTGGCCGCAAGGGCCTGCCGAAGGACGTTCGTTGCTTCGTCCGCCATGGCTGCTGGTTGAGCGAAGAGCTTCTCTCAGTATCACCGATTCAAAAAAACTCTTGCTGCTGCTGTCGGGAGCTTGCTCGTTGCTTTGCGAAAAGGCTCCAGCCAAACGTCCTAGAAAATATTAAGCACGGCCAGAGGCACCGTGCCTGTTCCAATCTGGCGTGGGCAATTAACTTGCTCTTCCCCACTGGAATGCAATATTTACGTTGATTCTCTTGCGTTGCCTCGCGGTGCTGCTGTGCGTGCGCGGCTGCGGTGCCAGGTGAGTGGTGGGCACAACGGAGTCGTGTGGTCTCCCGTGTAACACACGCCTGTGAACATTATCGAAAACTTGCATTTGTTGACGGTTTCATATCGCTTGCTCCCACCTTCCACCTCCGCCGTCGTCCCGACCACCGATCACCCAGCACCCGGCCGCTCTGTCAGGACGAACTCCTTCCACTTCGGCAATGGAACGATGGTGAGAGACCGACACATAGGTATTGCATACAGTGCTGGGGGGAAACCGTGCCTGTTTGGGTGGATCGCGTGGTGGGTGTTGAAAACGAAAATTATGCGTACCACATCATCATACAAATTTCATCGGCGTGATGCCGCTTGCCGTATGCAACCATGATTGTGATCATGTTTTTTCACGCGTCCATGTTGTTATGATCGACGATCGACATCCATGTCGTGTCGTGACGCGTTCCACGATAGAGGTGAACCATGTTTTTGTCTGAGGTTCCTCCATTCGGTGATCTTAAAAAGCTCTCCCACAAACTGACACGCTGAGAAAAAAAATGAAAGTGCTACAAGTACCGGATGAAGAACCCATGGCCTAGGTGCACATGAGAATCATGCAAAAAAAAATGGCCAATATCCGACGATTTTGGGTTAAGGAGCCCCGTCAATCACAAAACAGAATACCCAAAAAGTGCTACCTCTGCCGTAGCACGCGTCTCGTGCCCTGTTCGTTTGTCCCCCAACGTACCGCCTGCGGTGACGGCTGTAGATAGCGTTGCAGCAGTTGAATGTCACATCCACCCTGCTTAATTTGCCCCGTGTGCCCGGAAAAAAAGCAGGCACTTCTGCTACTACTACGTCTGCCGTACAACAGTAGTTGGGGGACGTCAATTTAGCGTAGAGGCTCAAAAAGTCTTACATTGTGCACCTGCACTACAGCAGTATTAATAGGTAATTCCTTACTTTGCGTTTTCTTCTTTCTCTCGCCTTGATTCCAGCATTTACAGCGTTCATTGTTTCTTTTACTACTACTACTACCTGGTATTATTTTTACAAAACAACGCAGCTTGCAAAGATGAGTATCGACCCTAAATTTGTCGAACTCAAATCTGACGTCCTTAGAATAATTTTATCGCGAACGACCTTCCGTAAAATCTGTGCAACTACTGCTGTAGTCTATATTATTAAAAGTAATACATAGATGTACCACGCAGCTTGCAAAGTTGAGTTTCAACTATTCAATCGGTCGTACTCTCAGCTAACGTTTTTCAATTTTTATAAAAAATGTGTGTTCGCCGTTCGTTTCTTGTTTTAGTTTTGCATTGTGTACCGCGAGACCACGTCTCCGCTTGACGTTGTCCAGGTCAGCCGCAACCGACGGTTGCTACCATATCGCTTTGCTGTGAGGGTAGTCTAACACACCATCTTGGGTTCCCCAATCAACAATGTTCAATGTGCAGAACGTCGCAGGCCCGGTCGAAGCCGCTGCAGTCGGTACGAAATGTGTACCTACCATGAGCTCCGGCGAAAAACGAACCAACAGACAGTGCTGTGGCAACTGAGAGTTACATCAAGTCTAGCATGCGCTAATGAACGTATGTTTCGTGCATACCAGCATACCCCGCAGACCAATGCGGATCAACCCGCCCCACCCTAAGCTGAAAGCTCCCCGTTGCGTGGGAGTCAGCGCCCGTCCCGACGTCCACACACCCTACTGTTACCCTGCTTCTAGCAGTGCCCACGCCCCGACACCGGCGCCCTCGTCCGTGCTGTACGACTCCCCAACGGCAGCTTCAAGCTGTTGTTCGTGCTTCCATCAGCACGGAACGTCACGCAGTAGACATACTCATACCTAGAACTCTATGGTGTACTCTTCGAGTGTAATCCCCCCCCCCCCGAATCAACTCAGCCTCAATCTTACAAGCACCCCACTCTTGTCGGTTTTAGGGGATTTTCGCATACATATCACAGCTTTTCTGAACGGCAGCACTCCTGCTGGAAGGGCAACACTCCTGCTGGAAGGTTGAGACGTCTGCCGTTTCCGGCTTTGTAACGCCCGCCGGAACGGCCTCCTTTCTTATGTTGGGTGGCCATCGAACGCGGCTGTTTCTGATTTGACTGTTTCTTATCTTGTCGCCTAGGTCCAGCTGTCTTTCTTACACCCGATTTATTATTTTCGCCGAAATTTCGAGTCTCTCGTTCTAAATGGCATGATTCTTAAAATCTTGGCTCCCGCCGCAGGGACGTACCAGGTAGTTACCTGCTTGTCTGGTCAAAACTTGAGTATCAAAGCTGTCGCCAAGCTCCCAAAACACGGCCAATTGATTCCTACTGGTCAAAGCTCAACGCCACGCACTGCCGGTATACCTCGTACCTGGCACAGTACAGGAAACCTTGCTGGACAAAAAAACCCGACAAAGCCATGCACCCACAAACCATTCGCCATGTATATACTACGTACAGCAGTATAGTAGAATGCAATTATTGAGAAACAAATGTGTTGATTTTTTCTCAAAATTCGCGACCTAAAGTACGCAGGTACCCTACTACTTCTTTAATAAAGTACACCAAACCGGTACCCTCCTACTACTTAAAATAACATCAAATAATGATTTCGTACATCGAAGTGTTCAAATAAATATTGGTGTGTTAATTGGTTATGTATGATATACGTAACACAATAATACAATGCCATCTTACATTAGATTTTGTTTTATTAAACTTACTAAAAACGGGCGGTCGATGTAGTACGCACCTTGAAAATATGAGTATTGACCCTGCATTCGTCGAACTCACAGCTGACGTCGTTAATTTTATCAAACAATAAGAAACTTAAGTACTATCCCACGCTGGGTTTCAAGGAGAGAGTGCGTTCTACACTAACTTCAGTGTGACGGCTCCGGGTTTCTCATTTTCCTGTAAAAATCTCAGCCTTCCTTCGTCATTACCCAGTTTCTTAGTGGGTGTCCTGTGCTCTTCGTACACATGCGATTAGTGCTATACCCCGTTATGTCTAATTAACTACAAGGCGGGCAGCGGGAAGGTCGCGTGGAATGCCGAATCCGAGATTCGGAGTTGGGGGGACAGCAACCAGCCGTGTTCGAGTTGTGTGACTGCTGTATCGTGCATTTTCCCGATAGTGATGCCCAACGGCTCTTCATCAAAAATACCCGCGGCACCATGCAGCTTGGCTGTAGCGCTAGTCCTTGACGCTCACCGACGGTCTTGCAGATTCAAGAAGCCTACGATGTGGCCCTGTCATTTTTTTAGCGCAGAATACGAGGACCAGTCCAACTCTACGCAGCCGGGAGCATCGCCCCGCGGCCCACGTGGTGTTTTAGCAAAGTTGACGCCTCGTTTGGGGATGTCAGACACATCGAGTATTGCGGTTGAAAAAAACAATGGATCGGCTCCCCGGGAGGGCCTGATTATGTTCGTATTGTTCGAAGTCGGCTGAACAAGGCAACCCGTCGTCCAAAATACCTACAATACGTTTATGGGGGAAGTCGTGTGATCGTAAGCTTGGAGTCGTGTCCCACGAACTTGGGCTACTCTCGCAGCAGTGGTCGCCTTTAGCAATTGCTCGTCGATAACCTTGTCTATTATCGTGGGCCCGACGCATGCCAACGAAAACATCACAGCTAAATAGTCGACGAACCATGTTGGCCGTTATATATCGCCGCTGAGCATTCCCCCCTCTCGTCATCCGTGCACGATTTCACGAGCAGTGTACCAAGCAGAACCTTGAGTTGTTCTCGAAGGCGCTGTACCCGGTCCGGTGCATGTTTTCGCTCTACCTCTTCGTCGTGGGGTGCCTCGTGGCCGATAACGTCCACCTGGCGCAAGGGTTTGGGCGGGGGATGACTGCGATTGGCGCGTTTCTTATCGTCTGCTCTTTTTGGAACTTTTTCGCGGCCACCGTCATGCAAGCCGGCGTGAAAAGGCACAACAAGTGCGTCATTTTGGTGGTGAGTCTTGACCTTGATAGTTTTTGGGCTGACGAAAACAAAATGGCCGGGGACGGTTGATCACCTTGTTATTTTTCTCGTTGTTTAACAGCAGTCACAGCGGCTGCTGAGCGAGTGCCACAGACCGCACTTTTCCTCAGGGCCTGCTGTACGGCGCGCCTGCATTCATGCAATGCCACGATAAGGATCGGCAGGAGGGTGGGTGCATAATGTCTCCCGGCCTGGCACGACATAAACGCAACGGAAAACCGTCGGTGAAGACAGCCTGCTCGACACCTTGGGCTATGTCAACCTTCTACGTACCCTATGAGCTGCTCTCGACTCGTTTGGCGGTGGACAGACTGACCAAAATAATGAAAAAAAACGAAACTAGAAGTTTAGGCATGATGCAATCCGAATCGCGAGACAGATAATACAACCCCTTTACTACTGCATCTGAAGTACACTTCGGGGACGCATTTCTAGGGTTTAGTGTAGGGTAATGTTCGCAAGGGTATAATAATTGGGAGAGGTAACGACGACCATGATTTCCGATGTTCAATAGCAGCAGTGTATAGGTCATCCGACCTCGTGACTCCCCCATAATGTGCTTTCTGGATGTCTGGCTCCGGTTTGTTTCGCGTTGAACGGCAGGCGCTTTTCCTGGACTTTGGCCTCGTCGGCATCCAATTGATACTTGGCGGCACCATGTATTCGCGGACAATTCCCGAATTTAGTGAAGCCCTTCAGCTAGATTGTCTTCTCAAGGTGACGGTGGTTGTTACAGAAACACTTGCTGTGCCGCTACGACTTTGCCGTGTATCAGTGACGATGCCACACGGCAGCGGCGTACTCCGGTGTCGGTGGTGCGTTCCATGCGGACGACGGTAGGGCGTGGGCATCGGATTCCCCGCCACAGTTTTACTCTGCCGGTACTGTTGCACTTTTCTTTTTCGGCGCGGTCTGATACTGTCCTCAATCGTCATGTTTCGTTTTGCAGGCAGTTTTGTATCGTATGTGACGTGCAAGCGGTCGTCTCGGGAAAACCCGCAACCATTCCAACGTTACTTTTGTCTCACAAGCGGTACCGAGCAGGTCCCTCATAAAACCCAGTTTTGGTTCTTACGGTGGCTCACGCAAAAACTCACGCGGTTGGGTTGTGCTCCTAAACTTGAAGGTACCGTTGAAGTACACCCTTGAGGATTGCCTGGAGTACACGCGTTCCGACCGATACGCTGGCATGATGCTGGTGTGGAGGTCCTACAACTTTTTGTCCCTCGACTACTCCAAGTATTACCAGTGGCTAGTAACGATCGAGAAAGGCGGGGTGTGTTGCGGCTTCGGTCCACCCACTCGGTGCACGGTGAGTGCCTCCAGCGTGGTCGGGTATTCGCGGCGCGGCAGGCCTTCACACAAGCACATGGCATACCAGGTGGTTATTCGTGCAGAAACGTCCACGGTTAAAGAGCATCGGGAACGTCTCGTCGCCCGCCAGGGATTCGCGGAGACTCGTAAAATCTTATACGCATGCGTTTATGCCCAGGGTATACCGTAAGAACGACTTGTGGAATTTTCTTGTCGACAACGAACTGAAAGTATCCTAGAGATGGCAGTGCACAAACGGGGGGGTGCTGCTTTTTTTCTTCTCTGTTGTTGAAGTCGACAGCCCGAACATGTCATTCGCCCGGCATCTCTGACAACAAGCCCTGAGACCCTTCCAATGCGCTGGAATGCAATGTGGGGACGAACCTCTGCAGGACGATTCCCGGGACTTCCCCACTTGGTTTTCCAAGAGCAAGGTTGGCTTTTCACCCGACGAGCGATACGTGTGCGGTCAGGAGGTGAGCTGGCGGTGCGAGTAGACACCGCCGTTTGCGTGCATCGGGCGCCTCTGTCTGACTTTAACGGCAGGGGGGTGCTCTAAGTTAGCACAGGTGAAACATGCTGAACTACGTGCTTGGATTTGCACAAAAGCTACCAGGAACAGAGTAACCCAGGGTACACTTCGCTACGCAGACAATCACGGGTAATTCGATCGTTGACTTTGCGAGTCGGCCTCCACCAATGGTGCTGAGGATTGCGGCCGTTTCTGTTGTGGGTGGTCAGGGACGAGAGAGAGTTCAGCATGACAATAAAGGCTTATTGTTAGGTGACCTCAACCAGACACATTGCCGGCTCGAAAGCAATCCTTCTGTCTACTGATAGCGACAGCATCTGAAGTCGTTGTGGGTTGGGCGTTGTCATATCCCAGGATGGTTGGTACCAAGAGGATTACTTCTGCGAGCAGCATGTGGACGAGACCGCAGTGGTTCTCGTCATCGGCGGGTGCAAGTACGACTTCCCCATGGGCGACTGCATGGACATCGACGTGGATGCAAACGACAACATCCGAGGGTGCGCTCACGAATTCGAAACGCACATGGCCGGAAAGGTTTGTCGCTACATGGCATTTTTTTTCAGATGTCAGTCCGACCTCTTAGCCTAGCCGGAACAACGCCCATGGGAAGGGAAAACGACCCGACGCCTTTAGTTGCATTGCTCGATTTGTTTGCCTCGATGTAACGCTGACTCGACAAACTATTGATGTACGTAGCTCCAGGGAGCAAAGGTGCAAGGACGCGTTTTTTAGGTGACCTTGTTTACTTTGCGCAAGCGAACGGTGGATCATGCACAACGCGCGAAGTCCGTTTGTGGCCATATTTGGGCGGTTTGCACATGGAACGGGCAGTCTATTGGATGTCGCCCACACCAAGCGGCCTGCATCTTTTAGAGTTCCCCCACTTGATGCCGCGCTCCGCATGCCGCACGTATGAAAGAAAGCTCCATTTCTCTAGAACTGCACTCTCGTTAGGGGCACGAACTATCTGGAACTCCAGACAGTATGCGATTCGGGACGAAGTCGAGAACGTGCTTTGATTTGGTTTAATCCGTAAAATGTCGTTCCGCATTTGCTAACAGTGTGAATGGTGGTTGGCTGCTTGTCACGCACATCTCGATCGGCAAACCTAAAAACAGATCTTCGTCCACTCCATGCTCATCCTGGGACTGACGTCGCTCCAACTCGCGTCGTTGTTGTCGGGATGCTGCATGTTTTGGAAAAGGGCGTACGAAGACTCGATGCCGGATCACGTCGACAGGTGCCCTGTTTTTGTAGCGGTAGAACGGATGAGAGACCCACGCCCGACCGACCGTTCGCCGACTCCTTGATGTGCCCGACGACGCTGTTGGTTAGTGCTCTCAACGCACTACTGTCTTTGGCCTCAAGGTTCGGGTGCTATTCGCTTGAAGGGAAATGATGCAAGGAGCGTTAACAACGAGATGCTCATACAATTTTTTTCGAGGGGCTTTTGACCACTGGCGATTTTCTTATCTTGGCAGGCACGTTCCCTGGAACCCCTTCAAGGACAAGGGTCTCCTCGGCGACGATCAGGCTGCAGCAGACCAACGCGCAAGACGCAAGGGGGGAAGCTCCGCCAAGCTAGACCCGCTGGGCGTGCTGATCATGGGGGAGATGCCACAAATCAGCCACGGCACCGTTGTGCCACTTTGATGCGGGCGCAGTGGATAACAAACAATCGCACAGTAGTTTATTCAAGTGTGTATGGCATCCTTTCAACCCAGGGTCGTTCGCCTCCGTTAGGTTTACTTAGTTCTGACAGGAATTTTTGTTGTAGATCCTGCGACAGTTTAGTATAGTTGCTGCTCTACATAAATAGCTTAGGTTAGGTATGGCAGAGGAACGCCAGAAGCATATTGCCATGCACGGACGCCCGTGCGGATATAATCCATGTGAGAAAGCTCGCCGTAGAGCGAGCGGTTTCCCCTCAAAACTGCGAGATGAATCGTCGATGTACCCTGCCCCGTCCACGTCATTTTGAGACAGTCGAGACTGCTCTCGCCGTAAATACACCACATGCTACTGTTGCACTGCCGTGTTTATCCAGCACTTGGCAACTCTATCTTATTTCGTGGGAGTCGCGGATGAGCAAGACAACGCGCTGGGGGCAACGAAGGACAATGCATCAGAAGGTGCCGGTCAATACGAAGGCTCGGGGTTCTCTTCATTTTGTTGCTTCCACGACGCTCGACGGGAACTTCGTGCTGTTGAGACTCAGCGGAGGTTCTCGTCCTGCTGAAGAACCCACTGTGGGCAGTTGGACAAAATGTTGACACACCACGCACTGAACTTCGACTTTTCAATTATGCGCCACCAGAGGGTGGGTTGCCACTGCCTGCCGCTGGCGGGGATGGCTCGGCCTCAAACTGTGTTCCGAACAGTACTGTTGTGTATTGCGGTTGTTCGGAACTCCCCACAGTTGTCTGTTTGCTGAAGCGAACTCTTCAAGTATCTCAAGTTGTCAGCAACGCCCGAGAATAATTTTGCAATAACGAATTGCTGGAAACGAGTCTCATAACCTGTTAATGTTATTTGATGCGAAATTTTGCACCAGCTTTTGCGGCCACCTGTGGGTGTGATCCTTCTTCACATCTCGTCCCACACGCAGCAGTCGCTGCTCGCGGGTGAGAACAAGAGCAGCAGAATCTCTGGGAAGTTCGGTTCGACTGTGGACAATCTATTTATTTCCTGTGATCCTATGATGTGCACAGTATTGGGACGGTTGGTCCACCGGCTAGCGAGAGCATGGGACGGATCAACAAGGTGAAGCTGTGTGCTGATTGCATGGAGCGCTTTTCGCTGGACGATGCAAAGGTGATCACGGTCGTAGAGGTCGGTGCTCAACACTGACCATCGCGATCAAGCTCTTATGTCCTTAGTACCGTCCATTACCTCGGCGGACTGTATTTTTCGCTGAGGTGAAATCCATGAAAGCTTACATTCACATACAGCCTTTGCACCAGAAATACGTTGATCGCGCGGCTGGTGATGACGCGTAACTGCCACGTCGCCTGTCAAACCTGCACCATGCTAGATGAGGGCATTGGACATGCGTGTAGACTTTACAGTCACGCCGGCTCTGGTTGGTGTGCACCTCTCCGACGTCGAAAAAATACCACCCTTCTACGCTCCGACGGAGTCGAATCCTATGCCCATCTCCCATCTCACTTCTCGCAGCGCGCGAGGAGGGGGGCGAGTTGGAGACAACGGCTATATCAGGGGAGGGAGATACAGGTCGGTAAGCAAGGGAGAGAGCCGTGAAGCTGACAGCGTTGCGCAAACCTGTCTTGCCTCTGCTCCCTTATGGCGGCAGGATACTGTCAGGGGGGGTTGAAGGATGGCGGGCATGACAAATCGAGCGAAGGATTTGGCAAAAACATCCACCTATCCGGGTAGTCTAATTGAACACCCGAGAACGGCGAAAGCAGCGAAAACACGTAATAGCATTAAGCCACAGATTTAGTAGGAAGGTTAAACCAACCAAAAGTCAACACATTATCGATTGCCGTCAACCTCAGCATCAGCTGTATGACGTGGTCTTGGTTATCTCGCCAGAGACTCCCCGATAAGTTCATCGAACAGGAAAACCACTTCGGCCAGCCACGTTGTCACGCGGTCGCACGCCTCCACCAAACTCCGAACGGAATGGTGCTTCGTTCCCCAAAACCTCACAGCATAACTTCGTTCGTCGCCAAGAGAGAATGAGACACGACGATACACATAGAATAAAACGTTAGAGGTAGCGACAGCAATGTCCACGTTTATACGTTGTTGCACACAATGAGAGACACCAAGCTGGCTACTCGCTTCCCAAAGCGTCGACGGAAGTTTCGATATAGTCCAGTAACCCCAAAGCATGGGGGAAGATTACCAGAGCTGCTCTGATTAGAGATATTTACATGAGCGCGAGCAGTAAAATAATCGTTTTACTTTTTAGCCGGCTGGAGGTACCAAGGTCATGCGACGTACCGCGCCCAATTCCTGACGTCAAAAAAACTACCGCAGGTTGAGAAGATAATACACAAAGTGAAGTTCAACGGTCTGAACACAAGCCGGACTAGTCTGCAAGGGAAATATTCTCAAGACCCGATCCAATCCACGAACAACCACGCCTCAGAAATCGTGAAACGTTTCGCTAGGAGACTACACCCGTCCAAGCACGCCGACCATAACACGGTAACCGCGAATTCACTATACACGACGAACGCGTTTTGCGCAGCTTGCCGAACTTGCTAGATTTGTAACCATGTGACCGTGTCTTGTGCCAGTCGGGGTAACTTGTACCGGTTGACTTATCAATGGGCACTCGGTACACAGAGAGAAACCAAAACAGAACGGCGATCTGGTACAAGTTCGCCACGAGATCGACCCACAGTCGGTCTTTAGGGCCAGCGCAGTCCTCCCTTCTACTAGAACTCGCGCGTAAATTTATCCACTTGTGCAAGCATTGGCGTACACCTGCAAGAACAGAGGCGGTCTGCAACCACTCCGCATAAACAAAAACTACAGTAAAACACCCGCGCCGCCTAGCGTATTCGCCGGTGAACATAGACTAATCACTTGCGGAGCCACCCCCCCCGAATCACGTCATCGACTCAAGAGAGGGCGCTCTGAAAAACACAAGACCTCCGATTAAGGTTTCGGCGGCTGCCATATGCAACGCGCCGAGGGGGTCTACTTGCACTGTCTAAACAATCGTAGAGACAAGGCCATGGACCCGTGCTATGTATATAGATAAAAAGCTATATAGCGCCCTATTGCCCTCGCTGGCCAACATGGGAAAGCGGCCGCGCCGCTGACGCGCCGACGGTTCACGGCTAACCGAGCACCTACCGAGACCCCTCCGCCGCGTCTCGCAATGGCCGAGTTCGAGCAGTCCTCTTTAATTCTCAAGGTATACAAATCACCGCCCGACGTCCCACCATAGCAACGTCTCGCCGTGGCCGGCTTTTCAACAGTCCCGTTTTATTCTCAAAACGTAATAACCATAGTCTACTCTGCTTGTGTTACTTGGTCCCCGGCGACAGGATAAAAGGGAGCGCGGTACCCAAGCTTGTTTTCAGAATACATAGAAAACGGTAACTAAATTCGTGGTACAACCACGCGGTCCTACGGGCTGCAGTATCAGATACGACGTATCACAGCGCCCACCTTTTTGTGGAAGACCAGAAAATACAGCAACCGTGCTAGTCATGTAGCAACAAAAGTCGCAGTCGCAGTGTGAAACTTAACGGCAGTCGTACTATGGATAGTAGCGGCGATCCGTCCTCTGAAAGCAGCGGTTGAAAAACAAGTCGTTGGTCCTGAAACGCCTACTTTATCCAGCAGGACCCACAAAACACAGGAGGACTTCAGTAAATATCGGGGGGGGCGGGGGGGGCGGGGAGCATCCGACAAACATTTACCGCACAGTACACAAAAGCAGAGAGGCACGAGCACCCCTCATCACGAAACACAAAGATGAAAAAAACACGACTGACACGCTCCTGACCTAACGCCTCCACAACGGGGCCCACCTAACTCAAAACCTAAACCAAACCACAAGCCGACAACAAACCTCCTGACACAAAACAAAAAAAAAAAACATGCCACGATCAACGAGTACCAAAACAAATTTATAAATACAGCCGGCCCAGCCCTCAGGGGCTGCCCAACTCCTGCAGCGGTCTGGACCTGCCGCGGTGCCCCATAGTAGCCCACCCAGACCGCACTAGCAACCTATTCAAGAACACGACCGCCAAGCCCAGCGTCCTTAACCGGGCTCGCCGACGTTTCCGCTCGTCCAACCTGGAGCCCACCCCCACCGCCACCCCCGTTATCCAAGGGTGTTCCAGCAGCTGCGCCGCAGTCCACCTCTCCTCGGGGTCAACCCTTAGCATGCACTGGACACAGTCTCGAGCGCTGGCCGAGACTCTCTCCCAGGGCGCGCCGGCGTACGAGCACGCGCCATCCAAGACAGCGGTGTACAGCTTGTCCAGGGTATGGCCGTGGAAGGGCATCACGCCCGAGAGGAGGCAGAAGGTTGTTACCCCTGCGCTCCAGACGTCAGCTTTCCCGCAGAATGGTTGCTGAAGCAAAATTTCCGGGGCCACGTACTCGGGCGTGCCGCACGCCGGGCCGGTGACCGCCGACTCCCCGTTAAGCCGGGTCGCGAAGCCGAAGTCCGCTAGCTTGGTCGAGCTCATGTCGCCTTCCCTCATGACGAGAAGGTTTTCCGGCTGCATCACGAGAGACGGGCAGACGGGGGGAAAGGGCGCTTTTTTTTCAAAGCAGCGCAGCAGGCACAGCCCGAGTTCGGCGGAGGCGCACCAGTGTCGATTTGTTTCACCGTGTTTCGAGCAATTGGGTCGGCGAAAGGTCGTGTCTACAACACCAGTTTCGAGGGAATATATGCACGCTGAGACAAACGGCGTGACATTCCGTGCCAGCTTCAACAACGCTAGCACACAGTACAGCGCGGTGGAATATTACCGATGGATAGCAGCCCGGGACGTGTCGAAGCCTTCGCGTGCCCCAAGTAGACTGTTTGTTCTTGTATTCAATAACAAAACAAAAAAAAACGCTAAGCGTGCTCGTACGCCATCCTTGGCACAGCAAAAGCAGCCAAAACAGCCCAATGCCACGACGAAGGTGGTCCCTATGGCGAATCTTCCGTACAACTCGGAGAATCCGAGGCCCCCCGCGACGCCATCTCTTGCACTCCAGACAGCGCGCACTATTCACAACGTGCACTAGTAACAAGATTAAACGAACCAAAAAAAGGAAGAGAATGTGGCGCGACGCTGGCATGTTCCCACCTTGCATTGCACGCACAGCGATCCGACACACACGCTGGGGTACGCACCTTGATATCTCGGTGCACGATGCCTCGTCCATGCAGGAACTGCGCCGCAGCTAGCAGCCTCTTTAGCAACGCTCGCACCTGGACAAACGGATTCCCGTGTCAACTAAAACATCTCGATAAAAAAACGTAAGCGTAAACACGGGGTACGAAGCGCGGGGCAACCCCAAGCCTCACGAGGGCCGCCAACGTCGTGCTATATAAAGACGATGCTCTTTAAGCGAAGGGAGACATCAGCACGTTGCGGGCGCCAGCCGCTGCAGCTGCTCCGCCGGCAAGCGATACAATATAACGCCACCCCATAATCACAGCAGCACCGCACACAGACGACAGCAACCACGTACTCGCCGGGCAACGTTAAGCGCGTGTGCAGATCGTGGGGTGCGCTATCATATGATCCCGAGAATATCGCAGCAACCCCGCTACACGTTCAGATGTCAAAAGAGCGATCGATCACTGGTTCGAGTGAGGCCGACCGCGACGTTCGCAACAACAAGGCGCACCTCCGCCTCCGTCTCCATGCTCGGGCGCGAGTGCAGGTGGTCCAACAAGCTGCCCCCCTCCGCCAGCTCCTGCACGATAAACTGCGCCTCCGAATCATCGAACACCCCTAGCAGCCGCACCACGAACGGGTGGCGCGACACCTCGTTGTGCACGTCGATCTCAGCGCGCAGGAACTCCACCCGCCGCCGGTCCAGCCAGTCGGTGTGGATCGCTTTCACGGCGACCAGGTTACCCGTCGCTCGCTCGACCGCCCTGAACACCTGGGAATGACTACCCGTGCCTGTTTTTTTTGCGACAGGAGCAAAGCACGGCGACCGTTAGAGGCATGACGGGGATCGGTACGAGAGGGTTGCATGCTTTGTTGTTGTGGTCGTGTTGCGCTGCCGGCGGTTCGCGTGCGTCAGTGTAAGGTTAGGTGGGACGTCGTGTAACCGCAGCAACAATTATATAATACTTAAACGATGCATCTGTTTCCGAGACATACCAGGTGCAAGCTCACCGCAGAGCAGTGAAGTTAACACGGCCCAACACAGCCGTGCACAGTCCGCGATGGGAAGTCGCGCCCCCTCAAGTCACGCTGGCTGGTGGTATCAAGTTACAGCAGCAGCTCTGCCGCTGCTTCGGCAGGACAGCCTTATATTCTAATTCTGAAGTTAAGTTGGTGCCGGGGTACTAGTTATTGTAGGTTAAACAAAGCTAGCATTCTTGGTTGAGCCCGCGCGTGTTGCCGGACCACTAGCATCGGTATAAAAATAAATACGAGGCACTCCTTAGAGTGATCCACAGCAGTAAGGTGTGGGCCTCTACTCATACTTCGTACAAAAGAGGCGGACGGAACGAACTGCGGGTGCATTCGCGCAAATGCAGCGTTTGCGCGTGTACAGCCCCTCCAGACTCACAGGCAAACTTTGCACATAGTAAGCGACCCCCAGCAAGGCGGTCTAAGCAAGGCGGTATCCCAATATGGGTTTGTTAAAATCGCACGGCACGACTGGTCTCCGAGAAAACAGTGGCGGAATAGTGTGACGTTTTTTCTGTCCGTGTTCGTCGTGACCCTCCGCACCTCCGTCGTATACGTAGCGCACTAACTGCTGTGTTGCGTTAATACCTACGCATGCCGTACTGGACAACACGCTATTAATAAAACTCCATATTTCCCTCATTAGGGCGGTTGTCGCCCTATCCGCAGGGGGAAATAAACTTGAAAAAAAAACTCATAATGTACAATACGATATACCAATACACAGACACAGCAGTTCCAAGTATCGCGTATGAATTAGCGAACTGTTCGCGGACCAAGACCGGCATGCACCCCTTTCTAACAATAGCAGGGTTGCGTGTTACCCGTCCCCGTGTGCGAACGGCTCGCGAACGGTTCGCAAACCCACACCAGGTTTGCGGAGAAAACGTGGCTCTTGGAAGATTTGGGAACACCCGCTAGGAAGGAACGCCTTCACAAACATACCTTAAATCGTTCCTTCGAACGAGTTTTATCGAGGGAGGGGACAGCCATCCATCAACCCCCCACTGGACGTTTTCGCGCTACTGCACCCCTTTTCGCTTGTTGACTACTTCGGATCGCCCGAAAAGTTCATGGGATCGGTTAGCAAGGGGTACACCCCCCGCCCTTTTAACCAAACGGCGGGCTATCCGAAGTGGTCATAAAGGGGTAAGCTTTCGATTAGCTGGCGGGAAATGATGGTCACGAAGGGGTACAAAGTAGTAGTACATAATACGTAGTACGTAAAATTTCGGGGGCATACCCTCTCCAAATTGTAGAAAAAACGGGGGATACAGGAGGGATCTTTCTGCTCCCTTCTACCCGCACACCGTACACCACGGCGGTGCCATCAACCCCAATCACGTGTGTGTCCGAAAAGAAAAGAAAAAGGTGTACGTGCTCGGCATGGGCTGCGGCCGTCTCGCCGGCGCGCCATAATTGAATTCGCGGCAGGTTGGGGCACGCGCGCGCACCTCCCGCGGACCTGCTTCACATACCCCTTTGTTCGGCTGAAAAGGGGGTGCGGCAAGATACCCTCGTGTGACGCTGGGCTTTGAGACAACAACAAAAAAATCGCAGACATTTTCGCGACACGTTCAAACGAAACATGATCCTATGCCGTACGCTTATCATACCGCCGCGTGCGTGGTAGCTTGCGCGTATGTGTTGGTGTTGCATATCGGAACGAGAATCGATTCCAATTCCATAAGGGCTAAAAGCTCGATTACCGATAAATACTCCGATACTTATCAGATCAGGTCGGATCGCACAAACAAAATCCGATCCCAATACGATAAACGATGATCAGGCGAAAATACAGGAACAAAATGCGGGAATAACCACAACTAACTCCTTTTGCCGCCGCAAAATGGTAGACATACAGCAATAGGCTCTACCATGGCGACCCCCCTGTACACAACAGCGGCGCTAACTCATGATGACAGCCGCGTGGGAAAGGTAACGCGTACCAGGTACCATGTACACAACAAAGTAGAAATATTCAAGTAGTTTACATATAATTTTTGCGAAGAGGGATTATAATAATTGTCGGGTAGGAGGGAAAAAATAAAAAGTACAGATAGGTATGATTTGACGTCGATCAGATAGTCGGCACCAATGAAGCTGGTAGCCGAGAAGCAGGCTCGAAGAGCGACAGAGTGCACGAAAGGACGAGCGAGTAGGAGCAGTGTTGAGGCAGGTTTTGATCGGGTTTTTTTCCCACCATCCCACCCTAACGCTCAAGAGAGGGAGGAGGGGAAGCAGCGAAGGAAAAGGCTGTGGCCAGTGGTACCGTTTTTCCGTTTTACCGTTTTGCCGGGTAATGGGCCAATACGTAAAGTAAGAAGCGGGTTAGCCCGAGGTGTTCGTTTGTCTGCGAGCATAGTATCCCATTGTTCCCTCGTTATGTCTTCGCAGGCGTTCTTCTACTGCGTAAAACTAAGACCACACTTCTTGAGCCAAACATGACAAACTGGTTACCTATTGCGTGTGCGATTAGAGATACAGGGGTATACCCCGACTAAAGGGTCGTTCCTGACGAACACAAAAATGTGAGCAATCATGATGACTAAAAACATTGTGTCTTATGTACACACCCGGATCCCACCCAGCATGATTTTCGGGCTAAGTGAGGGCTTAGGCTTCTCGTCGGGTTGGGATCTGCAACCAGGTACGTAGTATATCGGTACTACTAGTAGTTAAAATCAGTATAATAATCCCCCCCCCTTCCGCCTAGTTTGTCCAAACGCCCTTCTCACAATCGAAATCGGCCTGAGTAATAAACACCTATACGCAGTTGATATCACGTCATTATCTTTCTGACCATCCATGACGTAGTTTTCAATTATTTTCCCCCTACCCCCCCCCCCTCCAACGCCCCCTCTTTTCCAACCACCCGCACGATCGCCTAGACCTAGCACCACGCGTATAACAAGCCCCTTCATATCTTTGATCTCACAGCCGAAGTGTATTTGAATATTATTTTGTGACCTAAACCTCCTGAAAAACCTCCCCCCCCCCTCTCGCTCTCCCTTACTCAAACGCCCCACCTAGCACCACACGTATAACAAACACCTAAAGCCCTTCCTCCCCCCCCCCCCCCCCCCAACCCATCCCAACCCCACCCCCTCGAACACTCCACCCTCTCTCTACTCACTGATTGTACGACTTACCCCAGGATATACATGATAAACTGATGCATTATTTCCAAAACCGTCACATTTATCCCCTCAAAATAATGTATAGTTTCCACGCACATATTGAGCTGCCCCCCCCGCCCCCCCCCCGCCCCAACCCCCCCCCCCCCCCCCAATAATAAACTGGTGCAAAAACCGTCAGGTTTATCCCCTTGAAAGGATTTATAGCTTACATGCACAAATTGCCCCCCCCTTTCCCCCCCCCCCCCCCCCTCCAAACCCGCTCGCTTTTGATCAAAACCAGGCCCCCACGTCCTTCAAAACTCCGCCCCACCCCTCACCGGTTATTCGACTTACAAGATTCACTTGATAAAAGGATACATTTCCCTCCACAGCTGTCAGATTTTGTCCCCCTCAGAAACGGGTTTTATAGTTTCCGCGCACAGACTGACTAAAATCACCCTGTTGACCCTGATAGCTACACTGTAGTTGTAAGGGGAGTCGCCGATCTATATTCTTAATGAGGACACACAACTCGTAATGCGCGCGATCGGAGTATCACACACAGCTTGCAAAGATGAGTTTCGACGAAATCTTCGATCTCACAGCTGGAGTGTATTTTCATTTTCTATAATAATCAGGGGTGCATGGCGTATACACACCTCTATTAATAGAGGTGCATAATTTATTTTGCTGCCTGGCTCCTAAAAAAAAAGCGTGGGTCGAAAGTTTTGCAAGTTTTGTTTTTTGGTGCTCCTTTTAAAAGGCTTAGTTTGGGCAAAAGCTACCACTATTGGTTAACCTTTTGCAAGTGGTCAAACGGACTAATCCCCCACTAGTACCTTAACAAATGGCGTCGTCGACAGCCCATGGGTTTTACGGGCCGTGGGTTCAAATCCCACCATCCACAAATACAATAATAAACAATATCAGACTTTCCCCATGTCGGACTTGAAAAATGCTCTCCACGGGTATCCCGAGGAAATGGAAGCGCTTGGATATATTGACAGGTCCGCCCGTATATCCGGCCGACCTTCTGTCCGTCGTTTCAGGGGGGGAAAGTGTTATAAGGCTTAGTTTGGGTAAGCTACTGGTTAACCTTTTGACACGTGGTCAAACGGAATCATACCCCATTAATACCTCAACAACTTAACCCCTTTGCAACTGGAAACCCGTTTTTGGGGACAAAATTACTTGCATTTAGTGTAGGGAGGGGTTCGGGGGCTCTAAACGGGTCAACACTCCCCTGAAAACTCTTATTTCCACCCATCGCCTGATCGACTTCGTAGGATCGTAGAGTAAAGATCTCCGATCTCCGATCTCCTGCGTATTCGTAAGTACGCTGCTTCGTATCTGATACCAGGCATGATACAAGCAGTAGACATTTTTTCAAATAATAAAATTAAAAACGTCAGCTGTGAGTACGACACATTTAAAAAAATGAAAAATACTTTCTTTTTTTAATCCTCCGGCGGATGGGGAAAAATAAAGCATATTAGAGTGTTTGCGAAAATACGTTTCTAAAAATTTACTTGCCTTCCGCTAAAAAAAGTGAATTGCCTTCCCACCGAGTTTTTGGTGTGTTTGCGCTAGCGGTAAACAAAATCCTGCAGGCGACGCCTCCGAAATTTAGTAGGGAAACGGGGATGTGCGCGATTGTGATATACGTACGAGTACAGCAGCAGCAGTACGAGTACTCGTAGTATTATACGATATACGAGTACTCGTTGTACGTACTCCAGTCTCGAGCCTCTCGTTTCAGGTGCAGCAGTACCTGGAACACGGTACGTGCAAGCACCCAACAGACTACAAATCAGAGGTATGGCGGTCTGTCTCGCGCGTAAAAAACTCCTTGTGAGCAGGGACTACCTCATTACACGTGCTACACGCAGAGCAACGCTTTCTTCATGCGACGGAAGGGAAGGCGAAGCGCAGTTTCCCCATGGAACGTGGACCTGTTATTGCGAAGCACCACCCTGCGAAGAATCCGCAGTGAACGCAGCGGTTTAGGGCAGAGGAGTTTCCGCTCCTCTGCCCTAAACCGAAAGTCATGCCACGCTTCAGTCGCGGTGATGTTGGAGAAGCGCGGTGGCTGCTGTCGCACAGATGGACCGATACGAGTCCTATCTTGCCAGATGCGGCACACGATAGCCGCAATCAAGGCGCGTGGTGTCGCTCTCTGCGTTGAGGCTCCTCTCCGCGTGCGTGCGTTCGACTCCGCCAGCTGCGAAAAGTTCACCACAGCTTGCAGCAAGCGCTGAACCCTTGGTCACGGACGCAGAGGGCAGCAACAGACGGTTCATCACCGGCCTGCTGCATATCTCTGATGTTACGCCTGCGCGTCGTGCTCAGGGTACTACCCTCTCAATCCTCCGTGCGTTCGTATTAGTAGCTTGTGTTGTGTCGTGACAACAGCGTGGTGCTTCAAACTGGTCCTGCTTAATGCGCTATAGACCCTTGCAGAGGCGTTCTGCCTCGGACAAATGCTCGGTGTGTTGTAGGCCAATGAAACAGAGAGACAAAATTTACCGTAACTTTTGATCAAAACCTACCTTCGACAAAGTACATTTTTGCCTTTTTTTCAAAAATTTACCGCAAATATTGCCTTCGGGACAATTTTTGAAGAAGTAAATTTCTAAAAACGTACTTTCGCAAACACTCTTTTTTTTTTTTTTTTTTTTTTTTTTTTTTTTTTTTAGCACACTTTTACTTTCCAGCTTCTGGACAAGCCGTGGTCACAGGTGTCGTCCCTTCTCCTCCCCGGTTCTTGCCTTCAATTTTTATCGCGCATAGGGTTCAGCAATCCCACTGCTCGTCGATTTTTCATCGAATTTTGCTAACTCACGCTCTCGCGCTTTCCGCAAGTCAATTTGTGCACAAGAAAAAGTCCCAACGAATTTATACGAGTATGCACTCGGCGGGGCTCGAACTCACGAAACTGACCTATACCAGGCTCGAGGATAACCTGATACGCCACCGGGGCGACCGGTTTTTACACTCTATTATATGCTGGTTAATTTTCCTGGCTAAAAGTTGACTGCTGTGATGTACTGCCGACTGTCGACGTGTACCCTACTCGAAGGTCCATCTTTTGCGTTGTTTTTCATGCTGGTTTTAGTATGCGACAAATCGGAGATCTGATTTTTAGTGGACCGTACGTCAGCAGGTGTTGTTTACTTTTTTTCGTCATATTAGGGACTACAACAGCAGTAGTGCCCGTTCAGCAGTAGTGCCGGTGTGTTCATTGCGGTTCATTCCACGGCCAAATCACCCTCGTTGTATTTGCAATGTGTTTCTCTGTCTAGTATTAATAGATCAGGTTTGTGACCACAGAGCTCGTCTCTCTCAGGGCATCGGTACTCAGCACGGACACTTGTTGTGCGGATGTAGATGGTACGGGTGGAAAGATAATTCAATGTGAAGAACACGAGAGTAAATGCAGCACGATTCATGCATGATTACTCGCACCGTTTGATACGTACGCGTAGATCTAGGATCACAAGACATGCCGCACAGCAGTAGGACAGGCCCTCATGTTTTGGTCGCGGACATGTATCCCGGTTACTGCTGCAGCACCTCTTTTCGGGTTTCTGTTTGCCTTGCTATGATGCTACGACACGAGTTTCACAGCAGCAGTGCTCGAGTCGACAACATCAGCCAGATTAGCAGCAGCTCGGTGACTGATGTTTTTAGTGTTACGTACCTCTCCATGCTTACGACACCAGGTACCGGGCATACACCAACCAACATAACAAATTTCAGATTGCAAAACAAACAGCAGCTGCTTCGACCTTCTTAGCTCACAGGCCACGGGGCCATATGTCTATCTCTCTCTACTACCTGGCTCGTACGCTTTCGCTCTCTCACCTATCCGGCTCTGTAGCATGTACTCGTCCCTGAACGTCTTGCGTTCGCCCGAATTGCTTTCCGAAATAACTGCTTCGTCGCCAATATTACTCGAACTATCAACAAGGCCATTGCCCAAACGTCTCCCACCAGAAGACCCGTGATGTTGAACGTTTTTTTGCGAGGAGTCGCCACCCCCTACAGAACTCTCGTTTCCCATAAACTTGACTTTCAGCTATCGCGTATCCACTAAGTGCTCCATGCGCGTTGGATGCGGCAATCTCCACCAGTGCGTATCTCGGCCAGCGGTGCGCGAGGCGGGCGAGCGCTAGGCTGGCCGTATGGCCGTAACCTCTCTACGATAATCCCCTTTTAAAACACGCTTCTTGGATGGAAACCCCACCAAACAATGTGGTGGAAAAACGAGTTTAGAAGGAAATAACTCGAGTAGCATTTGTTGTTCAACATTTTTAGTCTACTTCCTCACAATGGCGTCGCAGACAGGATGTGAGATTATGAACAGTGAGGTCGCTGGTTCGATTCTCACCGTCTTTCCCAGGCACAGGGCACAGAAAAAAAAAAAAGGGATTTTCTCACGTTCAAGAACCTGTAAAACTCAACCACTTAAAAAACAATGATGAGAGCAATGTATAGGATCATTGCAAGTCACTCCAATCCCGAAAAAGTCGCATTGGATACTGGGTACCTCATCGGGGTTCCTGACATAATCTGGGAAATATGTCAGGTTTAGTGGGGGAGAATGTGGTGGAAAAACGAGTTTAGAAGGAAATAACTCGAGTAGCATTTGTTGTTCAACATTTTTAGTCTACTTCCTCACAACAAAATGTCAAAAATGTTCCAGTTTCCACGAACTGCGAAGACATACCAGCTACCAGTACCGTAATACCCTGAGACCGGACACTGCAGTTTGATCGTGGGGGCGCGCCCTTTGTCCCTCTCTCCTTCGTAGCCCCGATGGCCCTTCCAGACGATGACAAGATGCACAATTTCATCAAGAAGGGTGAGCCCATGGACTTATTCTTAGGCCTCTTATTCATGAGGCTCCTTACAAGACACAGGTGTACTCGTCTGCTGTTCGCGAAGAACGAGTGCTCCCATGAAATATCTAGAAGCATCGGGTCTACTATTTTTCACTGTTTCTTTTGCCGAAACGCCCTGCTCCCCTCGGCTAGTTCCCCTGCAACATCGCGGAAGACTGGTCTGGCGAACGTGTTGTAGAGCTGCTCGTCGAGCCATTACGACGACGTTGTATCATACCGCAAGAAATATCATACCTCGTACCTGGTACGCGACGAAGAGCAACCACAGATTAGCGATATTTGTTACGAAGGCACGGCGGTACGAGTACAACTTCAACTTTTATATACCGGAGCAGCAAGTAGACGCCGCAGAGTATTACGAGGTCTACATGGGGACCAAGTGAAGACGGGGTCATTTGCCTTTGCCAGTCGTACACAAGTTGGCACGAGCAGACTTGCTTCTTCATTGCAGTTTAGAGTTTGACGAGCACATATCATACCCTGGTGAGCTCCTGCAGTCTCCCACATCTCTACGAGTACACACGCAATACACGCACCCAAGCCAACACAGCAGCATGGCATTAGTAACGACGACGGCATGGCGATACCACACACGCCTACGCAGCATTGCTCCACTGCTGTCGTCGCCATCTATCCTCGCCTTTGCCACCATCACCCACCGACAATACTAACCGCCTAATCGTATTATGTTCTCCCCAAGGGTGTGCGATGCACAGCAGTGCTGCATTGGTGACGCGCTTGTACGAGTGTGTTCTCGAACGGCGGGGTGGCCTGCATAGGATGGAAATGATGTTAGCCGATGGCTCATTTTTTGTTGTTTTGCGTCGTTCACAGATTTGTCTTGAATTTTTTCCGCGTGACCTAGCGTGGCCGTTGTCGGTTTCTACTCTTTTTTTTGTAAAAATAGTTCAAGGACGTCAGCCGTGAGTTCTAAAACATGTTTCTCACGTAACTGCTTTTGCTACTCGAGCTGTGCGTGGATGGGGAGAGAGTCCGGGTTCAACATGAACGACCATATCATACGACGAAAACAGTACCAGGTTCTCCCTGTTGATCCAATCATGGGCTAGGCTCCAAGAGCCCGTGCGCAGATCCGTTGTCCGAGGGCATGCTTTTCGTTGGCAAAACCTCAACAAACCGAGGCCCATGTAACCTTTTAGTAGAAGATGAAGGTAACCGGCAGTATATTCCGTGTTATTTTTTCGATATAACACTCGCCTCCGACGTGTATTCCGTCAATTGAAGTTTTTCAGCAGCTCGCCCACAATGGAAGTTCCCAGTAGGCGCCGATTCAGCAGGCAAAGCCCCAGGAATGAACCCGGGTTCATGTATCGGAGGCATCTGTGGCGCCTAGGGACACGCTTATCTTCGGGGTTTCCCACGGATTTGGAAGCATGTTAGATTATTCATCCAACCGTAGCATGTAACGGCATACGAGCATCGGCAACAGCGACGCATATAATGCACCTACGTCTTCTGGCTTTGATTCCTTGATTCGGGCCCGCCTACCGAGCCGGGTGTTACAGCGATGATGCCCCCGGACTCCTCCGGAGTTCAGGAGTGTAGGTGTTGTGCTGTGGGTGGCTCACTTCGTCGCGAAGGCACCATATATAATGAGAGGGTAATCTACCCTAAACCCATACCTCCTGACTCCTGAAGTCGAACACACCGCATGGCGTTACCTGTCGAGAGCGTTAAACGAATCGGAATGGTGGATCTGCATGTTGCTGGAAAGGGAAATGAGCTTCCTGTTGCTCGACTTTTTTTTTCGGTCACTATGCTTGTCCTCTAGATATTTAGGTTTTGTTGTAGCGGTTGACGGCAAAAATGGTGGATGTGGGACTGTGTTGTGTTGCAAACGACCACGTTAGGTTTGATTACGCAACCGCCGCTGTCACCACAGACCAGACTACCATCTCTTCGGGCTGGGGTCCAGAGCAACCACCTGGATGGTCTATCGTTTGTGTCGACAAAAAACCGAGACAGCCGGACAGACATGCAGAAAGACGGCTGCGTACTTGCACGCGGGCAAGAGCGGATAAGAAGCGATTGTTCACCGTCGGCGGCAGGTTCTCTCCACCTCGACGCAGCACGAGCGAGCGACCTTACAATGATGCGCGAACACCGCAGCGCGATATACGCCTACAACGGACAGTAGGGCGGCCGCCGTCAAGTTCCGTTTGTTGCCCGTGCACTGCCCCAACCACCCCCCCCCCCCCCCTCTCCCCCCCGCTCTTTTGTTGTCGCTGCCGCAGATATGGAGGAACACCCCGGATGTCGCTACAGCACGTCGGCTTCCAAGGAGTGCAGCAGCACCAACGGAAGCTTTACGTGCGAGACCATCCGCCGAGTGTTTCGAAACTGTCCGGGCGTGAGACCCGAACAAGTCTACGACATCACCACGAAGGACAGCGGGACCGTCGCCGGCAGCTCCCAATCTCCCCATAGTGGCGGCGGAGGAGACGGCGAACCTGCTCACGAGAGGAAGAATCCAAAGCGCGACCGGGTAAGCCTGCACGGGGGCTGTCGGCCTTCGCGGCATCCGTTACACGTCTGGGGAAGAACGGGGGGTCGGTGGAACGACAGATGGTGGCCCTTTTTGGTGGCGTTTTCTCGGCGGGGCTGCTGGCGCCAGCTCGCCGTCCGTTGCGCCACGTTTGCTGTACATATGTGGTTTGTGTTTTATCTCCGTTAATATGTCGACGACCAGACAGTGCGCCATGTCAGATTTTTCCCGGTGAAGATCGTGTGGCATTGTGTGCCCTCGGTTTCTGCCTGGAAAGAAACCGGAGCCTCTCGCTGCAGCGGGAAGCGATGTCCGACTCGCATGCACTCGACGATGGAGTCGCGCCTGACACACCCGTGTGTGTCTATTTTGTTTTTTTTTGTGTGCTGCGTTCGTTCGGGTCTGCTGCGGTGTCCGGCGTTTCGTTCCATGTTTTTGCGCACAGTGACATATAGCGGCGCACAGCGCTTCATAAGCACAACCGTTATACACGCGCGAAAAAAAAAACAGCCACCTGCTTGTGCTGCCACCCGCTCTCTCCCAGACATAAGTGGACATTCTTTTGGAGCTGTCGCGAGCTGCACTTACCCGCTCGCCCCGCAGCAGGTCGCGCAGCCCTGGTTTAACCCACCGAAACCCCCCATCTCCCCTAACCCCCATCTTGCACTGCCAACGTTCGGAACCTCTTTGCTGGATGAAGAGCGCCACACGTGATCCCTTCGGGATTTTCCCCCCCGAAGGAGGGCTTTGGGGCGGCATGGGAAGCCCAGACGATTTGATTGGAAGCATTCAGGATAAAATTGACAGTGAGTGGGACAAGGGAATGAGTATACACATGCAGCCGCTCGGTAGAAACGACTTAATCGCCTTTCCGTCGTTGCAGCTCCTTGATTCATTTGAGTCGGGGGGGGGGCGGGTCAGCTTCCGCAATTTCTTTCTGGCAAAGATTCTGGATGTTCGCGCTCTGTTCCGTGCTTGATATTTCCTTGTGGTTACAGTTTACGCTGTACATGTTTTGCCTCCTACAGTGCTTGTCTCGTATATACCGGGATGTTTTTGCCTTCGGCTTCTTTGATGCATGATAGCCGATAGTTGTTTGGTTGGGTGCCACTTGCCTAGCCCCTCCCCCTCACCCCCCCCCCACTTAGAAAGAGATAGACAGATGTGACATGGAAAGGTTTGGTACATTCAATAGTAGCGAGAAAACGATCGCTATCCTAGGAGATAAGGGGTGGTGGCCACAGACGGCCGAAGAGGAAGGAGATGAGATAATCAAAAACATTTTTGTAAGACATGGAAGAAACGTACAGATCACCCAAATCTTGGCGTTGTCTCTATTAGTAGGAAGGTTGCGCCATCTCGAACGGAATGCGTGGTCAATGGTAAAATTACTGCGGCAAGCACCAAATGAGTACGCCCTCCCCCCCCCCCCCCCCCCCCCCCCCCGAACCGTATCTCCTCTAGCAATGAACGCCTTTGGCGGTTACAACTGGCTAGTGTTATGCGACAAATCGCCGCACGCCGAGAAATATCCTATCAAACGCCAGGTATGAGAAAGCCGTTCCTTCTTCTGTGCCTTAGAAATAAACTGCTTCGACAGATGGGGAGATTTTCGGTTGCTTTGAAGACTCGCCGACCCACCCCCGCGTCTGCTCCGCAACCGCGTCTGTTTGCACCGCCGACCTCACGGGCCGCGAACCCTTGCAGGGTTTTTCAAGGACAATCCTTTCCCTCATCCGGATGCCGAATTCTTCGGTGGAAACCCTTCGGCCGAGCTCGGGTGGAGATCGAACGGGGCGAACCCAACTCCAGACTTGCCACCACCTCACAAGGACAGCCAATCGCGGTCTCAGGATGGCACTAAAAAAGCTCCTGGCGGGCCTGGTGTGTCACGGGTGTGAGCCGACGGCGCAGGGTGGGGTTTGTTCTTGTGCCTTGAGGTGGTGGTCCCTGCGAAGGCAGGGTTTATTGAGTTTTGTTGCGAATATGCAGGATGATATTAGGTGTTGTTTCAAGTTGTTTTTATGATTTCCCGGACAGAAAGCGTGTGGCGGGCTTAGTAACTCTGTTGGCGTTGATGGGGTGGTAGTGCGTTCGCGTTTTCGGCGGTATGCTGACCGTTTGTGGAGTTTTGATGGAGTGTCTGTTTGGCGACATCCACTGGATCGTCTAAGGAGACGGCTCGTCTAGTTTTTTGTTGTGTTTGGGGCACAGCTGCTACGACTGCACAACCGCTGCCGTGCAAGCTACCCCAGCGCGGGATGCCGGCAGCTTCCGTGGCATTTGTTTCTCCCTTCTTTTCGAGCACAGTAGTTATAGTTAAGTCTCGGGTCGCTAGCGAGACATTTGGACCGGATGCCTCTCTTTCTCGTCTGTTCTCTGTGCATTGCCCTTTCTGTATATCTTGCGGCCTGGCCATCCCTTTGTTGATGTTTTGTTGATGTTCGATCGATGCTTGGACGTTTTTTCGTTGGCTCGAGTCTGGAACCTGGAACCCCCGCTCTGTCGGCGTTTCGCCCCTCGATGCAGCGGTGGCCGTGCGAAACAGCCTTAAAGACGATGCGTCTAGGGCTCTCAACGTAAGTAGGCAGGGCGCGTCCGTTCGATGAAGAATGCTGACGGTCAGAGAGATGGAGGGTTGGACGTGAGCTCGAAAGCCACGGCGAGAGAGAAAACCTGCGCTTCAGGCGAAGTTTAAACACGTACGATCCACGAAGAAAAATCGGAAATCGATGTATTATTATAGCATGCCGGAAGGGGGTGCCCAAACAACAAGCAAAGCCAGGGCGTGCAGATGGAAACCCTCGCCTAATGGGACAACCAGCTATCAGCGTCTTCAACTCCGCGCTCCAACATCTTTTTCCGAACCTCTTCCTCCGTCTTCGATACTGTCCGAACACCCGAACTGTGCGTTCGTGCGAAAAGCCATGACACTCCCCGATGGCTGGTCCTTCCTCTGCTGGGACAGAAAAGCGGGCCCATAATTGTTGAGGCCATTGAAGCGGTCCGTCCGCGGTTGTGAACCACAAAGACACGAAGGCGAAGCCGCGAAGAAGCACCCCTTCCCCCTCAATTGCCGGGCGGCGAGCAAGAAAGTGTTGGAAGCGGCTTCGTTTCAGCGTTCTCCAGGCTCGTTGGTCTTGATGGGAAAATCGAAGCCACCGGTCGCCCGCGTTTACTGCCCGTTTCGCCAGCGTGTTGTTCTGCGTCCTTTCTCGGCACGCAAGCGAAAAACCTTCAGCTAATCTGACTTTTACGTCAGCGACTGGCGTTATTCTTCTTTCAGCATAAACTTCCTAAAACGGTCTGGCTGGAACAGCTTCGGTTTTTAGTCGAAAAATGCGCGTCTCCGTGTAGACAAGCAATTCCCAGCGCCCTTGCAGAGCTAACAAGCACTTGCGAGGAAAGCGCCACAGCAGTACGGGACACGTGAATGCACGACGAGGTTCCTTGCGCTGAAGGAATTTTGCGTTTTTGTTTCATCCTTCGGCGGGTGGGGAAACTTGACGCTCAACCCCTTTAGAGCCCCCGAACCCCACCCCATACTAAACCCAAGTAATTTTGTCCCCATAAACGGGTTGCCAGTTGTAAAGGGGTTAAGCTCACCACACTTCCCACCTTCCACGTATTTTGATACACGTACTTTGATACACGTCGTGTATCGATTTAACTCGGTTGTATTCGCAATCCAGCGTGGTGGGCTGCCATATGTTTCAGTTCCTGCGACATTGGCGGCGCGAACTTGCCCTACCGGCGGTCACCGCCGCTACTGAAAACAATCGTCCCATGATTGCAGAGTGACTTGCAGAGGACTAAAAACATATATAGACTATATATTCATCAAAAGCATGAAAATAAACTACTGTAAAAACTGGCACCATCGGTGGCAAGGAGTAATAAAGCAAAACGCGTGCCGTCCCCTCCACGAGACGAAGCGCCAACGCCCAATCCAAGCCGTCACGCGCGCGAAATATCGACGTTGTTGCCGCTCGCCCCTTCGCTGCACACCTAAAGCGCGTGCGGCGACACCGTTAACCGCAACGGGGACCCCGAACTTTGCATGTAATCGCCTACTGCCGTGCTCTCTCGCGAACGTAACACATTCTATCAGCTAGTCAGCGCCGGTTCTCCTGGTCGAAGACGCCCCACCCCCAACCTTGGCCCAGAACGATCATCCAACGTTACGAAGGTCAAGGGTTTCCTACGCCACCCCGCAGCGGCATTACTGAACTCCGCTTTTGTTCTTACCGACAACCCAACGTTTCTCCTTATCGGTATAGTACGACACGGCCCACCAGCTGGCGCATCTCAAACTATTACGTAACCTGCATCGAACATCTCGCACAACCACCGTGCAAGCCAGGCGAAGTATATAACCACGAAATGACATACACTCAGCGCACAGCCGGGTTGAGCTCAT
The DNA here is from genome assembly GCA_012845835.1 of Undaria pinnatifida. Classification (NCBI taxonomy): domain Eukaryota; class Phaeophyceae; order Laminariales; family Alariaceae; genus Undaria; species Undaria pinnatifida. The sequence continues at coordinate 3,493,478 of JABAKD010000020.1, forward strand.
CGACTAGTCACGTGCCATTACTGATCCACGACTCATCACCGCCCCCCCGAGCTGCCTGTTCGGTGAAAACCCGACGTGCTCCGTCCCAGCATTGTAAAAATGCGAAAGTATATGGTCATACGACTACGGCTATGCATGAAATGAGTATTCCCCCCTCCCCGCCTCCCCCAAGCAAGTGCTTACTCAAGTGACTCGCTGCAGCTCTGCTCTGCCCCACTCCATAAAAAGCCTCCGCGCCAACGCAGGGTAAACTCTTAAGACAGCCGGGAGTGCACCAAGCAAATTTAGTACGAAATTTGCTCCTTACACTTTCTGGCCGCGAACAAGATACGGACGGGGCAGGGAAACCAACAAGTGCAGCTCATCGTCAAGGGGCTTGCAATGGAAGGAAGTATCGTCGCTAAACCGATTGCCTTTGCCCAGGGTGTTGCATGCCTGGACTTTTTGCGATACGTTTTTCCAGTCGTGGAACGATCTTCACTGATGTGCACTATCCATAGAATCGCGTATACCTTACATAAATGTAACCCCCCACCGGGGAAGAGCGCACCACTACATCCTAAAGAAACACCTCCCGGGCACTCCCCTCGTCCCCCCCCCCTAAGTAACGATCATTACTTGACCAAAATATTTGCGTGACTCGCCATAAAGTATGCGTTGCATGTATGTATGCGCTCTCTACGAAAAGCGACTAAAAGTATTCATGATCGCCTCGGCCGTGATTGTCCCCTTTTGGAGAGCTTGAGTTTAGTGTAGCGATCAAAATATAGTATAAATGAGAATCGTATCACGGCGCGAGCACACGCAGCGCCCAGCAGCGCCCAGCATGTGCGCATGTCTAACAGGTACTCGCATTCGAGCTCGACAGCGGTAACATCGTCCGTCAGCTGGTCTACGGTAGCAGCCAGGGTTGCTCCGCGTGAACGGTGCTGCAATCGTCAGTTTAATTCGTCCACAAGTTTTTTTCCCTCTTAAGCTCCTAAAAGGCTTATCATTACATTCCAAGCTCCCGGTTTGCACACGACAACCATTAAAAACAAGAAGCAGGGACTCCTGGCTAAGGCTGGATTTCTTGCATAATTGAGATTAAGCGCGTGCTACGCAAACTCCAATGTAACGGCTCGCGAATGTTCCTGCCAATCCCAGCCTGCCTTCATTATCAAGCCTGTTTTTCTTATCGTAATAGGAGTCCTGTACGACTGGTACTGTAGATTATAGATAGCCCCGCGGGTCCCGTCGGAACCCGGGGTCCAAAGCTCAACCTCGCCACAGGATCACCGCTCAAATGTTGTAGCCGGTCGGAGGGCTTGGCTCTCCGTCCTCGTGAAGGTCGTCGGCCCCGACATCTTCATACCATTTCTTCGACCTTCAACACGCCGGGAAAACAGAAAGGAAAAACAACGAATAAGGTCATGAGGTCGTGGCGGGAACTCGGCGCTCTTTCTCGAAAGAGAAGCGGGGTCAATGCTTGAATGGGAAAGGCAAGCAATGAATTGAGTACGCACTTGCCCCCCCCCGCCCCCCCCGCCCCCCCCCTCTTCCCGAAGTCATTTAGAGGCGTGGTGTCGCAGGCGGCGGAAGAAAAAAACACTTATCGTTAGCTCGCAAACTATCGTATTTAAACTGGCTGATTTTTTCCGACGAAAAACACGGCAAACAGTGCAGAACACTAGTATTCGCACAAAAATACACGAGCCTGAACTATTCCAGGCACGAGACTTCCTCTCGAGACAGGAGGGGCGAGATCCTCCTCGGTCGAAAGGATAACAACGCCTGGCGGGTTGAGGAGGGGACACCACAAACAAGATGGGGACGCTACATCGTAAAATAACGGAGGACACCACAAAACGCACCCTTCGATTATTCGAGTTTAGCCGATTTCTACAGCGTAACCGGAGATCGCCATAGGCCGACCCCCCCCACCCACCCACGCAGGTAACCGTATTCCTTTCTTTGTAAGCAATGTGTTCAGCGGTCCGTGAGTCAATCGAGTTTCGTCGAATTGAAGCTACTCGCAGCATTAACAGACCCCTTCGCACATCAAATGACAGGCGTACATCTTATTCGCTATCAACATACCACCCGGTACGAATCTACAGCTTAGTCTATGCAAGCTTCCCCTTCGGCATATGGTTTTGCTTGAAATCCTGGGGGGATGTTTCAAGTTGAAATGGAGCGGGGGGGGGGGAAATTCTTGTAAAGACTGAAGAAAAAATAATCAGCCACCCGCGCAAATAACCCGGCAAAGTAACACCGACTTTTTCATAGGCTAAAACGAGTACAAGTATATATCTCAAGCTATACCGTGGGGGTTTCCCAATAAATAGTGCCGGCACGTGCCAGCCCAATATACCGGCACTATTCGGGGACCCAGCGCTACAGGGCACAGGGTTAATGTACAGTTACTACAGTAGGGATCCCCCTATAAGGCGGTCTGAGTAAGGCGGGTATCCCGATATAAGGCGGTCTGAGTAAGGCGGGTATCCCGATATAAGGCGGTCTGAGTAAGGCGGGTGTCCCTCAATAAGGCGGTGTGAGTAAGGCGGGCATCCCTGAATAAGGCGGTCTGAGTAAGGCGGGTATCCCTCAATAAGGCGGTCTGAGTAAGGCGCGTATCCCGATATAAGGCGGTCGAACATCGTTTGGCGTTAAACGACTGGGGAATTGCACTCATAACCTGGAATGACTAAGGCGGTATCCCTCAATAAGGCGGTCCTATTACTCTGGCACGCCACCGTGTTAAGGAATTAGTGGGGTACTAGTCCGTTTGACCACTTGCAAAAGGTTGACCAATAGCTTACCCAAACTAAGCCTTATAACACTCTCCCCCCCTGAAACGGCTGGATAGCAGGTCGGCCGGATATACGGGCGGACGTGTCAATATCCAAGCGGTTTCATTTCCTGGGGATGCCGGGGAGAGTATTTTTCAAGTTCGACATGGGGAAAGTCTGAAAAAGTTTATTTTTGTGGATGGTGGGATTCGAACCCACGACCCAACAAAACCCATGGTCTGTCGACGACGCCATTTGCTAAGGTATTAGTGGGGTATTAGTCCGTTTGACCTCTTGCAAAATGCTAACCAATAGCTCACCCAAACGAAGCCTTCTAACACCCGCCTTGCTCCCCTACTGTATAGAGAGTTCCAGTCGTGTCAAGCGATTTCACCGGCACTAGAGATCAGAGGCACTATCCACACGACAATTTTGGGAGCTCCCCCGCTTGTGCGTACGTTGACGCGGACGGAAGAGATCGGCGGTCAATGGCACGATTTCTGCAGGGCACTACGTAGGCGTTCTTGCTGTTGTATACTCCACGCGGAAGGAGGCGCCTGCATCGCAGGTCGTCTAGCAAGTACCGCCCACGAGCACCCCCACACGCGTGCGATGGCATCGACCCCGAAAACACCCACTCTAAATATCATACCATATCATACTGGAACACTCGTCAAAAACAAAAACAACACACACACAAAAATCGGAAAACTGCGTTCGGCTGCACGAATATGTACTTCATCTTTTCTTGCAGCTGTACGTCACCTGATGTGCCTCGGGAACAAAAAAAAAACACGCTTCATTTCGCAACAACGCCCGCTTTTCCTTACCAAAAAACAAAATCCGCCGCCAGAGAGACTCGTTGTTAAGGTCTTTTCTACATACCCATCAGCCTGATGGATCAGGCTATACCGTACGGGAGATCGATGCGTGTAGTCTGGCCGTGCCGTCACCACGCATGCTCGGGCACGGCACCAAGGAGGGCGACGAAATCAACGCATGCATCTTCCTACACAACGAAGCACCACCACACGCATGCTCGGACACGGCACCTTGGGAGGGCGACGAAATCAACGCATGCATCTTCCTACCCAACGAAGCACCACCTTCCTCCGCCACAATTTTATAAATACTCGATATTCGATAAATCGGTCCGCGGGCTGGGGCAAACATCACCCAGTTCGATCGACAAAGGGGGCGGCCGGGGGGGGACACCGGGTACCTCTTTGGCACAGAGACATGCACGTTTAAGAGTGCGGTAAATGAACGCCCTCAGGCGGTTCGTTGCCAGAGGGAAAGGGTATATGCTCACCATGCGGCTTGGTTTTCCTCTTCCCATTCGCCCTGCTTGCCACCGGCGTCGGCGTTTCCGGAGCAAACAGCAAGAGGGCAAGGTGCATGGGGAGAAGGGGTGGTCGGAAAAAAGAAAGTTCAGCAAACGAGGTCGCGAGTTGAACGTCAACTTTTTTTTCGCCGAGCAAGCTCGGCATTAGCTCGGCATCACTTCGTGGGTTGGCATGCATAGCGACTACGGTGGACATAACGCCTCGTCTCTCTTACCCCCTGTCCCTCGTGCAACACGAATGGCCCGGCGTTTTTTCGTTCGTTATGAAAAAAGCGAGGTTGCGGTTGCGGGGGGTCAACTACCTCTGCTTGCGGTAGGTGCTGATCTCCTACGCGCCCGATGCAATAAGCGCCCGTCTTCGTTTCGACCGGGCACTTGCAAGGTAGAAGTTTCATTCTTCCTGCAATACCTGCGGCTTTGTTCGGCTACGGGGCGCTCGTGTACACTTCGGTTCAAAACTTGCACGTCGACAACTTGTTGTTCGCACGCTGGATGCGTGGACGTGGCCAACCTGCGCCCACACGTGATGTACCGCACGACCCAAGCGAGTGCCCATCACCGACCAGATAGAAATGAAAAAGAAAAAGCAAAAAACAAGTTTTTTAATTTTCGAGTGCAACGCCAAGCGCAGACAACGATCCGAGAACACACTGCACGAAAAAAAAGCAGCAGCAGCACGCCATCAGCTGTAACATATATATATATTAATATCAACAGTGACCAGAGTCAAGCTTGCCGGAGGGGCTGTCATCTCCGTGGCGCGGGTAAAAGTGGCTACCGACCGCCCCTGCTTGCCGTATTGCCGCTTCTTTCTACTCCCCAACAACAAACCGCGTCATTTTGCTCGACACGGACTGTTGTGAGAAATCTTCCCGTAAATCCCGGCTATCATGGGCAACCGACAACGGCCAACAGACATGAAAAATGTATATTTGGCGATCGTCCGCCAGCGCGTCGAAACCGTCGCGAGAAACGTTCATGTTGTTGGTGGTGTTCTCACGTTAACTCGAATAATCATGTATGCGAGAGCAACAGCAACGGCAGCAGCAGCAGTACCTCGCCGACACCTCCTCGAAACGTTTAACGGCATTGCCTCGCTGTGCTAGCTTCCACGCCTCGCCAAACGACACACCTCGCCAGGTATTCCTCGCCCTTTTTCTTCCGACAAAGACTACGGTATTGCAGTACCACCCCCCCCCCCATTCTCAACCCTACGGTGTTTCAGCCCCTCACACGAGCGACTATCTACCTCACGGGGCAAAAAAGGACACTAGTAGGCGATTCTCTTTGCGCAGCGTAGCTTTCCATTCCATATGCGGATTCGTATCGGGAAAAAAGAAAAGAAAAGAAAAAAAAACACCAAGATTTGAAGACAGCAACGAAACAGGGGGGGGGGGCACTCACTCGCGCGAGTGACCTCAAGCCACCGCAAAAAAAAAAATCCCTCAAAAGTGACCCCTGCACCGTAACCACGGTGTTCTACGGCCCTCCCTTCCGTAGCCACGGCCTTGTGCGACCCAGAAAAGATGCTGTCGCGGCAAGCCCCCCGCTACGACGGCAATACCCATGGTAGGTTACCCGTGGTAGCAAGAGGGCTTGCTTGCCGGCCTACCGCGTAATTTACGAGTCGACGAGGCCGATATAAACCTCCGAGGCCAATATTTCAGGGAGCTCGCTATTAATAGCTCGCAAAGCTGGCTATCACCCACTAAGATCGTACTCACTGCTCGGGTGCTTGTACCTTCAGTTCCTTTTTGAAGGGTAGGACAGGGCGGGGTAGGAAAGGGTAGGGTGGGGTAGGGTAGGGCAGGGCAGGGTGGGGTAGGGCAGGGCAGGGTAGGGCAGGGTAAGGTAGAGTAGGGTAGGGTAGTTCTACGAAACAAGTCACCTCGCTGTCGAAGTGCGTTTCGGTGGTCGGGTTTTTCTCCGCGCTGTGTATGTGCCAGGCCTTGGTGTACTTCTTCTCGTCTTCCACGGGGCACTCGTCCGTTTCCCAGCACTGCATCTCGTCCTTCTCGTCGAGCTGAAACATTACGTTCCGGAGGATCGGCCAGGAAAGAAAAAAAAGGGCACGAGTGTGGTACATCAAAACATGCTCGCCATGCACAGGACGGAGCCGATCGGTTGCGTGGCACTGGGATCGAGCACAAATAGTTACATTGGAGCAGTACGGCACAGGAGCATCGCGGGACTTTGACAACGCTCTTCTTCGGCGTGAAAGCGGAAAGTGCAAACATGCAGCCAGTCAGTCTCGCAGCAATCTTGTGGAGCTTGCTGTATGATAGTGCAGAGGTCTCTTCGGGCCTTCAATCAAACCAATTAATAAGTGTTTCAGTCATCGAACACGTTTTGGGAATCAATCATCAGCCTCATGCAATGTTTCCCCCCCCCGGATTTTTTCGTGTTTTGGGTGTCACGTGGATGACTAAAATACCTAGCCTGGGTGCTTCTGCGATGCTGGCCCGAGCTGAGAGGTCGTCCACGCCTTTGTCACGTACGTGGATGATTAAATACCTAGCCTGGGTGCTTCTGCGATGCTGGCCCGAGCTGAGAGGTCGTCCACGCCTTTTGACCATGTCAGAGCGCACGCGTACTCGCTCTAGTGTCGCTGTTGTACGAACGACTATCGTCACCTCCAAGCAGGTCCACAGGGGGAACTGGCAAAGGGGCCATATGAGCATGATAGCTGCTTGCCAGTATTGTAGTATTCGAAAAAATTGGGTCCGCTTTCTTCCGGGCTACTCCCTAGTCTAGTGTGCTACACACATTGTCGCGGATGCAATATTTTGCACTTTGTACCATGCGGCGATACTCTTTTGTTGCCATGCACGAATAAGATACGCACTGTACTCGTACGAGCTGGTCTGGCCTAGGGCCCGCAGGGACAGATGTATAGCTGTTCGCAGCGCAGTTTTGCGATTTTTGGTCTTTAATTTTGCATGGGGCCCGGTATGCGTATTGCCCATCGGGCCAAAGCGGCTCCAGAAAAACAAGTATGAGGAGCTACATTTAGGACAGTTTGAGCGAAACCTTCACATAGAAATCAACCGAAATTCATGTCACTCATGGTTTTATTTTTTCTGGAGCCGCTTTGAAGGCCTAGGCAAATGCGCTTCGAATCACGTGTCAAAATTTCACGTCAAAATTCATAAAAATGCGGTGCGAAAATCAAATCTTGTGTCTCTCATCGTAATCTTAAATTTGTATTGGGATCTCCTGCGCGACAAATCTCTTGACAAGAGAATTAATTCAGCGATGAAACGTGTATCGATCGTTTTCCCACGCCCGAAGGAACGCTCACACCGAGTTCCAGCGGCACATGCAGTGCAACGTTTTCGGGCTTTCGTATAGACTTTAATATCGACATATCTTCGGGAGCGACGGGATTTAGTTGATTTGTAATTTCTCGACGAGAAAAGCTTGGATTGAAAAATTTTCAATTCCAGCGAACGTGCGACAGACCCAGACGCACAGCTGCAAAACTCTGGCGTCGGAATACACTCCCAAGCAATTGCAAAAATAAATGCCCATTAAGTGAAAATGACTCTTGAGGCCGGACCAGCTCGTAGTCATTCACTCTTTTATTTCTAATAACCACTCAAACACTACATTTTGTTTGACGCACGCCTTGGCAATACAGTTGTCGCACTTTGCAGCCTCGACTTACCTACACCCTCGGCCAGAACGGGCACGCGCAGGCGGTCGTCAGCCCGCCGCGGCGAAGCCCGCATATAGTTGTACATTTAAACCTCCTTACTCAACTGCTCTACTGGCCTCGATTTGCCTACATATCCGGCCATTCCGGGCATGTGCAGGCGGGTGTCAGCCCGCTGCGGCGAAGCCCTCATACATTTGAAATTTTGGAAACCCTCTCACCGGGAAGCTAAACTGCACCGACCACTATTGTTATGATACGCTGAGCTCAAGGTTAGTCTACAATTCTGACTCCCCCGTCTACAAGCAAAACAGTCCCGCAGGCGCAGGCGGGCGGCCGTCAGCCCGCCCGCGGCGAAGCTCTCCTAAATTTGATATTCATGAAATTCCTTTTCACCGACCAGCTAAACCGCATCACTACAATAATAATACGCTGAGCACCAGCTCAAGTCTACATTTTTTTCTGACGTCCCCATCTACAAGAAAAGCAGTCCCACCGTCGACAGCGAATGTGACCACTTCCGAAGCAAATCTAAAACTGAACTCAACAGCACGTTGAACGAAATATTGTGCCCCCGACTCCCACAATAAACAACGAATTCTTTCTAAACGAAATCTCCTTCGCTCTATATACCTTCTCCACGATTCCCAAACATAACTGAGGTATTAACCAACCCCCCCTTGATCCAACTACCGAACAAAAGGGGCGATATTACGCCGTCTTAACCCCCGACCGAACAAAGAACCACCCAATCAATTAGTTATATATTTGCCCAAATACTTAGGAGTAGTGCGTTGTCTTACAAAAAAAAATTGAAAAACGTCATCTGTGAGTACGACCGATTGAATGGTAGCATGTCATCAAATATTTCTCCTTCAAATCGCGTGCGTACGTTCGGCTCAATCTCACCCGAGTCGTCAAATTTCGGCTCTTAAGAGAGGCGAAGCAGAAGAAGCTGAAACCGAATATATTGTATATAGAAAATTTCAGCTCTACCCACTAGACCACATAATACGAAAGTCGTTAGGCTACATGGTCTAGTCGGTAGCGCTATACGAGAATCAAGAAAAAAAACATACCAGGTACGTTCGAGTTTGTCGAACCTCGACGGATTCTTACCGATTGGTCTCCCGGGCATCCCCCCGTCGCCACGGGCTAGTATCCATAGGAGCACACCACTACCACCATAACCACCCATACTTTTCCAGCGCAACCAACTTATCCCCACTGGCCGAAGATTTGACGCCCCTCTCTCGCTCGCGACGAGGCAACCAACCACCAGACACAAAAGAAAGCGTACCCCAAATCAGAACTTAGAACACCCTCCCTCCGCGGAACAGCTGGTCACCCGAGGCAGGGAAAGCATCTCTCCCAACCAAAGACGTCGTGAGACGGTCAGTCAAGGGGAAAAGTCCGACGGTCAAGGGTGTCACACCGATCGTTCTACACTAAAACCTGGTAGTTCGGCGTCAGTCAAGGGAAATAATTGGAAATGTGCCGTCTGTCAAAGCTAACTTACCAATCATAACTGTTTGTTCACCTCTCATCTAACTCCACACCACACTATCATAGTGCCCCCCCCCCTCCCCCCCCCCCCCCCCCCCGGTCCGCCACGCTTGCTGTCTCGCTGTAATATTGGCAGCATCATAGTGCCCCCCCCCCCCCCCCCCCCCGCCCCCCTTCGCTTCGCGCTTGGTGCAAGCAATGTCTGCCTGGTCGGTGAAAACCGGACGTGCTCCGTCCCGGCACAGTACGGATGCGAGGGTCATTGGTCATATGACTACGGCCGTGCACAACCTGAGTGCCCTCTTCCCCCCCACCCCTCCTGCCCCTACTCCCCCCGGGCAGGGTACAAGAGCTGTACTTCGTATAACCTATCTCATTTTTTCGCCGCATCCCCCTTGCTCACAGGTCAGTGCTGTCTGCCGTCGCCGGAAGAAAAAACAGGCAAAAGCGGCAACAAAAAAAATCAACCCCACAACGACCCGCTACGTACGTACTGGTACAATACAGTAGGGGTCCCCCACTAAAGCGGTATTCCCATATAAGGCGGGTATCCCGATATAAGGCAGTCGAAATCGCTTGGCACGTCTGGGGAATTGCACTTATCTCCGTGACGAATAAGGCGCCTTCCTCTATAAGGCGGTCATGTTGCTATGCCACACCACCGCCTTACCGGGGGGGGGGGGGCTACCGCCGTCTCGTTTTCTGTTTTCGTTGCCGTGTTTGGCGGGGCGGGGAACAGGGAGGACATAATGCCGACCATTTCCTCGAGAGCCTTGCCGTCGCAAGAACATGTTGGTCCATGCGTCGGAGGAGGCATTGGACTTTCTGGGTTGTCGGCTGCGCGCACAAAACGGGGAGCAGGCGCAACAAGAGGCGGGGCATTCGGGTGCGCAGACAGAAACGGTCATCACTCATACTCCGGAGTACATGAAAAAACAAGAAACAAATACACTCCAGCCGTGAGATCGAAGGTTTCGTAACGTTTCGTCGAAACTTACCTTTGCAAGCTGTGTGCGATATTTCCATCGCGCGTATTACTGGGTGCGTGTTGTCACTACTTGTACGAAGGATAATAGGTCGGCGACTCCCCTTGGAACTACAGTGTAGCTTGTACCAGGGTCAACAGGGGCATGTTCATCAATCTGTGCACGGGAAACTGCACAAGTCGCTCTTGAGGGGGACAACATCTGACGGCTGCGGAAGGAAATGCATCAGTTCGTATATACCATAAGCAGCACTGCTTATCATGACACCCTTAAGAAGCCCCCGAATCCCTCCCAATACTAAATCCAAGTAATATTGTCCCCAAAAACGGGTTTCCAGTTGTAAAAGGGTTTTATTGAGGGGTGAGGGGTGAGGGAGACAAAATCTGACGGCGGCGGACCGTACTGGTTCAGCTTGTCACATGTACTCCGGTACAATCTTGCTACCGGCGAGGGGAGAGGGGGGGGTGGAGGGGAGGCTAGCGATTGTTTTAGATAGAAATGGAAGCTACTGCCGCAAGAACGATACTACTGCGGACTGATTCTACGATAGCACCCCCCAAAAACCAGCGTTTTTTTTTTTTAACGGACGTTTCGTGGCTGCTCGACACGAGGAAGGATTATATGAAAAATACTAATCTTCATTTTTTTTTCTCGCTTGCAAGGGACTATCGAATTATGACGTCCGGGAGGAGCAAGAGACACCGTATTTCAGGATGTACGGCCGGGAGCTGGTTTCGAAACCGACGATATCGTTAAAAAAATGCTGGGGGGGCTACCGTAGTAAGACTACAAGGATATGGTCGTGGGGGGTGGGGGGTACCACCCCAATTTTTTTCACGAACGGGGCTCACGGAAAAAAAATAGCCAAGGAACTGTTTTGGTGAAGAGTAGCTTACCATCCCACTGCGGATTCATATTTTACAATAAATTGAAAAACGTCGGCTGTGAGTACGGCCGATTGAGTGGTTGAAACTCAAGTTTTGCAAGCTGCGTGGTACATCCGTGTTTCGCTTATATACAGCAGTAGTTGCACAAGATTTATTGCGGAAGGTCGTTCGCGCGTGTTATATATTTTGATCCTCACGATTTTTTTTATTTTGTTTTTCTCACATTTCTACTTTCCAGCATTCTGGACAAGCCGTGGTCACAGGTGTCGTCCCTTCTTCCCCCCCGGTTCTTGCCTTTGATTTTAATCGCGCATAGAGTTTAGCAATCCCACTGCTCGTCAATTTTTTATCGAGTGTTGGCAACTCACGCTCTCGCGCTTCCCGCAAGTCAATTTGTGCGCACCAATTCATACGAGTATGCACTCGGCGGGGCTCGAACCAACGAAACTGACCTATATCAGGCTCGAGGATAACCTGATACGCCACCGGGGCGACCTATATATATATATATATATAGGTAGGTGACTCCCCTGCATATTGCAAAATTTGTATAGGTTTAAACACGCGTACTACGATAGAGGTGATGTACCACTTTTTTTCTAATACTACCCCTCAATTTCGGAGCTTAAGACACCTCCTAAAACTGATTTGGAAAAAAATAAAACCTGCTATGTGCCGGATGAAAAACCCCATGGCATAGGCTAAGAGGGTTCCTCAATTTCGGAGCTTAAGACCTCTCCCAAAAAACCGATTTCGAGAAAAACAAAACCTGCTACGCATGTACCGGATGAATAATCCGACGGCCGAGGTACACGGCGAGAATAATGCAAAGCAAGAAACGGCCTATTACTTTTTTTTTCTTCCCGACGATTTTGGGTAATGGAGTCCCGTCATTCAGAAAACCATTCCAGACAAAAAGTGTTACTTGTTACAACTGGAAACCCTTTTTTTTTCACAAAACGTACTTGAATTTAGTACGTACAGGGAGGGATTTTCGGGTTCTAAACGGGTTGACACCGCCGCAACTCGTGCGAAACCTTAACGCCTTTACAACTGGAAACCCTTTTTTTTCACAAATGTACTTGAATTTAGTATAGGGAGGGAATTTCGGGTTCTAAACGGGTTAACACCGCAAAGGAGCGGGGGGGGGGGGGAGGGTCACTCGCGCGAGTGACCCCGAGCCACAGCAACCAGAGGCCCCCGAGCCACAGCAATAAGAGGCCCCCGAGCCAGAGCAACCAGAGGCCCCCGAGCCACAGCAATAAGAGCCCTCCGAGCCACAGCAACCAGAGTCCCCCGAACCACAGCAACCAGAGGCCCCCAAGATGCCCCCCTTCCCTTACTACCCGTAGTCTTGATGTAATGAGGATGAAGTCATGCATACAGTAGGGGTCATGGAGTAGGGCGGTGGTGTGGTTGTGCCGGAGCAATAGGACCGCCTTATTGGGGGAAGCCGCCTTATTCGTCCAGGTTATGAGTACCATTCCTCAGCCGTGCCAAGCGATTTTGACCGCCCTGTATAGGGATACCGCCTTGTATCGGAATAGGAATACCGCCTTACAGGGGGATCCCTAATGCTCGAGTAAAAGAAATTGATATCGTAGGTTTTTGTGTATATCGTCGGTCATGACGAGTAGTATTATGCATGGTCTTCCGTAACATATCCAAATAGATGATTGGGGCGGGGGGGCGGCGGGGGGGGGGGGAGGGGGGGGGGGGAGGGGGGGGGGGGGGGGCTTGGCGACTTCAGCGGGAAAAAATATGGAAAAAAAGGACATTGAAAGCGACGTTTACAGCATCGGGCATTCGAAGCAACGCGGGCTGCTATGAATATTGGAGACATATTTCGTGCCCGAACCGCAGTAAACACAGCAACACAACAAGATGTAAAACATCTTCCCATTCGAAGTGCTGCAACAGCAACACAACCAAGATGTAAAACATCTTCCCATTCGAAGGGCTGCAGCAGCAACACAAACAAGATGTAAAACATCTTTCCATTCGAAGTGCTGAGCACGGACGGGGACGACGGTGGATAGCATCGCGTGTCATATCTTCGGTCGCTACACGCGGGCTGCAACACGGTTAGCTTGAAGGTAAAGGCAGCATTATAACATATCATGAACAGGAAATGCAGTCGGGTTCCTCCAATAAGGCGGTCTGAATAAGGCGGTATCCCCATATAAGGCGGTCTGAATAAGGCGGTATCCCGATATAAGGCGGTCAAAATAAGACATGAAATATTCCTTCCTGTTGACCCTGGGCGTTGTCAGGGTCAACAGGACGATTTTCCATGATCATCCTTCTGTGCACTGATACTGTAAAACGAATGAATGGTATACAAGTATTAGTCTACAGTACTGTAGGTGATTGTTGATGTTGGTTAGAAGCATTCGTTATTAGTCGTAGCCTACTTATATATTTTTTGTCGCACCTGGTCTAGCGCGACAGTAGGTACATTTTTGTGATGCCTTTTTAGATAAAAAAAAATCCCGCAAAATATTTGCTTCAACCTTTTTCCTACGTACGGGCGGAGCTGTTGTTCGAATTTTAGTTTTCGACGATTTTTTACATTGAAAAATGAACGACGTGGTAACATGACATTCACTTTATTCAACGGAAAGCTCAAAAACTTGAACATTATAATCAGCTCATCAAATCGAAACAACGCCGTCTGAACAGCTCTGCCTGGCAGCTTTTGTCAAGGACAGACAGCACAAACATACTTCGAAGTATTAATTACCAAGTGCGTGTTGTCTTCACATTTAACCGTTCTACTTTCTACATAACCAACGACATCAGTACATACACCCAGTGTCCGTGCTGATTCTTCATCCCAGAGAGATGCAATTGCCAATATGTGGTCACAGACTGTGAATCAGAGCAAACCTAACAGCCGCAAGTCATCAAGGTAATAGAGCAAGTGAAATGCTATCGTACCGGATACGAGAACACGACCAACCAAGCCGGACTATAATAAGAAAAAAAAAGAGGAAAAAAAAAGGAGAAAAACCACACGGGTTCTGAAGAATGTGATGCAAGATCAGAAAGGCTGCAAGAAAAACATACAACGTACGTGCCGAAGAGGAACAAATAATAACTGCTGTTGCACGGACTAAGCAACACAAACAAGAGGAAGAAGATACAGGCATGTGGCCGGCGGGGAGGGAAAAGAAAGGGAACAAAGCAAAAAAAACATGACTACGAACATGAAGTGGTTAACGCCTTTAGCAACACAAACAAGACAGCTGAACGGTTCATGGGCAGGTGGCACGAGGATGAGGCAAAGCTGAGTAGACAACGCCGCGCATCCGCCGTGGGTGGTGTCGAAGGGAACGGGGGGAGGGGGGGCAGCAGGAGGGGTAGAAGGAACACCGCACAAGGGTATGGGGGCAGGGGGGGGGACAGGAGGAGTAGAAGGGAAACCGCGGTAGATGAAAGTAGGAAGGAGACCGCAGACAGGGTAGCAAGGTACCAGGCCGACTAGTAGGTGGAACCTTTCTATCTATGCCACTCGTACCGCCAACTGCTACGGCTGCTCGGAATGTGATGTCTTGGTACTTTGATTTTTCCGTGAATTTATTTATTTTCTTTCTTTTTTTCTCTCCCCTTCTTATCCTTATGAAGGGAGTCTTGCATGGTGGGTAGGTGACGAGCCTGTTTTATTTGGCCCTCCCAGTCTTCCTTCTTTTACTTGTTTCCTTTTTTCCGGGGTATTTTTTTCCCTTTCTTTCCCCCTTGCATGTCCATTTTGGCTCATGCTCGGGGTATGTTTCTATCTCCCGAGCTTTGGCTCCCCTTTTTATTTATTTATTTATTTATTTATTTGTTTTGTCTTGGTTTCTTTCGTTGTTTCTCTCTTTTACAAGGTATTTTGGTTTAATGAGAAGAACACAAAGGGGGGAGGGGGGGAAACAGGAGGAGTAGAAGGAAAGCCGTCCAAGGCAGTGGGGGCAGGGGGGGCAACAGAAGGAATAGAAGGGAGACCGCGGTGGACGAAGGCAGGAAGGAGATGGCAGACAGGGTAGCAAGGTACCAGGCCGACTAGTAGGTACGTAGCACTTTTCTTCTTTTTCTGGGGTATTTTTTTCCCCTTTGTTCCCTCCTTGCGTGTCCAGGTTTTTGGCTCGTGTTCGGATTATCTTATTTTGGTTTTACCTTACTTTATTTTATTTTATTTTTATTATGTTTCTTTTCCGAGCTTTGGCTCTCCTTTCCGGTTGGATGGGTTGTTTCTTCGATTTCCCCTTCATTTTGTTTGTTTCATTTTTGTTTTATTTATATCTTTGTTTTTATATGTTTTCTTATTATTATTTTGTTTTTGTTTTTGTTTTTGTTTATTTCGTATTCTCTCTTCCAATGTATTTCTGTTGCTGACGTATGTATGTTGTGCCTGTCGTACCCAGTACTAGGGCATGACATTGCGTTGTCGAATGCATTACGATGCATTATCTCTGTGTCGTAGCTTGTGACCACAGAGCTGATCTTTCTAGGGTGAAGAATCAGTACGGACACTGGGTGTGCTGGATGTCGACGAGTAGAAGAACGGTTTAATGCGAAGAACACACACACACACAAGAGGAAGAAGATACAGGCATGTGGCCGGCGGGGAGGGAAAAGAAGGGGAACAAAGCAAAAAAAACATGACTACGAACATGAAGTGGTTAACGCCTTTACAACTTGAAACCCGTTTTCAGGGACAAGATCACTTGGATTTAGTATAGGGAGGGGTTTGGGGGCTCTAACAACGTACGCCACAATCATGAGGGACGTGGACCAAAAATTAAACGTGGTGAGCTAAAGCTTTATTTTTCCCCATCCGCCGGAGGATAAAAAAAAAAAAAAAAAAAAAACTAAAGCCTTACGAATGCGTTTAGTATGATACCACTCTATAGTTGTGCTAAAAATCACGTTTGTTTGCTCTACGAACGTACTCGACGAGCCGTTCACAGCTACCAGGCATTAAATAACATAAACATACACTGTAGTTGCAAGGGGAGTCGCCGACCTGTATCCTTAATGAGGACACACAACCCGTAATACGCGCGATCAGAGTATCACACACAGCTTACAAGGATGAGTTTCGACAAAATCTTGGATCTCACAGCTGGAGTGTATTTTCAATTTTCATAAAAAAACAGGACCATTGGGTTGTGTCCATCATCAGCACTACTATTTTATAACAAATTTTCAAGGACGTCAGCCGTGAGTTCGACGAATTTCAGGTCAATACTCATCTTTGCCAGCTGCGTTGTTGGTACTCGTAATATACTATATGGGTGATTTTTAAATGGGAGATGTCCTATTTTTTGTCCACTATAACCGTAATTGTTGGTAATTATACTTGAGGTGGGGAAATTTGAGCTATCATAGGTAAAACATCACATCTATTTTATAAATTTATTACTGTAGTTTCCACTATACTGCTCTATCATGTGTATGGTAGGCGGTTTATTTTGTTTTTTTTCTCTCCCCGGCTTTAATATCGTGAAGAGTACGAATACAGAATATTATTAGTCATCTATATGCAGCATTTGAGAATTAAAGTCAGCTACTCCCACCCCAAACAAAAATAAAACCCCCTGTGGGACACGAACCCACGGTTCCAAATTGATACGCTGTCACTCTAATATTCAAATACATGTATATATTTTCAGGACGTCAGGAGGTGTGAGTTCGACGAATTTCAAGTCAGTACTCATATTTTGAATCATCTGCTTGTTGGTACTTGTACTATGCTATGTGGGTGAAAATGTTTTTGGGAGGGGTCCCTTTCTTCTATAAACAAATGTTTTTCTCCACCACATTGATTGGTGTTATTATTTCTACTTTTTAAGCTGGGGAATTTTGAAGTAATCCATCATATCTATTTTATAAATTTATTTCTGTAGTTTCCACTATATTGCTCTACCATGTGTGTGGCGGATGGTTTGCGGATGGATGGCTTGGTCACGGTTGTTGGTACTTGTGGTTAATTAAGTGCGTAAGTAAGTTTGTCTGCCTGGGGGTGGTTTTTTAATATTAGACTATTATTTATTTTATTTTTCACTATTTTTTTTTTTTTTTTTTTTTTTCCCTTTCTTTTATAAACAAATGTTTTTCTCCACCACATTGATTGGTGTTATTATTTCTACTTTTTAAGCTGGGGAATTTTGAAGTAATCCATCATATCTATTTTATAAATTTATTTCTGTAGTTTCCACTATATTGCTCTACCATGTGTGTGGCGGATGGTTTGCGGATGGATGGCTTGGTCACGGTTGTTGGTACTTGTGGTTAATTAAGTGCGTAAGTAAGTTTGTCTGCCTGGGGGTGGTTTTTTAATATTAGACTATTATTTATTTTATTTTTCACTATATATAGTGGTGGGTTTTGGTGTACATCGGGAATATGAAGACAGTAGTAGTAGTGATCTGTTAGATATCATGTAAAAGTTCCACCCTAAAAATTACCGTATAAAATAAAACAAAATAAAACAAAAAGATAAATAACATAATTAAACAAAATTAATTATACTGTCACCACAACATTTTACTTGTAGAAGTCCCACCCTAAAAGACGGAAGTCGGTGAGCCCCGAACCCACGGTTATAAATTAATACGTTGTCACCCCAACATAAAAATTCCGTATTGTATTCATTGTGCCCATCAGCATTGTTTGAGTCGATCCTGAAATTGCAGCATTCAGCGCAACAGCACTGAACGATGCACTAATAATTATTGATACCCTGCTACTATTAATACCGTTCTTAGGCGGGAAAGCGTAGTATTTCCCGGACGAGTTTTGTTTTCATTTGGTTTTTCGGATCTTCCTCGGGCTCCAGCACCTTTGCGTGACCACGGACTCTAGATTTTTGACAAGAAGAGTTAATGTGAGAAAACAACAACAACAACAACAACAACAACAACAATACCATGCTGATACCATTAATAGAGCATTTTACGCTATGGTCCGTAACATCTTATCATGCTGTTTGTACCAAATACGATGAGATACTTCGTGCATAAATTCGTGATACGTTGCTTTTTAGCGTTCAATTCACCTGCGTAACGGTCTGAACGCAGCGTTAAACATCCATTCGCTCTTTTTATTCGTGATACATAGCCTACATATTTTTCGCTCTTTTTCGCCCCCGGCCCCCAGTTTTTGTTTCTTGTTTTTCTAACTCCGCCCTCCCCTCATCGGTTATACATTTTTTACCGGATATACTTGATACACTGATGCATTTTTCCTGATCCAGCTGTCAGATTTTGTCGCCCTCAAGAATGGGTTTTATAGTTTCCGCGCACAGGTTGATTAACATCACCCTGTTGACCCTGGTACAAGCTACACTGTAGTTCCAAGGGGAGTCGCCGACCTATGCCCTTAATGAGGATGACACACACACCCCGTGATACGCGCGATCGGAGTACCACACACAGCTTGCAAAGATGATGAGTTTCGACGAAATCTTGGATCTCACAGCTGGAGTGTATTTCTATTTTAATAATATAAATATTATACGTCTGGCATCAGTTCGTCTCACATGCCATGATCATGAGGCTAAAACGAGGACCTTTCTTTTTTATCCTCCGGCAGATGGGCGAAAAAAGTAAAGCTCGTTTCCACGTACAGTACCAGATACAACAACAACAGGAGTGCCGTACGATGTAAGAGAAGGTTCGACGAGCCGAAATACTTATTCATCTTTTATCCGGTTTCTCTTCTTTCGATATAAGACTTTTTTATTTATCATATATCGTGGCCAAATTCTGCGGGGGGGCCATTTATACCAGTGCTCAATTGCAAAATGGATGTCAGAGCTCATCGAGCACATCAGGAGCGGTGCTCACGTCACGCTGCGGAAATGCCAGTGCATCTTGTGCACTTAATGCACCGCTCAATCTGTTTTATTAGCATATACCCACCGAAAACATAAGTAAGCTCTGCGTGCTCACGTTTGCTACGCTCTGTGTATACCTGTGCCCCGGGACCCCCTACCCAGGGTGCGAAAACCAGTCTCCCAAAGGTGTTGGACGAAAGTGGCTGATGCATATAATATGTGCTCTTTCTCGTTATAACTAATAAAAGAAAAAAAAAATCGCCCACAAATCAGCGGCAAACATAAAGTGCAGAAAACTACTCGTACGTATGCGCTCCTCCTCCCGCCCCATCGATGTTCACCCAGAAGCAGCCTCCCCTGCCTCCTTCCCATCTCCGAAAAAGTCTCCTCAACCCAGTAGAACTGCAAAAAAAGTTCCCATACTAGTTCTTGGCATCTTGTCCCCAAACAACGATCGCAGTTGCCCAATGGTTAACACACTTTTGCTTTGCTTCTCTCTACCCGTGATTGCTCATCGAAGCGAGCTTAGCCTTTCGAAGATGGTAGGGAACGTCGGGCATGCCGCACGTCTCGGAAACACCCACCCTCGAGCTCGACTGGCGTATGATCCGGCACGCACGCACGCACGCACACCATGCGCAGCGGCCGCCCGCTGCACAGGGCATGGCGTCTGCAGGCGTGTGTGTGTGGTGTGTTGCGGCACTACCTTTCTGCGACCTCGATGTAAGAGAAAATCTCGGGAATAACACAAGTTGTTTCTTTATACGCACCAGTTTTTTTTTCGTGACAAGCCGAAAAAGTTCTCGTACATCCGTACTTTCTCTCATACCGATTCTCTTACATCGTAGCCATTATTACTCCATGTCTGTGTTTTTCATGCATGTCGCGAATGAGTCTTGACTCAAATCCAGCGCTATGATAGGTGGCACAATTTTGGGTTCCCTACCGGCGGTCACCGTTACTGCTACAGCAGCGCAGCCTGCCTTGGTACACGTATGCCGAGTGCGTAGAATCGGCTCGGCCCCTGCGAAGGTCAGGAGATGAGCCACCGGGAAAGGCATTCCTCCGGGCAGTGTGTGGCTTGCTCAACCTCACACACTAACAAAACCCCCGGCCGTGTAGTATCCATCGGTCGCCGCTCGTGGCGTATTAGGTTATCTCGAGCCTGGTATAGGTCAGTTTCGTGAGTTCGAGCCCCGCCGAGTGCATACTCGTATAAATTCGTTGGGACTTTTTCTTGTGCACTAATTGCCTTGCGGAAAGCGCGAGAGCGTGAGTTAGCAACACTCGATGAAAAATCGACGAGCGGTGGGATTGCTGAACCCTATGCGCGATAAAAATTGAAGGCAAGAACCGGGGGGGAGAAGGGACGACACCTGTGACCACTGCTTGTCCAGAAGCTGGAAAGTGAAAGTGTGAGAAAAAAAAAGAAAAGAATATGCACGATATAATGAATGCTGTACCGCAGTAGTTGTATCGTGGTCCCGCTTTGGTGCCGGTTTAGCATTGCCGGTTGCCTGATAATGCGCCTGCATAATCGATTGGCCAGCTGGGAACAACCAGTACTCAACCAGTACTGGGAACGACCAGTACTGGCAGCACATGAAGCAGTAGTGCTACTGTAGCTGCCATTTCAGGGCCCGCATTTCCGGCTGGCGCATGTGGGCACTTCGCCTAGCCTACTTTCACATTTTCAAACTTCAACGGAAACTTTCCTGCACGTCTACTTCCTATGGGCGGGCCGATTATTACGTAGTATTTATAGGTCGATTGCGCAGGTCGGACGGAAAATACATTCAACAACAGCTGCTGTAGATAGAACCAGTGTTGACGTCGCATTCTGTTTAGCTTCGCAATTCCGGCGTCAGCCGTCAGCCCTGCTACGTACGTGCGTAGGTATCAGGTACTAATTTAGGGCTAATATATATCACGACCGAACAATAAACTCGCTCCGACCGACCCTTGCATTGTCTGATGGTCTTGAAGTCGCGTTGACTTAACGTTGCGTGTGAGCACACAAAACCTGTTGTACCTTGACTATTAGAAGAGCGGTACAGCTCCGTTGAGCTTCAACCAAAGGTACCGTCGATGGAGAACGAGAACGAAACATTTTTTTACACCATCCCAGTTGTCATGCTCGCCCTTCTTTCTCCTTCTCCCTCTCTGTCGAAACTCAGACCCGGGGTCACAAATCCAACTCTCCTACGACCCCTTTCCCACGACGGTATTCTATAAAAAATATTTCAAGGACGTCAGCCGTGAGTTCGACGAATTTCAGGTCAATACTCATCTTTGCAAGCTGCGTTGTTGGTGCTTGTAATGTACTAAATGGGTGAGTTTTTATTGGGAGGGGTCCTATTTTTTGTCCATTTATACACGAATACGTGCCTTCGTTTTGCTCGCGAGGAGAGTTCCTACAACCGAACTTTGTTGTCTTCCCTCGTCGATTCGCGCCGATTTTGCATGTCGACTCGCGCCGAATTTCGCCTACAACACGATGAAACCATGATACAATCTACAGGGCTTACAATCTACTGCAGCAGCTATGCAATGAGTCAGCGACATCGAAGATAACTATCAACAGCCAGCAGCCACCAAAACACTTCAACAGAGGACTCGGTGGCCGGTGGATTCTGCTACAAGCTTAGCACATAGCATAGCCGTGCCTGCTCTCTGTCCCCCTCTTGCAACGCGAGTACACCATGCAGCTACGAGCATGATATATAACACGTGTACCACTTTTGGTTTTGTTTGTGTGTTTTCCCTGGGGTATTCCTCAGCTCCAGAGTAACTGGAGCCTGTCCTGTGACCACGGACTTGATTATGCGAGTTAATGTGACCACAACAACAACCACTCCAGAGTGACCGGAGCCTGTTCTGTGACCACGGACTTGATTGCGCGAGTTAATGTGACCACAACAACAACAACTGCAATGCCGGGGTAGGCCCCTGCGTCTCGTACACAGCAGCGTGCCAGAACCACCTTCTCCGAACTTGCGGCAAGACTCGCACTAAAAACTCAATCGTCACAGGACAGGCTCCAGTCACTCTGGAGTGGAAGAATACCTCCGGAAAAAACAAAAGCTACGACTAACCAAAAATTAGTACTTCGTACACGCTGGGTCAGCCAAGTAACTGCCAGGGACGCAGATTGGCCATGCCCCGCTCAATTGAACGGATTGAACTCTCCCTGAACGAGAACTTTTTTTTTTCAGATCAGCACCGCACGCTGCGGGGAGCATTTTTTTTTACAGAGGAGAAGGGGAACCGATTTGAATGGAGCGTCAACGAGAGCAAGTGCGAATGAGCGGGCCGAGTGAGCTAAGGCGACGAGGCGGCCATGGAGAACCACAGCAGGAGGATGGCACACGGAGACCCACGACCCGCAAGCACACCATCATCACGAGAGCAGCGATCGTCTTTTTTCAGGGTTTTTTTACGAGGCAGTAGTACAACATGTTCCTTACGTCACTGATTTTTGTAGAATTGGTAGAGTTGAATACCCCTCATGGGGAACGACCCCCCGCAATTTTCAAAAACATTTTCAGGCACGGGCGTCGTAGCTGCGCTGCAACCTGTCAGATAACCCGGGAAGGCGCGGCGATCATTGCTATTTGTATGGTGGTTTTTGGTTCGATTGCTCTTTTTTCACTGCATTCCCGCGGGTCGTCACTCTGACAGCACCCCAGACAGCAGACGCGTTCGTCTGTGCTCACGCTTACCGTGCGGTTCGTACGGTGCAGGCAGCCCAACCGCAGTAGTTTGTAGCCGCGAGTTGGTTTGTTGTGGGAACTAGGGAATTCTATGCCGTAGTTGAGTGGATACCCGCGGCCATGTGAGTTCAGTTTGCATATTGGATCATTTCACTTGCGCGCCTTCTTTTTCGTATCGTGCGTTTCTAGGCGGGAAAGCGTAGTATTTCCCGGACGAGTTTTGATTTTATTTGGTTTTTCGGATCTTCCTAGGGCTCCAGCACCGTTGTGTGACCACGGACTTTTGATGTTTGATAAGACTCAAGGTGAAGCAACAACAAGAACGTATTCAGGTGTGATTTTGGGACACGGTGTTGATCATGGACCAACCGACAAATGGAAAGCCGGGCTTTTTTTTTTTTGCCCGAGATATGGCCGATATCATGATCCGAAAAAATCAAAAGCACCCATAACTTGCGTAAAAAAGCAAAAAACACAGATCAAATGCCCGGGTTTCCGTTTGAGCGCGCACATCATGCGGTTCAAGTACTTCGTTGTTAAAATTCCTACCAAAATTTCTCAAAATGGAGCGGGGCATTTCTTGTCGAAAACATTCGACTTAAATATGGGATCGAGCTTTGGTAACATCTCTTGATGGGTGGCGAATTGGGCAATGCAAGGGCGCCCGCGGACAGTCTTTTGTCGACGCGTCACATCAAAAGTGGTAATAATGGAAACATCGGGGGGGGGGGGGGGGAGGGGGTACTCATTTGTCGCTTGCCTTATTAGCCATTTGACCATTGACCACTCATCCCTTTCGAGACTATGACGGGGGGGGGGGGTGTCTCTAAAACCAAGCGACTAAAAATGGGGAAAAAAAATGGGGAAAAAAAAAACTTGCTTTCTTCTAAATCGTCCTGCCATCGCAGCGCTCCGGTGGGTTTCGCATTCTGACCATTTTTGATGTGAGGTGTATGCTATCCCAATCCCCGGGCACCCTCGTGTGGCACCGAAAAAAAACCGGGGCCCCCCTG
The DNA here is from genome assembly GCA_012845835.1 of Undaria pinnatifida. Lineage (NCBI taxonomy): Eukaryota > Phaeophyceae > Laminariales > Alariaceae > Undaria > Undaria pinnatifida. The sequence continues at coordinate 3,517,176 of JABAKD010000020.1, forward strand.
ATCGGGCAGCGTTTATTATTATTTCTGGCGGATCTTGATTTTAGGTGGGGTGGCGGGGGAGGGGGAGGAGCGTGTTTTCTTTTTGTGTGTATGTGTGTGAGTGGGGGTGGGGGGGGTGGGGGGAGGGGGGGGGTGTTGGGGGGGGCGGGGCGGCGGGGGACGTGTGTGTGCGGTGGGGGAGGGGAAGAAAACGGAGGTGAACGCGAGCAAAATATACCTGCTGCGTGCTAAATGCAGATATCTGATGAGCAAAGTATTTGAAAGATGAACAATGAGGAGGTAGATGGGAGCAAAATATGCATGGTAAGCACTTCATGCATTCGCCTAGAAATATAAAAAATGGAATCGGAAGTCAGCCTACGTACGTACATACGTGCCAGAACGGTGCATACGTTTCAATTATAGTTTCAATGTCCGCGTCTGACATCACCACCACTTGACAGCGCATGCTACCCAAGAAACCCAACCAATGTACAGGTACATAAATACCAGTGATAAATACGATGATTCACGAAAATACAACTTTGTACATAATTTTAGAGACTGCCGGTTTATAATAGCAGTCTGCACCACCATGCAGAACGAGCGGATGATGGCAGACGCAGAGGTGTAATACGCGCTTCTTGTCAGCGCCATCTTTTTTTTTTTTTTTTTTTTATCCTCCGGCGGATGGGGAAAAATAAAGCTTTAGCTCACCACACTTCCGCGTATTTTCATACGCGTCGTGTGTCGATTTAACTCAGTTGCTTTCGCAGCCCAACGCTAGCTGGCGCACCTTTCGAGTCCCATTGTAGGCATAGCGTAAGCTGTCCCTATCATTGGTCCTCGTTACAACCCCGGCAGCGCAAGCTGCCGTTGTATACGGGTGCGTGTGTATGTCGACCATCCCATCCCACCACACGCACGGCCACGGACAGCCTGGTGGGCGGCCCAACTCTGTCGCATGTATTACGAGCCAGCTATAGAATAGCTCCTTCCCCACCACCCGCACGATCGCCTAGACCTAGCACCACGCGTATAGCAAGTCCCTCGTACATATATGCGACCTAAACCTGTTAAAACCCTTCCCCCCCCCCCCCATCCCCATCCCCCTCTCCTCCCCCTTTTTCTCCCCGCTCCCTCTTGCTCAAACGCCCCACCCAACATCGAACAATTCCACGAAGTTGATATCACCTCACTATCTTTCTAGAGCCATACCGCTGCTCTAATTCATCCCCCCCCCCCCCCCCCCCCCCCCAACGCCCCCTCCTTCCCCACTACCCACACCATCGCCTAGGCCTAGCACCACGCGTATAGCAAACCCCTACATCTATGCGACCTAAAGCTGTTAAAAACCCTTTTGCCCCCCCCCCCCACCCCCCCCCCCACCCCCTCGAACATTCCGCCCTCTCCTCACTGGTTGTACGACATACAGGACATACATGATAAACTGGTGCATTCCTTCCAAAACCGTCAGATTTACCCCCATTCTAGTTTCCACGCACAGATTGAGTTGCCCCGCCCTCCCCCCCCCCCCCCCCCCCCGCGCGCTCCCTCTTGTTCAAACCCAGGCCCCCACGCCCTTAAAAACTCCGCCCTCCTCTCACCGGTTATACGACATACAGGATACACTTGATAAACTGATGCATTTCCTTCCACAGCTGTCAGATTTTGTCCCCCTCAAAAACGGGTTTTATAGTTTCCGCGCACTGACTGACTAACATCACCGATAGCTACACTGTAGTTGCAAGGGGAGTCGCCGACCTATATCCTTAATGAGGACACACACACCCCGTAATACGCGCGATCGGAGTATCACACACAGCTTGCAAATATGAGTTTCGACAAAAATCTTCGATCTCACAGCTGGAGTGCATTTATTTTTATAATAGTAGCTACGAAGAGCCAGGGGAGCGATTTTGACATTTGACATTTCCGACGACGCCAGAACAATAGGTGCTCATCTCTCATTTCCAACCTCGCGCTGACTCACCCATGATTGTCGTTGCCGAACCGAAACTCGCCACAGGGAGCAAGCAGCAGATCCAGTTGTTCACGCAGAATTTTGTTGTTTTGTAATTGCAGAAATAGATACCACCGCAGTTCTTGGTGCTGTTGTTGTTTGTTGTAGTTGCAGAAATAGATGGAGCAGTTCTTGGCGCTGCCGCCGCTGCTGCGATCGGCGGAGCTGATGCTGCTGCTTCTACTCGTCAATTCCGTACAGGCTTGCTGCTGCTGCCGCCGCCGTCACCGCTGCCGCTGCCGTGCTGCTGCTATTTTTTCTGCTGGCGTTCCCGTTCCCAAAGCTGCGTCGTTCAAGCTCGTACGCACACAGAGTAAGGCTTGCGGAGCCCAGAGTTTCCAGCGGCTACCGGCTCACAGGTGACAGGCCAGCTGGTCATGCCACTGGGCAGATTAGATGGGCTATTCTAATACCAGCACGACCTATACGGCACAAGGCGGAATTATCTTCGGACCTTTGCTGGCTTCCAGTCACGACGTCTGCGGTGAGAGACGATTTACCGAGTAATATATTTAGTTGCGTGATGCCGCGTGTGTCAGAGGGGGCGTTGGTATTATACGAGGGGGGTACCTGACGAGTGAGTATATCCAGCCGCCAGCGGCAGCAACAAACAACGGGGACACGACAGAGGGGGTTATTTCTCCCCGGTGTCGAGTGGTTGCCAAGTTGGCTGGTGGTGGTAGTCGTCTTTCATAAGAACAAGTGTTGCGGCTTTTTGAGGTCATAATTTATTCACAAAAAATAGAAAAATAAGCTTCAGTTGTGAGATCGAAAATTCAAATTTTGGTCGGACACAACTAGAGTTCAGATCAGGCTGGATCTTATAATGCATGGTACGCAGTAAAATTTAGCGTACGTACTTATTTTTATTAATTTTAGGCGGGGTTTGTAGGGAGGTTTCGGGTTACTTGGGCGAAAATCCACCTTTCTTCCTCTCTTTCATCACCCCCATTTTGCTGCAGAGTATGTAAGAATCGTATCAAGGCTGGTTACGAGATTTTGCCTCTCGCGTGACGTGCCATCCACAGATAATTTCCTACGTAAATACATTTTAGGCATATAACTAAAAGGTAGGGCTGGGCCCTGGTCCAGTATGTACCTCAGCTCCAGAGTGACTGGAGCCTGTCCTGTGACCACGGACTTGATTATGCGAGCTAATGTGAGAACAACAACAATGTTATGCCAGTAGTACTGTATTGGCAGTGCTACTGTACTGATTGAGGAGGAAGCCAGGGTGCCAGTACTTGAGTATTTACGTCCGTCCTACAATGCCGCCTCGTTAAACAGTGAAAAGCCATCAATATTCACGGTGTAAGAGCAGAGGGGGCACGCAGAATGGCTAGAAGAGAGAGGCTCAAGAAACCTAAACATTAACTCGATAACGCAGAATTTTTCGTCTGGCGGAGAATCTGAATAAACAACATGCTTGGAATAATTTTGAACGTAAACGGGTGTCCTCATGAGAGTTGCGACTCATCATGTGTCAAAACGACCTCGTGAAAGAACTGCGATCCGTTTTGGGTTCAACAAGACGCGCACGTCAGCGCACCCACAAGGCGATTCAATATTAGACCGTGTGCATATGTATTACGAAGCATGACATGTTGGCGATGAACGTAAACAAAGGTCAAATACGACAATTGGTCAGAGTTACTACCGTTTTTCCAGCTTGCCCGTAACACCGCAACAAGACGCTCGAGGAAACCCCTCGTTCTTTTAAATAACTCACGTCCCTAAGGCCGCGATTTCGCAAATTGTACGAGTGGTTCGGTTTGGCACACGTCAAACATGTTTTTAAACCCATGTCCCACCATTTTGGTATCTACAGCAGCAGCAGCAGTCAGGCTGCGTGCTGCAATGTACCGTATTCCCACACACTTTTACCAAAATATTTCAAGGACGTCAGCCGTGAGTTGTGTGACACCATACGCTTCGCTCGCTTTTGCTCTTCTTACATTATTTTCCTATTTGAAACATGGTCTAAAAAACGACGTATCTTGTAGCTTGGTGATGGAGCCAAAACGCGTCGTCTATCTTCGACATGACCAACCCAAACCTGAAGATACACATCCACACATAAGCCGCGACCACACCAGTCCACTGGTCAGGTCCAGTGTACTGGCATATGACGCAGCCAGTAGGTACTGCACTGGCTAGGCCTACCAGGACCCAGCTGCAATAGAGCGTCAGTATAGCTGCACGAATCTTCACACACCCCAGGGTAAAAAGCCCCTCAAAACGACGACAAAAAAGGGGAATATGTTGGTTCGTCCATGGCGAGGAACTCGATATATACCTGGTAGTAGGTGTTGGTCAGCACCAATCGAACGGCCCTGCACGAAGTGTATGCTTCCGGTATGCTTCTAGGCTGAGCCTTGATAGGCTCACATTTTGCACATTTTCACTTTTTTTCTGCTCAGAAAACTGAGAATACAAAACCCAGCTTTTTCCACTTTTCACCGCAATTTCACACCGCAATTTCACAAGTCCTGCTATCGGTTCACTTCGCCCCCCCCCCAAAAAGCGTTTCTTCGGGTAATAGTTCAGCACGAAATCTGAAACGTCGGCTTGCTCACAAAGGAAATCGGAAAGCGGCTACCGTATCTGAGAACAGTGTGCGCGTTCTTCACGTTTAACAGATCTTTCCAACCATGCCATCTACAGTCCTGCCGACGACGCCACTGCTGGTATGAGACGTGGACTCGACTCACCCGGTCTAGTGAATCTCACTCACGAGACACTGCTGCTCATGTGCTGCTGCTGTGTGCTCGCGAGCTGCCCAGAATAGTACAATCTCCAATATCGTTTTTCCAATCTCCACCCATCCACGCCATCTATAGTCCTGCCGACGACGCCATTGATATGAGACGTGGACTCGACTCACCCGGTCTGGCGAGAAAGTTGCTGTGTGCTCGCGAGCTGTCCAAAACACGCATCATACAACAAGATGAAAAAATATCTGCAAGCTCGGTTTTGTCGTCTGACGAAATAACGCTTGTTCTAGCTTCGAGAACTGGTCCAGAAATAGGACAAACGGAAATCTGTGCAATTGCGCTTTCTTCGTTCTTCTTCACTGTCCGCCTACCAAACAATCCGTCACGTGCACTCGCCTTAAACTCGCTTACGTCACAGTCTCACCCGACCCCAGTGGCTTGCCATACTACTGCTACTTATTATGAAACTTAAAAACTACTCATGTAGTAGTAGTTGTAGTAATACTAGTAGTTATGTACTACTAGTAGTACTAGTAGTTATGTACTAGTAGTAGTACTATTAGTAGTAGTATTAGCAGTAGTAGTAGTCTCGTGCTTCGATTCGAGACGGCTCCACGCGACACCCACACAAGCTTCTCAAATGAAAGGGCAGCCACGACAACTCCCGGGACATCTGCTCTCAAAACGGTAAGGCTGTGTATTGATAGCATTTAATTTAACGATACTAAATATATCGTTGATCGGCGCAGCCGATATTTCGATATTTTTTCGATATATCGGGCAAATATCGGCGAAGCGAGCCGGCGAGCACAGAGGGGCTGACGCGCGGAAGCTCGCTGTGCGAGCCCCAACCCCCCCCCCCCCCCCCCCCCCCCCCGGCTGGCCACGAGGCAGTTACATAGTAATACCCATTGCTGTCTCTGGAGTGGCCACACCAGAAAACAAAGTAACTCTTTGACGCTGTCATCGATAAACAACAAAGTGTGCACAAGGTGCCGAAGTCCGTCTTACGAGCGGTTATTGGAAAGATGCAGTTCACCCTTCATGCGACTGCCGAACACCTCACGGCGCTTCGCGCTTGGTGCAAGCAATGCCTGCGTGGTTGGTAAACCCGACGTGCTCCGTCCCGGCATAGTAAGGATGCGAGGGTCTATGGTCATACGACTACGGCCATGCACATACCGAGCACACCCCCCCCCCCCGGCTGGCGAGGAGGCCCCGCTGGAGGCACCACCGGAAGCAGAAAAATTGAGCACTTTCGCTTCATTTTCCATCAAAATTGGTTCCAAATGCGCCATCAAAGTTGTTGTTCAGTCAACAAAACTGAGCGAATAATAGCAAAAACATGCTTTATTTCATTTTTTTTCTTGACATTTCCATGCAGAGACCCTCAGCGTTCATTGGGTGCTACTGAAGTGCGTGTGCTTGTTGTCTGCTACTACTGCTGCTGCTGTTGCAGGACGTTGTGTGTGATGTAGCCCGTTGAGACGAGGTGTACATCCCCTAATTTCCCAGGTACGTATGCCTTCCTACTACTGAGCAAAAAAACACAAAATGAGGTAAAATTGAGCACTTTCGCTTCATTTTCAATCAAAATTGGTCCTATATGGGCATTAAAATTTTACCATATTGTTCAGCCAACAAAACTGAGCGAAAACTTCCATTGGGTGCTACTGACGTGCGTGTGCTTGTTGTCTGATACCACTATTTACGGAGATCCATTGCTAACAGGGGTCATTTAATGCCTATGGGGTCATTCATAACTGTCAATTTCTTTGTCGATAACGGTAAACCATAGCTCGGATTGTTCGCATAGGCCTTACGGTCACGGCGCCAAAATAAAAAATAAACATGTTCTGACCGAGATAGTGCGAAAATTATGAGAAATTTCCCGTGTTTTTTTTTGCAACATGATGATGAGGCATTTACCCCTGTTAACAATGGATCTCCGTAAATACTGAAAAATCGAGCACTTTCGCGTCATGCCCCATCAAAATTGGTGCTAAATGCGACATCCAAATTGGTGTTGTTCAGCCAACAAAAAAACTTCCAAAAACATGCTTTATTTTATTGTTGTATCTGGCATTTCCACGCAGAGACCCCTCGGCGCTCATTGGGCGCTACTGACGTGCGTGTCCTTGGTACCTGCTACTACTGCTGTTGCAGGACGTTGTGTGTGATGTAGCTCGTTGAGACGAGGTGTGTATCCCCTATTTCCCTACTATGTATGCCTTTCTACTCTGTAAAAACCCATACGCTAAAATATCGGCAAAAATATCGGCTCGACTTCCCGATATAAAATATATATCGGGTCGTCCGATATATCGAAAAATATCGGTACCGATACACAGCCCGACAGAGTGGCCTTTCCGATCTTGCAACCACGTGCTGGCAATCAGATACCACGACATTCATATCATTCTCAACTCGTTTCCAGGACACAGTTGTACGTAACATATACCAGGTAGTAGTAGTAGTAGTAGTAGTAGTAGTAGTAGTAGTAGTACTAGTAGTACTCGTACTAGTAGTACTAGTAGTACTCGTACTAGTAGTAGTACTAGTAGTACTAGTACTAGTACTACTAGTACTAGTAGTACTAGTACTAGTACTAGTACTAGTACCAGTACTAGTACTACTACTAGTAGTAGTACTAGTTGTTGTTGTCGTTGTTCTTCCTGGATAATCAAGTCCGTGGTCACACCAGAGGCTCCAGACACTCTGGAGTGGAAGAATATCCCAGGGAAAAACAAGGGACAAAAAAAGGATCCAATGACGACCTTTGCACCTGTACAACCTGTGTACCAGGTATCTTTCAGCAACCGTATGGATCGATGTCCTGAATACAAGATCTACTCGTACTACTGCTGACGAAGAGCGAAGATCAACAGAACAACTCAACAATACCCGGTACTCGTAACCAGGGATGTATGTACGTTACGGCGTAACACGAATTACGCGTGAAGAAGGTCCGCCGTTGGTAGCAAGAGTTTTGTCCGTGTAACAAAATTGTGCCCCCCTACCCCCGGTAGGAAAAAACCTCCATATATGTTGGAAACCCCAGGATATAATATAGCAGCTAGGGCCTGACCCATTACGCGTTTCTTTTTTTTTTCTGTGGCCTTTTTTCGGAGTGGCCAGTGCCCAATCAGCAAACTTTGGCAAACAGGCGCCATTTTTTGCTTATTTTTTTCCGTTAGGAATGCGGACAACAGCGAAATATGCAGCACGTTACGACAAACTTCCACCGCTAAAAAGTTGACCGATTTTGGTTTGTTTACGTTTTAGGCGCGGCTCGCGACTCCCAACGCCGGTTGGGAATCTTACCCCAGCTAGCAGCTGTGAACCTATCCAACTCCTAAACTAAGGGTGGCATAGGCACCCTATGCTACCCTTCGCTCGTTTTGCCACCTTATTGCCCCAAATTTCAAATTACGCCTGTTTTGCCACCCCTTGGCCCAAAATTTAACTTGTGGCTTTGCTTATGGCCCCTAGAGCCAATCATGCCAATAACTATGCCCACATAATTGGTCGCCCTAATAGCAGCGTATCACAGAAGCAGCGAAGGCAAAACAAGCGCAGCATACAGCGCAGGGCCCAAAGCACAGCACGCAACACGCATCATGGCTGGAGGCGGGTCCTTCTCCTGTGTGGGCGCTTCGTCTTCCAATCCTATAATATTTTCAGTAAGAGTGGTACCTTGTACACCTGACACTTGACCATCGTGGTCAACGAGCATAAGCACTTGTACTCCCGTGCACGCACTATTTATTTATTTATTCGTTTATTTTTAGTGAGTTTATCATGGTTAGATTAAAAAAAACGGGGATGTTAACTTTCAACCCCGTTTTTTTTTTGCCGTAACCGCCGTGCGTAACAAGAAAAGCTGATGTCCCGTAAGTTCCCGTAAGAATTTTTCGCATGTCTGCCATCACGACGTGCATTCCTGGTCTTGACCTCTTCCTTGGACATTTCCACCCTGAAATATACTCCGGAGTATATAAACTTACGGTGTAACCTTTTGACTCGCGTCTCTCACAATAACATCACCCGGCTTATGACTCCCCATCACATCCACCAAAACCAGTGTCCGTGCCAACAGCAACCAGTACAACAGCGCTGGCCCCGTGCGTTATAAGGCGACCCAGTGGGACACGGCCTGGAGTCGCCTTACAGTCGTACTCGCCTAATAGCCCAACAGCAACTATATAATAAGCCGACACAGCCTACAAACGCACCGTATCTACATGTTGTGACTCGCCCAATATAGGTATTGTTCGGCCGTGTGGCGACAACAAGACCTTATTGCGCGCAAACTTTGACGGTTGGAGCTGCGACGGCGCGTATAACAACCGTGTGCCCCCGTTGCGCATTTTCTCGCAAGCTTGACGCCCAGCGCAACAGTATTTCATCACGATCGTCTGCGAGAGAGCTTACTATAGCTGTGGAGCGATACGGTAGCATCTGATAAATAAATCATAACAAGTCCGCTGACGCGTTTTTATAATTTAGATCATCGTCTTACTTTACCGCTGCACTGCACCATTGAGTACGAAATCACCTTACGCCACATAAAGCAACGCAGGACGCTGAGACACTCGCTGCGGGCCAACAGTAACGTCTTGACCACCCCCGGACACGATTTGCAAATACTAGTCTAATGCTTACAGGCAGTAACTCTCTGCCACGAACGCTGTAATGTTCACTTGCTTGCTTGACCGACCTCTAATAGACACTAACAACATCCAAAGCAACCCTCGTGTGAGCGACCATTGCAGAGCCAGAGGTATCCACCCCCCCCTGCATGGCAGCAGTCAGGTTCTTGGACCACACGGCCTTTTACCTTTTACAACGTACGTCTGCACGGGGCTCAGCACACATGATGGGGGCAGTCATGCTCCCGAGCGTGCTTTCCAAAATGACGCGTACATCGCCCGCGGCGAACGATATATTTCACCGAGGGCTGCTGAAGTTGCAAATACAACGGGGGAGTGTTGTGTGGCACGGGGTTGGGGTTGTCTGGCTATCTTGTTCTGCGTCGAAGTCGTCTGAATAAGGCGATCGCTCGCCATATAGGTGCTAGTGCCTATATAGGGCGACTCGCCCCACCTGGTACATAAGTGCAGTACCGATATTAGGCGAACCGCATTTACAAGGTCCCAGTCGTGTCGAGCCATATTAGGTCACGTTATAGCCGCACTTGCCTTCTAAAGTACCAAGTATGCCTTATAAGGGGACCACCACAGCAGTGGCGCTGCACTACTGCGGCGTTTGTTGATTGTATTGCCGCTGCTCACCCACGAATAAGTCAATTTCAACACTTATCGATTTTAGGAGCTGCGGTGCCTACATTAGGCGAGTCGCCTTGTACATGATCCCTATCTCGTCAAGCCAGGTCGCCTTATAGCCGTACTCGCCTGATCGGTAACGTATGCCTTATAACAGGACCACCACAGCAGTGGCACTGCACTACCGCGTTTGTTGATTGTATTACCGCTGTTCACCCACGAATACGTCAACCTCACGCATCATTTATCGACTTCAGGAGCTGCGACACATATATTAGGGTTGATACCCCGATTTCATTTAGTTGATACCCCACCCCTGCTTTCTGCTCTTGCATACAACGGGCTTGGGTTTTGCATCATAGCCTCTTTTGCAAGTTGTGGGATAAGTCTGTAGCCTCTTTTCTTTTCCGTTGTTTCGAATAGCTGCATCTTCGGCCCCGTCTTTGGTATTAACGATATCTTGCCCATCTTTCGCTTTTCTTGTGATCTGCATCTACGACTTTTCAGGGTGGGCTACTGTGATGGAGTGTCAAGTTTATGGTAGGTTGCCACTTTTTTTACGTAAAAGGCTAAATACATTTCATGACATTGATGCCTAGACTTCTCTAATATTTAGGTGAAGGACGTCAGAGGTCCGCAAAATGGTCCCCGCCATTAAAATACACTCAAGTTTCTTTCAACACTACTACCCCACGGTGGTATCAACATATTCAAGTTATTCGATTGAACAAAATTACGGTCACGCCACAAAAAAGTATAGGGATGTTACAGATGAGTTAGAACAACGTCGGAATCACCGTGACGAGTCTTGAAGTTTACCAATCACGTACCTAGGGGAAGGGGACCTGCAGCAGTACCCACATCACCCCTTTCTTGTTTTAAGATGTGCAGCTGCGTGCAAAAGTAAAAAGGTCTCGACTTGGGGTAACAGGGCCGCTGTTAGGTTAACTTCCTAGATGTCTGCCAAGGACGCCAAATGTCGGCAGTGCCCCTGACGTGGTCCATACCATGTACGTCATCTTTTGTCGCACTCAAAGACCAACTCAACCTCTGAACATGACGAGGAGGAGGAGGAGAAGGCTAGAAGCCACCTACGAGGCCGGAGCCGTTAGAACAGCAGGCGGCGAAATAGCAGGAGGAGGAGCTGACGAAAGACGCTTGCATGGCAGGTGCAGCTGGCGGAGACGGTACAGCTGGAACTACAAATTCAGGTGGTTCGCGAACTCCTCATTTGATACCGCAGAAGAAGACGGTCGTGAACCACTTGAACCTGCAGCTCGAGCTCTACCGTCTCCGCCCGCTCCATCTGTCATTTCAGCGTCTCCGTCCGCTCCTCCTCCTGCTATGTTCCCATTACCGAAACCTTGTTACGGATGCGTAACCAACGAACTCAGAGAAAATGTACTTCTTGCTCATTACGTACTTGCTTACTGTGTGCTGGTACTTGCTTATGGAGTACTGAGAACTCTATGGGACACACGTCAACCAACGACCTTCCAGGCAATCAATCACCAAACCGCACACGCTTATTACGTGGGGGGGATACGGCTGTATCAGTATCTAGTCTACGATATACGTCTACGTCAGTATCCAGCGCACGAGGTTCAAACTCATCTGCTACGGACATGTTGACGTCAAGCGATTCAGAAGGTACACACCCTTTTTTCGTCGCCCCTCTGGCTACCCAACTGTCCAGATATCGATATACCACAGGACAGGTTCGACATGATATCGGACAATTGCCGTACGGGTACCCTACACAACTTCGAACAGCGCGAATAATAACGATAAACATGAAGAGGGGTTCACTAGCACTTGGTGAGGAGACCGTTCGAGTTCGCAACTGTTACTCGTTGCCCACTATGCATGGAGACATGCAGACTCACTGCACCAGTTGTGAAGAGTTCTGCCGAAGATGCCAAATGTTGGCAGTGCCCCCGACAGGTTCTCTCTTGTGTGGTGGTAGTGTGGAGGGGACATCGAGGTGGGTGGGCATCTCGGGTCAGCACGGAACGGAGTCTGGGGGGCCTCTGGTGACTTTGAACTTGTGTGCAATGAGGCGGTACTATCTAGGCGAAGAGGACCTGGTTCCACGCCTATATGTTTTCAACGATCACAACCCGGTTTGATTTAGCGCTGGTGCATCAACCCCATAAGAAGCAAGATGACCCCAGCAACAATTTGCTCAGTCCGTGGCGTGGTCCATACCAAGTACGCCATCGTTTTCTCCAGTCGTTTATCGTGTTAAGGGACGGATTTTGCCTTGTCATCAGGCAACAACTAGCTGGTGGTCGGCACTACGCCGTCACGGAACAGGACCATGCATCCATTGTATGGGGCACAGTCTTCATCCTTCAGTGCGTAGAGCAAATACTTCATTAGGGGGGCGTCAATCAAATCTTCAGTCATACCCAAATATTCTGACAGTAGCATCCTCTGAAACACTACCGAACAGCGCGAGTAGTAATGATATCTTGGGAAGCATGAAGAATGGTTCACTAGTTATCTTGGATTGCTGACAACAACAACGTATCATGGTGTGACCGGATTGTTGAGACATATGTGGCCTTGTCTCAATATATTTTAAGCCGGTAAACAAACGTACGTTGTTGGTAGCGTCGGTCTAAACGGGTACCCGGTACTCGTTAGACAGCGTTCGAAATCCCGGGCATGACAACATATCATCCCCTAAATCACACCCCCTGAGTACTATTTCGTATGATATTCTCCAGGAAACCCTTTCCAAAATGAAAATGATGTATCATGCCTCACGCCTCATTGCGACCTATACGAGTAGCAATTCATACTCGCCGAGTATTTGGGCCCCGGGTACCTGGGTACCAACGTTCGAAATCTCGGGCATGGCAGCTTACCATCCCCTAAATCTCGTCCCCTGGGTACTCTTTCGTACGATATTTTCCAGGAAACCCTTTTCATAATGGAAACGTTGTCTCATGCCTCTCGCCTCACCGACCTGTGCTTTGAACCCACACTTACATATTTACAATGCTATTGTACCGCGTATGCATAGACTACTTTACAGGTGTGTTGTGTTGGAATCATTAGTTGCGGTAGGGTTGTCATGCCGATCCTGTACGCTTTGCGTGTAAACTCTTTAAAGAGTGTCTTCGTAGAAGCTATTTCGTAGCAAACTTCAAGGACGGAACTTTATGAGGAATAACATCCGGGTATCCGGTTTCGCTTGACGGGTACCCGTCTGTTGACCGGGTACCCGGATGTTGTAAGAGTACCCGGATACCCGCCCAAAATAGCCGTAAATACTCGCGAGTACCGGAGTATTTTTTCCCTGAAATTGGCGGGTACCCGTTCAAGACGGGTCCTCGTCGGGTAACAGCTCTATGTGATATGTCGAGGTACCGTGAGGTGTGAGGGAAAGGACGCAGGGGCATCAGCTTCGCTTGGAGACAGCGCCAATCTCTTCTTGTAGATTGTTTCTGATTACTGGCGTGGAGCCATGAAAAGATCGAGGAGACAGGAAAGGAGGAGTGAGACCTTGAGGGGGTGAGACTCACAGAGTTCGCTTCATCCCAGCACTGCTGCTGTGCTCTCTTCTGGACCTTTTTCTATGGAACCTACAAAGACGTTCTCGTAGATGTTCTACTTTCCTACTGGCGCTTAAGGCGCTTACAGCTATGCTGTCCAGAGGAACGTTCCCATAGGTGTTCTACCTTCTTACTGGCGCTTGAGGCACTTACATATCTTGTCCAGAGGAGGAACGTTCCGTCACCGAGAGCATTCTCGTGATATAAGCTAGCTTAGTTCTACGGATTATCTTCTTTACTCAGAATATTCCGTTCAAGAGGATATTCTTGTGATCGATAGGCCGAAACTCTGCGGGCTACCTTCCAGCATCCATAGCCCGCTATACTGGCGCTCTATATTACACCTTGTATACACCAAACCAACGTAAACAATAAGAGGGGATGTACAATGAAGACAAGCCCTCTCTTGTGGGATGTACGTCATGTGCAGAACACGCACATGTGATGCAATATACATGACAAACGTCCTGTCGACGACGTCAAGTGTGAGCGGTGCCTCTGACAGGTTCATTCTTGTGTGGTGTAGTGCAGACACATGGAAGTGGGTCGGTATCTCGGGTCAGCACGGAACGGAGTCTGGAGAACCTCTGCTGACCTTCGCGTGCAATGGGGCGGTACTATCTAGCGGAAGGGGGTCAGGTATCCACAGTTTTTCATTTTGGATTGATTTTGGTTTATATTATTTTCTTCGCGGCAGCAGTATTTATAGGTACGAGTATTTTTTTGGCCTTGATTCCCTCTTGGTTGTTTTTGAATACGTTGTAATAACAACCAACTACCTCGAATATTTTCCGAGTACTGCCAACACTAAGCCCTGTGACGGACCACCGTTAAGACGTAACAACGGACTGCAGTGTACAGTAGGTGTGGCTGGCTTGTGTGTTTTTGATTAAACTGATTTTTCCACTCATCGACATCCAGCACACCCTGTGTCCGTGCCGATTCGTCGTCGTAGAGGGACAAAAAAACGCTCTGTACTCGTAGTCACAAACTTCGAGGCAGACATATTTGTATCGCGGGTGCTTAAAGCAACCTGCCAGGCGCACGCGGTACACTCATGCATGTGGCGTCCGAGCTGTATTCCTGGAGCATGGCTGCGGACTCTTGGCATTGTCACAGTCGCCAGTTTGTGCCTGCCATCAATCGTGTACCTCTGTCCGCTTCACACTATTTTGCGGTGTTTTGCCGCCTTCACCGCAATCACGAGCTATTATCTAGGATAAAGTATGGAAATCGGGGAAGTTGACTTGGTGCAGGCGTGCTTCCAGTATTATGAGAAGGACGAAATCAAAAACTGCTCCAAACACTATTTTCGACCCTATCCCTATCCCTACTATCTCAACCCCCAGCCTCGACCCCGACCCTACCCACAGAACTTTGTCCGGAAAAAATCCGACGCTTTTTTTGTTCTTGAAAATTTGGTCGACTGCCGAGTGGTCCCCGAGCTGGATGCCTTGTTGTCGGTTTTCGTCGGTGTTGGGAGGCGTTGTCCTCATTTCCGGTGTCTTTTTTCTACTCTCCTTTGGCTCGCTGCCTGGACACAAGGGGCTGACATTGTCAACACTCCTAAGTAACAGTACAGGAAAGGCAGTGACAAGGTGGTATAATAGGGTTAGGGGCTGTTACCGACACAGGCTACCCTTCGCAGGTCTCTACTAGGCAGGTTCCACGTTGGTCACTCACTTTTGTACTAGATAAGCTCTTGTATTAGTTCCGCGCACGCCACGGAAGAACTGAACGCATTCAATTCCTCGAAGCACATGCATCATCTCCTTTTTCCTATGCGCACGTGCCTTCAAGGCATGTGAAACCCCTTTTATATAATTTCAGTATCTAGATCTTACGCCTTCTCAGGCTTCCAGGGCAATACCATAACAGTAGAGGGGTGTCCTGCCTGGACCGTCACCGTCGCTTACATTCTCGCCCATCTATGATGGCCTAGATGCGCCTGTGATATGTTACTACACGTACTTCATCCCAAGGTATTATTAGTAAGTTTAACCACCTGTTTTACGCCCGGTCTAAGCAGAAAGTAGTATAATAGTGTTTTGGACAGTTTTGATTTTTTCCTTCTCAAAACAATGGAAGCACATGTGGGTGAAACCAACTTCCCCGATTTCCATACTTCATACTATCAATAGAAAAAAAAAAAAACTCAAGAATTGCGGTAAAGGCGGCTAGATTTTTTGTTTTGAATTTTTAACGCGTCGGACAGATCAGCTCACCGTAGCTCGAGCGAGCTCCTTCCGAGGGTAGCTCACCGGTGAGCTACGTGAGCTACATGAGCTGCACATGTTTTCCCGGCTTGAGCTACGATATAGGAGGGTAGCTCACCTACACATGTTTTCAATGCTTGATCTATAGGTGGCTAGTTTTTTTTTGCCTTCGTCGGACAGATCAGCTCACCGTTGCTCGAGCTAGCTCTTTTCGAGGGTAGCTCACCGGTGTGCTGAAGTGAGCTACATGAGCTGCACATGTTTTCCCGGCTTGGGCTATAGGAGGGTAGCTCATCTGCACATATTTTTCAATGCTCGAGCTATACAGGATAGCTCATTTGTACATATTTGCCCAGAGTGAGCTATAGGAGCTACATGAGTAGCTCAGCCGTCAACGGGATGAGCTATAGGAGCTACATGAGCTACACCTGTTTTCCGCGGCTTGAGCTATAGGCGGTAGCTCATCGGCACATGTTTTCAAGGCTTGAGCTATACTTCGAAGTAGGCGATAGCTCATCGGCACATGCTTTCAAAGCTTGAGCTATAGGCGATAGCTCATCGGCACATGCTTTCAAAGCTTGAGCTATAGGCGATAGCTCACCTGCACATTTTTTCAAAGCTTGAGCTATAAACGATGTAGATGGGCTAGCTCGCACGCTGTATATAATGACATACCAGGCATACAAGTATCCGTACGTATAACACGCATACGTTACGTACCCGACCGGCATCTACACAACCATATACTGGTATCCATACTATGGTATTCCATATACAACTACATACAGCAGTGCAGCCAACTGTCACGCACACACAAGAAGGGCTTGCACGCTCGCACACAACACAACAGAACGAACGCGACACTGATGAACCATTCACCTACGGTAGAGGCGGCGCCCAGGCCTGAAAACGGGAGGGAGTGTGCCCACACGGTTAGTCGACCATACGCTGCTGCTGAAAGGGCACCGGTATCTTGAAGCGCGATATCTGCACTGGATAAAGTATCGGGTGCTGCTCAAACAGTAACATCACTTGCTTCGTATGATACAGCAGTCGATGTTATGCTGTGTACACCAGCACTCAATTCGTTAAGGAGGCCCCCATGGGTCACAGTTTTGGCTGCATTGACTGGCACCAGCGGCATCTTCGTGTATTGTCTGCTCTCTCATCTGGCTGTCCAGTCTACGGGGCGTTCGTAGCTGCGGTTGTCACCATGGTCTCGCTTCTGGCGTGGGCTGTTCGTCTCTTGCTTTCGAAATGTCGATGCATGTTTTGCCGAAAACGAGCTGCAATGAGCTTCGTACACAAGCTAAATATGATTTTATAACTAATTTTCAAGGACGTCAGCCGTGAGTTTGACGAATTTCAGGTCAATACTCATCTTTGCAAGCTGCGTTGTTGGTACTCGTAATATACTATATGAGTGAGTTTTCATTGGGATGTGTCTTATTTTTTGTCCACTATAATGGTAAGTATTGTCATTTATACTTAAGGTGGGGAATTTTGAGCTAGGTAAAACATCACATCTATTTTATAAATTTATTACTGTAGTTTCCACTATACTGCTTTATCATATGCACGGTAAGCGGTTTATTTTGTTTTTCTTCCCCCGGGGCTTTAATATCGGGAAGAGTACGAATACAGAATATTATAAAAAATGAAAATACACTCCAGCTGTGAGATCGAAGATTTCGTCGAAACTCATCTTTGCAAGCTGTGTGTGATACTCCGATCGCGCGCATTACGAGTTGTGTGTCCTCATTAGGGATATAGGTCGGCGACTCCCCTTACAACTACAGTGTAGCTATCAGGGTCAACAGGGTGATTTTAGTACAGAATATTATGATTTATGTTTTCCCGGGGTGAGCTATAGGCGATAAGCTCATCTGCACATATTTGCCCGGGGTAAGCTATAGGCGATAGCTCATCTGCACATATATTTGGCCAGGGTGAGCTAGGAGCTACATGACCTAGCTCACCCGTCCCCGGGATGAGCTATAGGAATTACATGGGCTGCACATGTTTTCACCCGCATCGGCTATATATACCTGGTAGACGATAGCTCATCTGCACATGTTTTCAAAGCTAAAGCTAGAGAAGATAGCTCATCTGCACATATTTTCCCAGGGTGAGCTACGAAGGAGCTACATGAGCAATACATGTTTCCTCGGCTTGAGCTATGGGCGGTAGCTCATGTGCATATATTCTGGAGGCTTGAGCTACACACGATAGATGAATGAGCTACAGCAGCAGCTCGTGATCTGTCCGACCGTCCGACGCGTGCTGAGATTATGAAAAAGGTATACCTGGTACCAGGGATGAGGCGGTTTTGCCCCTGTCTGGCTTGAACTACAGTATCGTAAACTAAATGAAACTGAAACTCCCCGCACTTTTTACTACGAGTCTTACTGCAATGTATCTGATACGATGAATCTGGTACGTGCAAAGAGTATGCAGTTTGATCTCACAGCCTCACATGCCCGCGTCACAGAGTAGTGCCCAGAGTCGAGCCTGTTGTCACGAAGAGGCACAACCACATGTCATGATGTCTACGAGCACCCACAGCAGGTATGATGATAGGCGATGCAAGACAAACGAGGCTCCCGCTCGCAAAACGATGAATTGGGAAGAAATACACTGGTACAAATGTTAATGTTCGGACCGCGGAGGTAGGTGTCGTATTACGTGTACAGCAGCAGTGAAGCCCCGCCTGCACACATATAGCGACGCAAACACATGCACGACCTAGATGTTGCTGGGCGGTGGGCATGCATCCAACCACACGACCCACGGCGCAAGACTCGAGACCTACGACGCAACAGCCGTACCGCCGTACATCATTTGACATGCGTGCAGAACATTTCAGCATCATACCTTATACTCGTCGCGCTGCTGCTTCTTGTACTCTTCCCAGGAGATACCCCCCTCCGCGTCGAATACAGTAACCTCCGGCTCCTTCCCAGCCCCGGCGCGTAGGACAATGCTGCTGCTTCTGCTGCTGCTTTGACGACCAGTCACATCAGTGACAGGGGCGACTGCTCGTTTTACTCCAGCTCCCAAGCAGGAAGAGGAGGACGAAGAACAAGCAGACTTCAACATAGCAGAGGGCAAGACGAATGCTCCGCCGGGGGCTGACCACGCTGCCACAGAGGCCACGAGCCCGCAGATAATTTTCATCGTCGAAGCACGAACGGAGTAGCAGCGGGGAGCTTGGGAGAAGTAGGTGTGGTATCACAAGATGGTGCCCGTGTGTTTATATCCTGGCTCGTTGTTGATGCCGATAGCTGATGATTGCCAAGGCAGCCGATACTACAGCAGGGTGGCTCGAACGAGCTCTCATTTTCGTTTTTCGTTCGTTTTTCGTTTTAATAGTTTACCATCAAGTTGTTTCAAATACGTCAGATGCGAGTTTTACCAGTTGAGTAGTCAATACTCATATTCATAATATGCGTGTTTTGAACACACGTATTTATTTTTTGTGTCCCCAACTTGTTTGTGCCCGCCTGGAAAGTATCCACGAACAAGCGACATTTTTATATTTCGCCGCGTTCATGTTTTTGATTCAATTTTCGTGGTGTTCAGCATTTCATGCCATTTTCAACTCGTTTTTGGCCATTTTCGACTCGACTTTGATATATTGCCGGCAATCGTGTAAAACCCTGAATCCCCCCAAAAGACAATTAAACACCAAAGGTACTGGCACAAAACAACGCCAACAACGATAATAGTAGCATCCACGAAGGAAGCACCGTTCAACATCCAGTTTTGCCCTCGAACCATCAGTCGCCATGGCTCGGTCGCTCCTTACGATACACTTCGTTCGGCACGGGGAAACCACAGCTAACAGGTAAGAGAGTGCTACACCGGTCTCGGCTAGCCTGTTCTGTGTCGCAATCGATTTCAGATCTCAGAAGGATTTGATTTGGTGTTTAGGTAAATCCTTCCGTTTCGTGAAGCCGAATGAATGTGTGCCCTTGGGGCAAGGACGCCCGCACCGACACCGAACCGATCACAACCCTGGGAACCTCAACGGCTGCGTAGACCTGGATGAAACAAGATGGTTCGTCGTGAAACGATCTAACCTGGGAGTGCTAGGCGCAGCTTATTCCAGCGGCGGGGATGGCGGCGTTATTTCGCGTATCGATTGGTGATTTTGATACATGATCATGAAACGTCGCCTGCCCGCCGTTGGTTTGTTCTTCCGTCCACTATAATATCCGTTCTAAGCTTCAGAACCTGGCAATGTGGCTGCCGGCTCCTCCCGCGCAGAGGTGTTTCCTCTAAGTCCTCTCGCGCGATGTTATCATCGGTCATGGCTAGCTAGTTATGGCACGCGAGACATACATGGGCATAATCACGGACCGGTATAAATAGCTGCCCGGGATTACTTTGGCTTGTGTTCTTGCTGCTTGCTGCGTGTATATGGTGCACCTTACGCTTTTTCCCTATGGTTTCTTCAAAGTTGACTTTCCGTTTTCGGTGAGGATAGATGATTCATTTTATTTGCTGTACCAACCCCAGCGCGCCCCTTCGCTCCACAAAACACAAAACAATACCGGTGCAGTCTGTATACTGCTGTGTAGGACTAGAAGCTTTTTATTATAGCAGTGTTCAAGGTATTCATGATATTTTGTAAGGAAACACGACAACGAACACATTACAACACATCAACATCAACAACAAACACAACTCCTACTTGTTTCCATCAACATCGCGCGGGTACGGTATGATACGGGTAGTAGTAACCCCCAAACGATTATCGTATAATACGAGCAGTGATGCGGGGGCGTGGTGGAGGAGGGGAAGTAGATTCCTACATGGTGCATTTCAGAACATGTTATACCGCCTATTATACGAATTATAAAGTAATGCATTCGCGGTACCGGTACGTACCAGTAGCAAGTATGGCGTAGTATACATACAACAACACGTGTTTGAAATATATTTGTTGAATACGTGCGTGACCCCCCCCCAACCTCTCCCTCCCCCCCCCTCCCCTCTCCCTCCCTCCCTCCCTCCCTCCCTCCCTCCCTCCCTCCCTCCCTCCCTCCCTCCCTCCCTCCCTCCCTCCCTCCCTCCCTCCCTCCCTCCCTCCCTCCCTCCCTCCCTCCCTCCCTCCCTCCCTCCCTCCCTCCCTCCCTCCCTCCCTCCCTCCCTCCCTCCCTCCCTCCCTCCCTCCCTCCCTCCCTCCCTCCCTCCCTCCCTCCCTCCCTCCCTCCCTCCCTCCCTCCCTCCCTCCCCCCCTCCCTCCCTCCCGCTCTCCCTCCCTCCCTCCCGCTCTCCCTCCCCCTCCCCCCTGCGAACGCAGAGAAGGCATCATCCAGGGGCAACAGGACTATGGACTTACCCCCCTCGGGATCAACCAAGCTCAGGCCACCGCGGTCCACTTGCAGACCAACAGCTACTGGCAAGTCCACAGCTCCGACCTCGTCCGAGCGTCGCGTACAGCCGAAATAATCACGAAGGACCACGACGGAACGACCGTGCTCAAGACGCCCTTGCTCAGAGAGTTTGGCCTGGGCGTGCAGGAAGATTTGCCCCGGGGGACAAGCTGGTGGGTGCCGCCGTCATCTATCTTTCTTCGCGCAGTTGTTGAGAAGGAATTAGAGGGTATTAGTCCGTTTGACAATATGCAAAAGTTTAACCAATAGCTTACCCAAACTAAGCCTTATAACACTCTTCCCCCCTGAAACGACGGGGTAGCAGGTCGGCCGGCTATACGGGCGGACGTGTCAATATCCACGCGTTTTCATTTCCTGCGAATATCGGGGAGAATATTTTTCAAGTTCGAAAATGGATTTTGGCCATTTGTTAAGGAATTAGTGGGGTATTAGTCCGTTTGACCACTTGTAAAAGGTTAGCCAATTGCCTACCCAAACTAAGCAAAGTAACACAGTCCCCTTGTGCTGCAGTTCGGTAGAGATTTTCGAGGCGGTTAGGATCGAGCACTTTTGCCTCCGTGAATGACTTTGATACCAAAATTATAAGTACATGCCCGGTATCTGTGAATGCCCTTGGTATCTCAGTTTTATTTCTGCTCTCCGACAAAGTAGCGTAGATGCCATTCCCCCAGCATTCGACTATCCTTCCGTAAAGCAGGAGTAGTAATTATCCTACTCACCATTTCCAAATTTCCCTTCCCATGTATTCATTTTTGCTGGAGTGTATCCTGTTGTTTTTTGAAGACTGGCCTGAAATGTTTTAAGGCTTAGTTTGGCTAGGAAGCCGATCAACCGCTTACCAGTAAGTGGTTAAACGGACTATTAATAGAACAATAGCCTTTTAACACCTTAACCAATGGAGTCGTCGGCAGGACCATGATTTTTTGGGTCGTGGGTTCAAATGTCACCACATCCACCCATAATAAACTTTTACGACTTCCTTCATGGCATGTCGATCTTGAACAATAGTCTCCCCGGTATCCCCAGGAAATGGAACCACATGGACGTGGATATGTCCGCGCGTATATCCGGCAGACCTGCTATCCCGCCGTTTCAGGGGGAGGGGAGAGTGTTACAAGGCCTATGAAGTGTTGGTAGGCAATCGGTTGATTTTTTACCAGTGGTCAAACGGACTGATATCCTCTAAAAACTTACCAAAAACCATGATTTCCCATCCTATTCCATTGATAACCACACCCACAACCAAATTCGAAGAAAATAATCGAGCGCTTCACGGTATTTACGGTATTAATGCCACTAAACTGCACACGCAGTTTTTCAAGAACGAATCACGAAGTACGAAGGTATTTTTGGATCAATCTTGCAGCTTTCGAAGGCATTGGATACTCGCTGATTTAATTATGACACATACATGCAGTGTACAAACAGGGGCTGTTAGTACACATTGACGCTTCTGCATCCACATGGGCGGGTTGAGCCCCGGCACGCATTTGATTGGGTGCCTTCTGTTTGTAAATTGTTGTTGTTGGCCTTTGCCCGAGGCAATGCAAGCGGGTGGCGACGCCTTCACAGATGCACCACCCAGAGGATCTAATTGCATGCACATACCAGGTATAGGCGTGCAGACGATAATGACGTGTTGCCCCACCTGGCCCCCGCTCGCTGCTACAAAGATCACCGTGATCCCGGAGCAGTCTCCCGATTCTACAGCCGTTTAAACCAATTTCGAAACGCGGCAACTCGCTTGCTTGCTGTATTTGCAAGAACCGGACATATCCACAACTACGACAGTATCTTCGATTAATTCGGGGGGGGGGAGGGGGGGATACTCATATTATGCACGGCCGTAGCCTTGAGAGGGGGCAGGGGGGGGGGACCCCACCCTTGCGTATTCTGAAAACAAAAACTCGTCGGAGAAACCACACCCGCTTACCATACAGCTGTGCTTATTTACTTTTTGTTCGTTTTACTCCACTGCGCTGCATGCACCTGTCCGCGCGATACACCGAAAAACATGAAATACAAAAGGCCCGAGGCCCGTCGCATCAAGGCGGAAAGGGCGGGCGTTCCTCCGGAAGACTTCAAAGAGCCCAAGCGCGAGTCTGTGACGGAAGTCGAGCAGCGAGCGCGGCAGTTCTTGGACAGCCTCTTGGCAGACGCCGACGGAGATAGATTCATCCAGCACGAAGCCGCCGAGGTAGGGCGGGAGATTGGGGGCAGGGCGCCGGGCGGGAGCAACGCCGATAAAGAGGATGGTGGGGATGCTGACGGTGGACGCGAGAGGCTTGCGTTGGTGGTGTCCCACGGGGGGATCCTGAACGTGATGATGTCGGTGGTGATGGGCCTGGAAGAGGTAGGCTTCATGGGTAACTGCTCAGTGGCGGTTGTAAAGGTTTTCGAGAAGGATGATGGCGGTTTCTTGTTCGTCCCGGAGGCTCTTAACGACGACTCGCATATGGAGGCGGCGGGGCTGTCCACCCGTGTCGGTTCTGGCCGCGTGGGCGCCCAAAACTTCGGGAAGCGGAAGTAAAGGCGTCTGGGCTAGACCTCTCTCGATGCCGACTCGGTGATGAGTCGGTTTTTGTTGCTGTCTTGTGCGTGTCGGGGCGCTGCTATATATCATTTTTTTGGGCGGAAGTGTACTGGCCGTTGGGGTATAAATATGGATACCAAACGGTCGTTACGTATCCGCCCAGAATGGTATTGTGTTGCTCGTCGCCCATGGGTTTCTGAGCGCAGGCGGGCAAGCTGGTGGCGAGTTACAGGACAGAAGGAGTAGAAAGGTAGAGCTATCGTTTGGGTCTCTTACAACATATTATTGATGTTTGTTTTTTTCTTTGGTGGCGCATACATTTTGTACAACCTGCTACGAGTAGTGGGTGGTATCGCGTATCGCCTGGTGGTATACCCGGCAAATGTTTCTATAGTGAGGCCTGGTAATGTCTTCTGGGAGTACACCATATTTAGCGGTACGTACAGACTAACCCGGTAGCCCATACTATAATATATATAGTGTCGTTTTTCCGGTGCTTTTTTCTCTTCGTTTTTGTTGGTGACTGTCCTACGACCGCGTGTTGTTCAGATGGGGCAATCGGAGCTTTCTCTCTACGTATTTTTCGATAAAAAGTAGTTAGAACTCACTAGAAATGCATTTATTTCGTGCCCGCAGTTTTTGTGATACGGTTTGTAGGTCGTTACTGTCTCCAATTTTAAGTACATGCCATATTTTCAGTGCTCTTGTCGACTTTGTACGTACGTTGTACCAGGTATATCGTAGTGCTCTTGAGCTGCTTGGATCTCTTGCCCCACAAATGAAGGCTGGAAGTCCAAGCTCGATTTGTCCGTACAACAACTAGTAGCCGTTTGTTTGTTTTCGGGAGTGGAGGAGGTACTCATTTGTTGCCTGCCTTAGTCATACGACCAAAGTGACCACGCACCACACCCTTTCGAGACGGAGAATGCACATAGGGGGAGGGGGTACTATTCTGTTTTTTGGTAGTTTTCACGAGTAAGAGTGTGTCGGCTTATGTATGTCTGCCGCTCTCTCGCCTATCGCTTGCATCTGTCAGCCTTACATCGCAGTGCGATTAGTGCAGTGCTAAAAGGTAAAATTGCGCGCGCTTCGTTTTGTGCCTTGTGGTGCGCGATTAGTGCAGTGCTCTAAAAGGTAAAACTGTGGGTGCTTTGTTTTGTGCCTTGTGGTGCGCGGGGTAGGATTTGATTGAAGGTAGACACACAATGTCAAACATTCTGCGAGATGGGGGAATGATTGTCCAACACTGGCCGTGGAAAATTGAAAAAGGCGGTCTTACGTGTCGACTTGAGATTGCCATCCACGTCGCCCGAAGCTGTATGCTAACATGTGCCTAATGCCCGGTGGTGAGCAGGGTCGATTTGTTGGCCGCACAAAAATGCCAACCGTTTGGCACGGGGATTGTACAATGTGGAAAGTTGAACACTCTGAGTGCTGCGTGCAACATCATCAGATATTACGGTGACGAGAAGGCTACATTTTAACGTCGTACCGCTACGTTCGTATCATACGCGTACGCAAGCTGTTCCGGCTGAGCTGCGCGTTGGCCAGCCTCTTTGTCTACTATGATACGCTAACGACTTTGAACGGAGCGTGCGGTAAACCAACGTCATACATACAATATTGCACGCGGGCGACCTAGCGAGCGGGGCGACGGCGCGCGATCCACGGTGGTCATGTTCGTCTTGCTGCGCCATCGTCCACCCAAAAAAATAGGGAAAAGCAGCACAATGGCATAGGCGCTGCGCTGCAGTACTATATTGCATTGCTCATGCTTAAGGTTCTTGCGATGCAATCATCCAGTCCAACCAGTGACTGACCCGACCGAGCGAAACAACACTGGGAATCTCATGGACGCGGTTCGCGAATGAGTGTGTGTGGAGGAAGCCGACCGACCATGTCATTCATGATGTGACTCTCCTCGTAGCTCAACTATTTAGCAATGCACGAATGAATGCACCGATGCCGCTCTCGCTGCAGTGCAACCATTTACCGAAGGGCAACGACGGCTCCACATGCTACGCAACACTCAACGGCGTCTGCCGACTCGAGAGATAGCGACCTCCCCCCGCAGCCAGCACCCGACCGCGCGACCATACCACCGGAGACAGAGGTACAGCATCGCTAGCATAAATAGGCCATGGTGGTACATACGACATAAAAGACTCCCACTGCCTCGCTAGGATCCACCGCGCCCTGGTGCTGTTTCGGTTTCCGAAACAAAAAAAGCACCGCCGCTGCTGTTCTACGCTCGCAGCAGCAGTAACAGCCAGTTGTACGTGTATCCGACACGCTGCCCGACGCAACGACACGGAACAAATGGACCAAATGGACACAACATTTTAAAGTCGGCTCGGAGACTCCTCTCTCTTCCCCTTCACCCGCACATCACATACTACTGCATGCACTAGATAGTACTGCTGAATGTGCGTAATTCGCGCGTCATCCCGATTGACAGAACCCTCTCTTCTTTTCGACCACTCTCCAACTACACCCCTAATCACCGCCCACCCTCATCATAGAACAACTTCAAGCGGTACGATGTATGCAGACAAGGCCTAAACCGAGGTGCAGCGAAGAGGGGGGAGGGGGTTCCATCCGACCCAAACCCGCACAGAGCGACAACAGCTAGCGGCATTTCAGCAAGTGTGCGCGAAGGGGAAGCCTATCGGAGGAGGCCAGTCGTTCTTTTTCCTGCCGTCGAACTCACAATATCGCGTTTTCCGCAGTGCTCAAACCCGCTTGACGGGGGTAAAATAGCCCCACCCAGTCGCCGGCACGCCCCTCCTCCCTGCACGGAATATTTATCTCTGAGCACACACCTCGCAAACAAAAACGCGACTGGCTGCCACTTTCAGGTCATCACTGGTCTTTACTGCTGTTGCTGTTGCTGACGCCGCCGCCATCGCCACCGCCGATGCCGCCGCTTCCCCCCACATCACGATCCCGCCCACGGCCACCCCTTGCGCCGGTCTCGTTACTTCGTCTCCCTCTGCGGCCGCTCTCGCGAGAGCTGACCAGCGCCGCGTTCATGAGTCGGCTCGTCCCACCCGCTTGGCGAGCCCCCTTCTCTTCCTTCGCCCCCTTCTCCCTCCGCACCGGCGATGGTTTAGACGCGTCGGCAGCGTTTGTACCGCCGCCACCGCCACCACCGCCGCCACTGCCACTCATCTTGCTCGATGCCCCGTCGACGGAACTGCCGCTGCCCCAGCTCGCCGCGAGGCCCACTGGTGCCCGTCGAACGGTCGGATCAGTGGCGGTCTTCAATCCTTCGGAAGCAGCCCGGGCGGCGGAAGAGGGGTCCTTTTCGGCCTGGCCGCGCGCGGTTCCAAGGCGAGCGAACGCGCTCAGCCGTTGCCCCTTCGCTGGAGAACCTGACACGGTGGCAGCGGCGGTGGGTGACTCCACCCGGTTCCCAGCAGCAGAAGACGCTCCCTCTGAAAGGCCGGGCTCCCTGTTGGATTGGCCTGTCGTCGGGGTGGCGGCGGGAGACTCGTGCTCTCCCGGCTTTCTACGATGGTTCTTTCGCAAGAACGATGTGAGCTCGCCTGGTTCGCCGCCCGTGGAGCGTCGCGTAGGGGGGTCCGCATCGCCCGACGCAGACCGACCCGACGAGGATCTCGCCAGAGGGGCGGGCTGGGACGGGGCACCCAGGGCGTTTGAACCGGCCCCCTTACCGGTATTCGATCCGCCCGTGTTCGACCCTTCACCGACAGCGCCGGCGTCCTTCGATGCTTCACGCCCTGGGGTACCATTCTTTCGTTCAGAAGGGTCGCTACCAGACGCAGCCCTGGTTTTCTGTGCGCCTTCCCGGACCACCACCGCCGCCCCCTCGGCACGACCGCTCTGCGATTTGTCAGCAACAGTAACAGCAGCAGCAGCAGCGGCTGTTCCAGGATCGTCTCCACTCGCCTTGCAAGCGCCGGCAGGACCGGCGTTCTCATCTTTCTCGGTAGACGAAGGTTGACACGCGGAAAGAGACTTTGCTGATGACTGCCGTGACATCGGCGCCGAAGCTACCTTTTCCGCTTTAGCCGCCGCGTCGACTGGATCGGACGAGACTTTTCGCGTTTCCGCGCTTGCTTGAACAGCCAGTGCTTTCACGCCCGCAACATCTGTCGATGGAGCCGATGAAGTTCCTGTCCCCACCGTGGCGGCATTCTGAGGAGACTGCGACCCCCCCGCCTTCTCATCTGCCGCGGCGGTTCTTTCCTCCCCGCGCGCGCCCCCAAGCCCCTTCTTCGGCGACACAAGCTTTTCGTCTACCCTCTCGGTCTCCGGCGACGCACCCGCCAGGTCACCATTACTCGCGACGACACCAGCGTCAGAGTTTGATCGCCGCTTCCCTCCAGAAGTCCTTTCCCGGTCGGTCTCCGTTTTGTCAGTGCCGAGTCCCCGCTCACCGCTCCCTGACGACCGGGCTCGCGCTTTCTCCGCGGCCAAGTCTGATCCTGCTGGCCCCAGTTTAGCCGCCGCCGCCGCCGCATGACCTACGCCGCCGTTCTGTTCCGTCTTTACGTCGGAACCGTCGCGGCCTTTGTCGTCCGAGGGGCGCCGCTGCCGCGCAGGGCACGAGTTCCCTACAGGCTCGGTTGTACTGACCGGCGCGTCCGATCTCTCTTTCGCGTCCGGCCTGACGCCCGCCTTGCCCCGCGGCGGCACCGACTGAAGCTCGCCATCGTCCCGATCCTCTGCGCTCCGCATCTTAGAGCCAATCGTCTCTGCCCCCTCCTTTACTAGCGTCGCTCCATCCCTAGCTGTTGCCGTCGCCCGTCCTCCCCTATCTCGCGCCAGGCGTGGCTCGTCCACAGGCCCGCCCCGAGGCTCGCCGTGCTGGTGCTGCTCGCCGCGACCGTCGGTCCGGCGGTTCCCGACATCCTCCGCGTTGCCCCAGCGGCTCGATCTCGAGGGGGGCGAGACAGGGCGGCTCGGCATCACCACCGTCGCGGAGAGGCTATCGATCACCAGCTCCCCTTCCTCCGGCTCCTCTTCCTGGGGCGGCGCCAAATCGACCGCTTGCTCCTCGTCCCTGCTGTCGGCCCTGACCCTACGGCCGCTGTCTCGCCCCCCGCCCCCGCCTCCTCGCCTTCGGTCTTCCGATCGCCCCCGGCGCTCTTCCCGCTCTTCCCGTCTATGCCGATCGCGGTCCCGGTCCCGGTCGCCTAGCCTGTGTCGGTCACGCCCGATCTCGCCTATGGCAGATCCTGCTATGAGGCTGGCTGCCCCCGCACCGCCACCTCCGCCCGCAAGAGACATGCCCGTCCCCGTGATCGAGTGTCCCGAGCGGCCGGAGCCTCCACCGGCCATTGCGCCGCCCTCTCCGTGCCGCGCCTGGGCGTTTGATCGCCCTCGCGAGTCGTCTCGAAGAGGGGAGGAGGGGCGCCGGCGGCTGGACCCGTCCCTTATGGCGGACTGCTGTGCGCGCTCCGAAGACCTGCGGCTCGCGCGAAGCTAAGAGGAGGGGGGCGGCAGGTTGGGCGTGCAGAAAGTTGGGCGTGCGGGTGGACGGGCGGGTGAGGGGTGGAAGTTTTCAACGAAAGCGGAGGGGGTGCAGATGGTGTAGATGCAGTAACCGAAAAAGTTCCAAAGGTACCGCCACCGGATCGCGTTTGGCGACGGCAGGCAACAAAGGTAGACAATCTCAAGAACAAGGGGGGCGGGGGGGGGTGACCTACGCGCACAACGCGTTAGTCACTGAAACATCCACGCGCTTGAGAGGTGGGGGCTCACCCAGACGGGTGCAAAAGGAGCAACAGGATATGACTCGACGTCTGGGGGGGCTCTCTAGGTGCGCGGATCAACACAAAATCGTAGGCAACATAAAAGCCTGGTGCGGCTTGGCTTCGCAGCTACTACCCTTGTTTGTTCCAGTTTGTAAACAAACGCCTCACTAACGCACACATCTCTCATGCCACACCACCAGAAACATAGCGCAATCTCGTTCGCGCACGCATTCTCATTCCACGCCCACACACGATCGCATCTAAGCCCTGCAGCCGCAATCCCAGCTACATGTCATACAAATCAATTTCACATTACGGCACAGACGTCGCACAAGGGTTCGTCGAGCACGGCGCATAAACACGCCCGCCCGAGTAACATAACCATGGCAAGCCTCAACACGGCACTCACGCTTGACGATATCGACGCACGCGCGACAGGGTCCACCCCTCCCCGCCGCCCCGACGATTCCCTGCCGCTCTTATCCGACGACCGCGCGTAGTCCTTCTCAGCGCGGTCCCTCTCAGCCCTGCCGCCGCCGTTGCGAATATCGTCGTCCGCGCTGGCGCCGTACGCGGCCAACGCTGTCGGCCGGTGGCGCCCCTCGTCGTGCCCGCCGTCCCTCCTTCTCCGACCTTCCGGCGAGTCCTCTCTCCCACCTACGCCGGAGCCGTATATGCCCAGGCTCTGTAACCCCAACCCGCGATCATCGTCGGCCCGACCACTGCTCGACCTCCCGTGGCCTCCAACCTCCAAGCCGGCTGCCGACGGTGGCGAGCTCCCCAGCTTGTAGATATCCATGCCCGGGAGACCACCGTCCGCAGAACCTGCGTCCGTGTCGCGCCCCGCTCGCCCGTGCCTTTCCCTGCTGTCGCCTGCTCTACCCAGGGCGCTGCTAGAGACGTCCACGCCGCCGCTGCGCCTGCTGCGCTTGTCCGACCCGTCCCCGCGGCCGCCACGCCGGTGGTCTTCCACTCTCGTGGCGCTCCCCCCTCTCGATGAAGCCTCCGTGTCCAGCCTGTGGAGACCCGCCGCGTGCCGCGAGGTGTCTCCCACCGCGTGCCGTGAGGTGTCTCTGCGATCACCACCACCGACGCTCGATTCTGGCTCTAACCATTGCCGGTAGGAATCTGCTCCTCCGCGTTCTGTTCCACCGCGCTCTGCCCCGCCGCGCTCTGCGACGACTCGGTCTGCGCCACCGCGGCGAGGAGGGTTCGCCTGCATCGAGGCATAATCGCGCGAGCCGGCACGGGCGCGCGACGGTCCTCCGTCCTCCGGCGGGGCGCGGTCTGGGTGATCGAAGTCTCGCGAGCGCTTGCGCCCACGGGGCTCCTCCTCACTCCCCGCCTTCAACCGTTTGTCTTTCTTGTCCCTCTTGTCCTTCTTGCTCTTCTTCTTGTTCGGCCTGTGGCCGCGGTCCTCTTCCTCCATGTATACGTCGTGCCTGTCGCCGTGCCTTACGCCCTCGAGATCGGCGTCGCTCCTCCTTCGCTTGCGCTCAGCTTTGTCCAGCTCGCGCTCCCTGCTGCTCAACTTCCGCCTCCCGTCCGCGAGGTCGGGCTCCCTCGACGGCCACTGCGAGCCTTCCTTTCGCCATCCGTCCCTCCCCTTCTCGGCGCCCTCGTGCAAGTCATCGTACCCTCCTCTGCTTCGCGCCACCTCGCGGCTCTCGCCAATATCGTGGTGCCGGCGACCTTCCTCCCTGTCGCGCCCCCCCGCGCGGTCCGACTCTTTGCCCCTCCCCCTCTCCGCCTTGTCCGACCTGTCTCGGTTGTCCCCGGTGGTATGTTGGCGTCGAATCTCCTCCCTGTCGCGAACGCCGCCAGCCGCGGCAGAGGGGTCTTTTCCATTGCCTCTTCCCTCTAAACCCTTAGCATCTGCGCTCCTTCCCTCTGCGCCCCTTCTGTCAGAGCCCCTTCCCTCGGCGCCCCTGTCTCTTCTGTCCCTCCCCCTGTCCCTATCCCTTTCCCTCTCCCCTTGCCTATCCCGTGGTCGTTCTTGCTCCCGACCTTTTCCGCGGTCACGACGGCTCTCCTCAGCCTGCTCCCTGCCCCTCTCCGCGCTCTTCGTCGGCTGGCTCCGCCTTCGCTCCCTCTCCAGCTCCCGGGCCGCTTCCTGCTCCTCGAGCTTCTTGCGGTGCGCGAGCTCCGCGGCCTTCTCCTTGGCCTCCCTCTCTATTTTCTCCTTCGCCTCCTCCTCCGCTTTCTTCTTCTTCGTCTCGGTGATAATGCGCTGTCGTTGGGCCTCCCTGTCCTTCCTCTGCCTCTCCTTCTCCAGCCCCGCGGCCTTGCCCCTCTCCTTGCCGGCGCGACGGGCCAACTCCTTCCGCCGCTGCCTGTCCTCTGCTTCCTGCTCCCTCTTCGACAACGCGCGCTTTCGAGTGGGCGAGCGCGCCCGCGGCCCCTCTTTCGGGTCGGAGTCTCGGCCGTCAACGCCCCGCGCTGATTCGGGCTTATCCTTTGCGTCCTTTGCGTCCTTTGCGTCTTTTGCATCCTTCGTATCCTTCGCGGTGCTCGGTGATTGCACCGGACGCTGTTCCGCCGACGAGGCGCCGTCGACGCCACCCCCGCTCACCCCGTTGTCGCTGCCGACGACCACAACGGCGGGTTTTTCCGGGGAGTCCTTGCTGCTGCCGCCCTCTGCCGCTGGCGTTGGAGCAGGGGACGCGCGAACGGGAGAGGGAGACGCTTCGCTCGGGACGGTCGATGGCGTCGACGGGGCGCCATCGCTGTCCGACCCCTCGTCCTCCATCTTCTCCTCGAGAGTGCCTCCGAGCCCTCCGGCCGCGGCGCCCAAGCGCAGATCCTCGTCACGCGACAAGTCATTACCGTCTCCGTTAATGCCGAGCAGGCCCCTGCCCTGCTTCAGGCGCTGCTGGGCCTCTTCGCGGGCTCTCATGAGATGGAGCGACCAGTGTCCCTCGGGGCCCTCTCGAAACGACCCCCGTCCGTGGAATGCGGTTCCCCACCAATCCCCGGGCGACTTCACCATGTTGCTGCTGGTGTTGCGTGCATAGAGCTCCTTGAGGGCGGTCTCCATGGTAGCCTTGCGGTCGTCCTCCGCCCGCGAAGTCGCTGCCGGGTCGCCGGAGCCTGGCGGCGACAGCTGGCCGACGCCAGAAGCCGCGGAAGCACCTTCAGTCCGAGCGGGCCGCGCCAGTGTCCACGCAGCGCGCTTCTTGGCCTTCTTCGAGTCCCCTGCAGACTTGCCGGCGGCGCGGGCATCATCCTCAGCGGCTGCCGATTTCAGCGCCAAAAGCCGTTGCTCCAGTTTGCATAGGGGGGGCGTCGGCAGGGCAGAGCGCGCGCGCCACGAAGCTACCATGGATGACAGGTGGCTGTGTTCGGTTGGGTGCAATCCTCGGGCACGCGATTTTTGTCCCTCCGAAATCATCGCCCCCACCATCCGAGGAAGCGCTTCGCTCGCCAGCTTGACAAGCTGCGCTTCCGCATCTCCCATCTTGCCCTTATGAAAAGATATGAAAACACAAGCAAAGAAGCGGCGCAGTAGGCATAGGATTATGACAAGGTGCGAAGGGGGGAAGGCGAGGAAGCCGCATACAAGTGAAAGCGTATGCACGAACGGGGCTGAAGCGGCGCAAACTAAGGGCGTTATTGCTACACCGCCGTGTCTCCGCAAGCGTCACCCACCGCAGCAGCAGCGGACATCACGTGTTGCAGCGTCGTGGCCGTAGACGAATAGGGACGCTTGCGCGCAACTGGCAACCTTGCAAAACTGGCTTATACAAGAGGGAAACCCACTGGACACCCGAAGCGCCCAAGCGGGAACTTGGGCCTTCCTGTTTTGCGCCTCTCTGAGCTCTCACCTTAGACGCGGCGGCGAATCTGTACAGCACGCTGTTCACGGCGTTGATTGCACACACACAGGCCCCGAACGCCGCTCGAGCTTTCATTTCCGCCGTGTCCTTTCCCTGCTCTTCCTGCGGCATGTCCTCCACGCGCAAAGCGGCAGACCACACTTTGACGTAGCTGGTACGACCCCGTCCGCAGAACACCAACCGTACAAGCAAGCGGGAAGCGGAGGAGCGCACATTCATCAGTTCAGGGCGTACGAGTTAGCAATAGGCTCTGCTTTCTCTTTTCCTGCCGGAATGTCAAGCTCGTCTTCCGACCATGACGTGGATTATATTTTATGGCGAAATGTTAAACACGTCGTGACGTAAACCTTTGTCGTCATGCGCCAGAACATCGTCGGTTTGACCAAACGCGGGAACAAATTGTCGTTAGACTGATTTTTTTGCTGTCTTGTGAGACGCGAACAGGACAAACGCAAAAGTACCAGCAACGGTGACGGAAAAGTGCAACCAGCCTTGGAGGCTTGTTCGACCGGCGCACCCACGCCGCGGCGAAAGTATCACAGCTACCTTGATGTCTGTCATCCAGGGCAACAATAAAACGCGGCGACGGGGGAGACGTGAATCAATTGATCGACTGCTGCAGCAAACGTTCACGATTTCACTCGTTTCGCACACCCTATTCGATCAGACGTGTTTCTAGTGGCTATTCAGTTGGTGTATAAACGAGTGTTCGCGACACGTTCGCCGCCGCACGTCCCCCCATTGGTTTCCCTTCCATTCGTTTTAGCCGACTCGACGCACCCAATACGACTATATGAAGTCGGATTTGACTCAGGAACACCCCCCCCCCCCCCCAGTCCAACTAGCAGGCTGCCGAGATGTCACCCCCAAACGCACATGCAGGGGCGAACATGCGGTCAGCATGACAAGAGGGCGGCAGATCTTGAACTGCTTTGCAAATTTTCATCGCCATGCCCATCGTATAGGGCACGGTTTGCGCGCAACAGGCGTGAAACAGGGGCACGATACATCGATGCTCGATAAAATTGACGACATCGACTACAAGTCACGCAAATAAGTGACCGTTCCCCCCCCCTGCCCAAGCAGTATCATAGATGGCCTGAGGCTCTTCAGAGGCGCGGGTATGTATAACGACGTTGAACGCCAAGGCTACATCAATAACGTAAAGCACGAAGTATGATAGGCCCGTTCTGCGGAAACTTGTCAGATATGAAGCTAGCTCACATCGCCGATGCCAACCGATTGCTTTCAAACATAAGACTGCCTACAACGGGTGAAACCGTTCCAACGGGGAAAAATCTAGCCCATCAACATGTTGCGTCTCTCTTCGTGCACAGAACACAGCCGCAGTCGCTGGGTTGATGAGGATGTCGAGATCTTCGAGCTCAACTCCTACAGGCGCTCGAGAGTAAGCAGGGACAATACTAGCGGCGTCCGCCGGGACTTGCAGGGTATCGGCGAACACCCGCGAGCACCGAACGCGCCTCTCACCATAGAGCTCTCGCCAGGCCTTTCTTGGCATGCCCCCCACGCCCTTCAGTGCATAGCCAGTCGCTGATTCCCTTGGCGCTGCCCGGATCCTTGAAGCACCGTTGCAGCAGGCCGTCAAGGCGGTCTAGGACCTGCTTCTCGAGTTTTTGCTCTCGCGCACGAGCCTGCAAACAACAAAGAGAAAAACAACACAGATCCAACCGATAAGAAGGGACCCCGCGAGGAGGTCAAGGTTACGATGTACCAGGTACCTGGCAGCGATATAGCTAAAGGAAACGAGGACGGGTTTTGCAACGTCACTGGCGCGCCTTGTATACACGCGCATGGGCAAGGAGAACGGCGATGTGACAACGACGACAACGAAAAAGAATAACAAAAAAGTGCGGGAATCGTAAATTCAACGGGTTCGCCACCTCCGCCAAGGGCATGGATAGGTTGAACTAGGAGACCAACGGTGGCTTAGGTTGACGCCGGGCGGATATCGTGGATTTGATGGCTCTAGTGCTTGAAGGTACAGCGCAGCGGTACCCAACCGCTTCTAAAGCAACCGGTCAAAATTACGAATAGCATCAGTACCGCACACCTGGTACCACACATATATAAACCAGGGTTATCGTTAGGTAGTGAAATGCTGCGCAGATGCACCATTTTCATGATAAATCGGCTTAGCGCACCACGAAAATAAGTAGATGTGCGGCTTGTTTTGGCCGCAGGGCTAAAAAAAAACGTGCGGGTCTATAAAAAACATGGGTACCTGTTCGCCGCAGGCGAAAAAAAATCGGGGCCTCTCTTTGGTGATATTTTCGACAATTTCATCCTGAATTTATTTGTGGCTTTCCTTTTTGAGGGAACTAAGTTCAAACACAAGACGGAATTCTTTGTCCCAGGATGAAACAAGGCCTCAAAGGCTCGCAAATACAGAGGAATATGTGGTTTCAATGATTCGAACGGTTATCGGCCGTGCTATCGTAGTAGAAGGTAGGAGTACCTCTACATCAACGATTCGAATGTGGCAGACTATCGAGTTCGAGCGCGGGTTCTCGGCCCAAAACAGGACCAAGACTCCTGCCTGCAGCAAGCTTTCGGTGGCACGCCTTGAGCTCTCGATGCGGCTGTCTTTGTCGTGGAGGAAAAAAGGAGTTGGTCTGACAAAGCGGTTCGACATCCTTCGTGAAGCGGCGGTTGTATTTTCGACGATGCCCCTGGAAGGCGCAAGCAACAAATACTGGAACGAACGAGCAAGATATTTCGTTTTGGGCAGCGATGATAGCGTTTTATCGCAGTTATATAGCAGCAGCTGCTGTATAGTATGTGAGATAGCGAAGGCGAGTTGCTACAGGCTGCTACCAAAATTGCGCTGATAAGGGGGCGAAATAATTGATTTAAACATTTCCAAGATTCCTCAGGGTTGATCTGCGCGCTGACACCCATGCAGTTATATTATAAAAATAAAAATACACTCCGGCTGTGTGATCGAAGATTTCGCCGAAACTCATTTATATGAAGCAGGTTCTCTCTGTGCTTGTTTCTGTGTTCTTCGCAAGACGAGCGAATGAGACGCGCATTTTGCGTGAATTTACGCACGTACACCCAAAATCCACGTGCTGGAGCACAAATTATAACCCTGACTACTACTGCTGTAACACGCCCATAGACTTTTCTCGCATTTCTACGAGCGGTAAAATAGCAGTAAGGGCCAAAGCAACGGAGTACAGCAACACAGCAGCACATGCGGCAGCTCGGCATCCCTTCTTCCTTATCTTGACCGCAAACGCATGCCGGGACCTCTTAGCAGTAGAGCAGCACGAAAAAAAATGACATGGTCTACTAGTGGAGCTCCAATTTGAACAGTACATGAGCGGCATACAATAAGCCTCGGGCGCTTTTGGAATTGAAAGGTTGAAACGCCGCCCGCTCTCGCGCGTAAGGGTAACGGACGCCCATTACAGGGCACGAAACATCGTATCTATGAACACCAACAACGCCGCCACGTTTGAACGAAAGAGACGTTCTCCGTGCCCCGTGATGTGATACCACCGGTAACAGGCGTTGTCGTGAAAAACGCCGGCCGGGCGGCAGGAAAGCTGAGGTTTTGTTCGCCTGCAAGCACGCGCAAGGGCGGCTGCGATGCCGTAACTAGATAGAAGGAATACACCAGGTGCAACGAAAATACAAGGTACAACGGACACGCGGACGGAGCGTGATAGCGTGATACCAGGTACTGCAAGTCTACAACACCAGCTGCATGCACAAACATATTGAAATATCAGAAGGGCTCACCAACTACAAGCTGTTTTTTTCTTTCTTTTTTTTTTTCACACATTTACTTTCCAGCTCCTGGACAAGCCGCGGTCACAGGCGTCGTCCTTGTCCCCCCCGGTTCTTGCCTTCAATTTTATCGCGCATAGGGTCCACCAGTGCCACTGCTCGTCGCTTTTTAATCGAGTTTTGCTAACTCACGCTCTCGCGTTTTACGCAAGTCAAATTGTGCACAAGAAAAAGTCCCCACGAATTTATACGAGTATGCACTCGGGGAGATTCGAACTCACGAAACTTACCTATACCAGGCTCGGGGATAACCTGATACGCCACCGGGGCGGCCGGCAACCTGTAGAAGTACCTGACTCTGCTGCCGTATTTGTACCTGCAAATCCCCAAGTACACCGTTTGTTGTCTACAAATATAGAACCACGTTTACTTTTCAGGTTTACCTGGACAGCAGTAGACGACCGATACACGTGCACGATTCAATCATTATACCACGTGCCAATATCATATAACAGGTAACTTACTCGCACTCTTGACATCTCCCGCATACGTACCGTCTGGCACAGATTTAGTGGCGATGTTATACACGTATAAGCGAGAACGATATGCAAGGTCTTACCTCGCGCGTGCTGACAGATTCGCCAAAGCCCAGTCTCCTCTCCTTCGAGGGAGGGGCTACGGCACGTGCCTCCTTGTTTTTTTTGTAAGCCGACAGCGAGATCCTCCGCGACATGTTCGTTGCCGGGGGGTGATATTCTAGAACCCCCCCCCCCCCCCCGCTGACGGCGAACGGTTTGCGGTCGCTTGCTGGCAAAAACAAGATTGACCTCCAGCCTCGCTTTTGTTTTGGAAGAAATACGAACGCAAGGACGCTTGGTTGGAAACTTGGGCTCACGGTCCGATCCCCAGAATGCCTGTCCCTGGTGCTCACGCGAACCTAGGGTTGGGAGAACGGCATAAGGGGCGGCGGTTTGCCAGATTAAAAGTGCCAACGTCTTCCTACCTAGCGATGCTCGAAACAGTAGTCGACCATCGGACGTGCGGTCCTAACGAAGCTATAGTTGGTTTGTTCGTGTCGTGTCATCTGCTGCTGTGTCGCGCGGCGAGGGACGCGATCGGGTATACCGGGTAGATCCTCACATGTACGCCATCAAACCGGCAACGCGCGGACTTCCTCGCCCCGCAAAACAAACAGGGTCAGTTGAGCCAGATAGTAATCTCGAGCTTGCTCCGGCGATCTTCACCTCAGTCAAAGGTCTTGGTCGTCTCGTTCAGCAAAAGCTTTGCACTTCCGGAGGTTGCTCACCAATTGATGACAACGGGTTTCAATAATATTTTATTGGATTCTTGGACCGGAAGCTAGGGGACAAGCACCGCGTTTCAGTAACGCAGTCATCCAGTTGCCCAGTGTTACATACTCCAGTGACCAGGACGGCAGTAGCTCGAGGAGTATGGAACGCGAGGCGTGGGTACTGCAGCAGTGGCTTGCTTTATGCACCGACCTTGGCATCGACGCCGCATTCGCTGAGGAATGGGGCGAGAAAATTGTGGATGGATACAGGTATATAATGTACGATTCAGCGTTTTTGAGTTTTTTGGGGGGCAGACGACAGAAAGCGGTATACCGCCACCATTCCGCGCCACCATGCGGTACATCAAAATACACCTACGTTTTTGACCCCGATCCGCGACGCTGATTGGTCGACCCATCCTCGTACCGGTTTTTGACACCAACTCCTTGCGGTACATCGTACCGCGGCTTCTCAGCTCGGCCGTCACCGTTTCCTGACGCGACCCATAACGCCTTCTGTCGCGAAATACATCATCATGCGGACCGACTTTGCCCCAGGCTCTTCACGGCCCATAGCCTTTCAATTTCCGACCGAATCTCAACCATGGGCACAACGTTATGTAGCATCCAAACTCGTAGAACGACGCGCTTCCATATTCCTTCATATTTCGGATCCCTTCAGAGCAATCATTGCAACACCCCTTCCGCACACAGCACGAACGACTGCTCAACCATGCATGGCTCCCACCATACGTAGCTCACACACCCCACGTGCACGTGTTATAGTTAGTTGTTGTTGTTGTTGTTGTTGTTGTTGTTGTTGGTCTCACATTAACTCGCATAATCAAGTCCGTGGTCACAGGACAGGCTTCAGTATTGGGTTAGGTTCGTATGTAGTCTATGGATGGCGGGGAAAAGGCTGGGACAAAGGGACCAAAAGGGAGTGACAGTCCCGCTACACGCGCACGACCCTGTTGGCCCACACATACACCCGATCGATGACGTCCGCCGTCCGCCTTGCGAGTTTGTACACCGCATTCTGTTGAAATCCACGCATGCAAGAAGACACCACCCCTTAAACTTGGTAGTCAAGCGCTTGGGCACACTGGAGATGTCCGGAAAATAACCTATATTACACTGCCCATACCCTAAAACCTATTAAACGGTGGCGCCATCTGTGTGGTCGTATACTGCTGGTTGTGTACGAAACAACGACTTTGGACTATTTATTATGGAAATGTGGACCTTGAAAATATCGGGAGTATATTGCATACTACATACCAGGTATGTCATGTGTAGTCTTTTTTGTTGTGCATAGCCTTCTACATATAGTCCTGTAGCCATACAGTCAGTCTACCGACACAGACATGGTGGGGTAGGTTTGTTTCAGCATAAGGCACAAGAAGTCGGGTGCTACCTTTTCTGGAGCACCTTCCTTTCTTTGTTCTCTGCGTTCCCTTGCACCAGTATTTTCTGCCCAGCGCTTTAGTGACAATGAGCCTACGGATTAACTGCTACCAGAGGCATCTTAGCCTCAATCACGAGGTGTGGGTAGGTCTATAGCCTCATTTGATGTCGTTTTGAATAGCAGCATCTTCGATCCACTTCCCGATCTCCTGATGTCTTAGTTGGCCATTGCGATATCGTCGTGTGATCTGCATCTACGACTATTCAGGGTGGGCTAATGTTATAGTGTACCACTAGGTATCCGCTATCTGCATGAGCTATAGATCAACCGTCCATCTCTGCGGAAAAGTTATATATCTATTGATATCTTACAGTCTGATTTCCGTTATGTCATCTGTTGTGCGTTTCGGAATCATTAGAGTGTGCAGGAAGGCTGACGCGGGATCCAGGGTTCGGCACGTACGTATATATCGCACAGAGTAGTATAATGAACCACGTGATCTACGGGGCATGCAGGAAACATAACAAGGGTAGCATCCTGTCTTACTCTACGCGTCCCGCGCTGATTGTTTTAGAATAGGTAGCTGCACTTTTGCATAAAGAGGGGAATGGTTCTGAGGAGGAGTCGATGTGATTGGTTGTATTGTGAGTTGGTCCTTGCTCCCACATCAAGTATGCAAGGAGTCACACACGTGGCCTTGTAGAAGCGGCCGACGTGGCAGTTAGCAGCTTGCACTCAGGGTTGATGTTTGGCATGAAGCTTGGATACCTTGCCAGTACAAGAGCCGGTATTTGGAGCTTGACCAGAGCCAAGGAGCTTGACCAGAGCCAAGCTTCCACCCCCCCCCCTCTCGATCACTCTTGTATCCTGACCAAATATCAGCAAGTCTTGCTCGATAACATTAATAAGATAATCTACTACTTACCTGGGTTTTGTACTGCTGTCAGCTGTGGTCTCGCAATAGTAACACCTGTCCCTTATGAGGATCATATCGACAAGGATCCTCGCAAGACTCCTTTTTCACAGTATGGATGCATGCTCCGGCTTAGAAGCGTTTCGCCGGGGCGAGGAAGAGATGGGTTGTTGAGTTAGAAAAAAGTGAGATTCGTTGGGGCTAGGTATATCCATGTTTCTGAAGGAATCCGAAACATGAAGGATATGAAAGCGTGTCGTTCCATGGATGCTACATGACGTTGTGCCCATGGTTGAGATTCGGTCGGAAATTGAAAGGCTATCGTAGTGGTACACTAATATGACAATCGAACAAAGAAAATGCCCCCCTAGACTAGTCTAATTGTTTTGGTGCTATATTCATTTGTCTTCACCTCTTTTCCACTCCAAAAGCGTTCCTAGTATAATTCCAAGTGGTTGTGCCCATGTTGGGAGTCCTGCCGACGACGCCAATTGTAGTGGTACTCCGAGTGGGGGATGCGTGGTTGGTCGGTGTTGGGAAGCGTGCTCCTCATGGGTTCGGGTGCCCTTGTTTGGTCTCTCCTCACGGCTCGCTGGATAGACTCAAAAGCTTATACATTATTTCCTCTACATTAAACTCTAAAAGACAGACAAAACAGGCCTAGGCACGATAGGGCAGGGTAGAGCACGTAGAACAGGTAGTGCAGGTAATGAGACATGAGGCGTCCTGCTTGTCCCATCATCGTCACCTACATTATCGCCCATCTAAGATGGCCTTGACGTGAATGTGACATCTAATGTCACGTGGTTTCACCTCAACCATGACATGGTTTCACGTCTAATCTATCAACTATGCTTCTACGGAGGGCACTCCATTACACTATGGGCCGTGAAGAGCCCAAGGCAAAGTCGGTCCGCATGGCGTATTTTGCGACAGAGAGCGTTATGGGTCGCGTAATGAGACATGGGGCGTCCTGCTTGTCCCATCATCGTCACCTACATTATCGCCCATCTAAGATGGCCTTGACGTGAATGTGACATCTAATGTCACGTGGTTTCACCTCAACCATGACATGGTTTCACGTCTAATCTATCAACTATGCTTCTACGGAGGGCACTCCATTACACTATGGGCCGTGAAGAGCCCAAGGCAAAGTCGGTCCGCATGGCGTATTTTGCGACAGAGAGCGTTATGGGTCGCGTCAGGAAACGGGGACGGCCGAGCTGAGAAGCCGCGGTACGATGTACCGCAAGGAGTTGGTGTCAAAAACCGGTACGAGGCTGAGTTGACCAATCAGCGTCGCGGATCGGGGTCAAAAACCTGGGTGTTTTCTGCTGTACCACACGGTGGCGCGAAATGGTGGCGGTATACCGACTTCTGTCGTCTGCCCTTTTTTGTTTTTGCGCAAGGTATGCGCTTTCTTTTTTTGAATTCGAAATGCTGGAGAGAAATAAAATATGACTAATGAACTTGATATTATTGCCGCCGCTCTCGTCCCCTCCTCTGCGCGTTCGGCACTGCGGTGATCTGCGGTTCTATGATGCCCACGTCGAAACCAACCTCCGCTTTTTGGCAGCATATCAGCAATGGGTAGATTTTGTGTGCAAAGTGGGGGGGCCTGGAATGTATCCTCAACCAATCCAACCTCACCATTCATTTGGGCCCTTGCTTTTCCAACACGTTCCAGCGAAGAAGGCCGTCATTACCATACCCTCGAGCACGTTGCAGACATGCTCGAAGGCGCTGACAGAGACTTCAGCAACCTTGGCCGGCCAGGTCTCGTCCAGCTGGCCATATTCTTCCACGAGTGAGTTAAGTGTTCGGTTCCTATCCCCCATAGTTTGTGTGATCTTCAGCCGCGTGTGGTAGATCAATGCAAACTCTTTACTACTGTCTGTATAGTACACTGCAGCCCCGCAATGGTTTGCTTTCTCAGCGTTCACTTCTGCTGTACGAAGCATGAACGGGAAATTCTTCAACCGCACCCCCCACGCGTGGTTCTAATTCATGGTTGACTGTCTACAGTAGAAGCCCGCCACGTAGACGTATGCTCGTGTTATTAATTGCAAGGGTCCACATGTACACAGCCCACAACAATATGCAGTGCCAGGCTTGCCTGTCGTAGTATGTACGAACTTGAAATACAGCGTAGGTAGAAGCGTGTGGATGGTCGGTGGAGAGGGCCGTGCAAGCGTGGGTTTGGACGCGCAAGTCGTCATCAGTCATCAACGTGTAGCGAAAGAGATACGTACGCACTGCCGAAACCGAAACGAACGATAGCTACTGTACAACAGCTATAATTGCAGCAGTGTTGTTAATAGTAGGCGTACCACAGTACGATACGCACGGCTTTTGAGAGAAATTGTCACTCGAGAAGTCCCCCCCCCCCCCCCCGCTCACAACCCCTTCTCTTCTGCAGACAGCATGGGACAGCAAGGCCCACCCACCCCAGCGCTCCAAAAAATGACCTGGTTGCTCTATGATCGTCCAGATCTCCACCGAACGACACCCTAGTAGTCCAGTAAACTGTCTTCTGCGTTCATTGCCGATCCAACACTACTAATGGTATTTCACTTTCTTGTGCCCCCTGCCGTCTCATCCCTCTTCCTCCTCGAACACCATCATCGCAGCCTCGTCTACAACCCCAAGAGCGGGAGTAACGAGGAGGACAGCGACGCGTTGTTCCGAATTTTCTCTGAAGCGGTCGGACTAAACCCTTCGGACGCGAGCACGGTGTCGCGCTATATCATCGCTACGAAACGGCACGACGTTTCGGACTCCGAAGACCAAGACCTGCGCGCATTCATCGACCTCGACATGGCGGTGGTTGGCAGAGAGCGCAGCGCATACTTCACGTACGCCTCACAGGTGAAAAAGCGCACCCAGCATGGTTCACCTATGATATATATTTTACGTTCTCGTTTTTCCTATCCTGAAAGCAACAATCTTACGCTTTGCTTTGGTATAAGTGCGTACACTTCAGG
This sequence comes from Undaria pinnatifida, assembly GCA_012845835.1. NCBI lineage: Eukaryota > Phaeophyceae > Laminariales > Alariaceae > Undaria > Undaria pinnatifida. The sequence goes on from JABAKD010000020.1 coordinate 3,560,805, forward strand.
CCTGCTGTTATCGTTTTGCTGTGACGTACATGCCTTCTATTTTCCAAGAAGCAGTCGCGGGGGACGTATACTACTTGATTTTTTCTTCGTCGTGGCAGTCCCCATGGCGCTCCATGACACTGGCATGGGTATTCGTGCCATGTTAATGCCTGCGCAGTGCCATGGCACCGCCATGGCGATGGCGTGGGAATAATGGCATTTCAGGGCGGTCATGGGCTTTCGCGATCTCCCATGGGCTTCATGGCACCGTTTTTCATGGCACCAATTGCCATGGCTTTCGTTGCATTAGACCGGTGACAATGGAAGGCCAAAAGTTTGAAATTGCCGAAGATCCCAGCCAAACTTTGCCTGAACGGTCGCCTATGGACCCAATTTGGTAGAATTATTTTTTGAAACTTTCCAGAATTCCGGAAAAAAACGATTTCTCGCGGCGATCTTGGCCAACATCGGCCTGACAAATTCTCAAGCAGATCTTGGATTAGACGCGGTGTAATCTCGTGTTCTCCACACACTTCGTTCGACGAAATTAACGATCGTGAACTCTGAACGTGGCAAGCTCGTGAGGGGCTCCGACCCCCCCTTGGTGTACAGCGCTCACTCTACGCCGGTGATTTGTGGCGGGCGCCGATCAGGCTTCTATAAAGACACATTCGGCGGCTGGTTTGTAGAAAACTCAGACAAAAACTCTCTATCGTCTCCAAACGGGCGAAAAACAAATTTTTGAGACGATGTGACGGAAGACCACAGGACAACACAAGCAACCTCTCATGCCCTAGGGCATGGATCGAGATGAACTCTTCAGCGCTGTCACCTACACTCATGTGGCGTTGTCCGGAACGAAGAGGAGCGACCATGGGTTGTCTATGTCGAGATCGAAGGTCAATCGTGTTTGGTGGGCAGTGTCGATCAACGCTTGATCAAAAATAGACAAGTTGACCTGTTGGACCCCATGACCAAAGAAGGAGCCAGAAAAATAATATTTTAGTCATTCTTTCCCCATAGCGACGTTACCCGGAATCTTTCAGCAAGTAACCCCCCAAAAAAGGTTGCAAATTTTTGGTCAAAGTATCGGCGTTCCATTGTCATCGGTCTTACCATGAAAATGTCCCATGACCTCATCGTGAGACTGCCATCGCCGTGCCATGGCACTATAACCCTAACCGGTAGGGCTGGGTACTGAACCAGTACGTACTGCCAGTAGTACTAGTACTGGCAGTATCCTGATACTGGTAAACCGACCTGCCAGTACACCAGTACATTCGCATATAGACGAAGATCCCAATATACGCCTCAAGAACCAGCGGAAACCCATAGCTTCAGGCTGCCTGCTGAGAGGACGCCGGGGCCGCGAGGAGGGGGTAGGGTAGTGGCTGTCTTTGCTGGGGAAGATTTGCAGTTCTGCTAGTTTCAGTTTTGTTTTCTCCTGCAGGGTGCTCGTGGCGAAAAGAACCGCCATCCTGATGACTCTGTTTGTTGTGCTGGTATCTAGCGGCTGTGATTTATGCGCGGTGTAGGTTTTGGTTGGGTAGGTAGCTTTCGATAGCTGTGGCACCGTTGTTATCTCGTTGTGTACTCTGTTGCTCTGTTGCTGCCGTTGCACCGCTGTTCGTAGGCACATCAACTGATGGACTGATGATGGTGATCGACTTGGTTGCTTGCCGTCGTCTTTAGTACTCTTGTCAATCTATAGCTATCAATCTACTTTTTTTCCAATATACGCTGGGTTGAGTATGTGTGACATGGAATGAGTGCTATCCATTCCAATTCATGCTTATGCATACGCTACGTCACCCATGATCATGGAGTATATGGGCGTTGCAAAGTTAAAGATTTGTGCTACATTCTACACATCCTCCATGTTGAAAATCGGTACATATTTGGGCGTTGAACTCGAATTTTAGTGCCGTTTTCCCCACAAAAGTGCCTCTGTCATATGAGCCAAAATCACTCATTTTTTATGCTCTAGTGAAGCCAAATCGCGTAAAAATTCGCCTCCGGCGGGGCGCCTCCAGCGGGGCCCTCCGGGGGCGCCTCCGGCGAGGCCCCCTCACCAGCCGGGGGGGGCCGATGGTCGCGGCGCAGCCGCGACCGCGCGGCTTCGCCGCGCCACCAGTATACTGACCGGATCCAGTATACTGGCTGCGTCAGCAGCCAGTATAACTTGTACTGGCGCTGCGCGCCAGTACCCAGCCCTACTAACCGGAGCTTAAATCCATGCAGTGTATCCTTGTGGCGTGCCATGGGGTTGCCATGGCACTGACATAGGGCCTTTATGGCAGTGACATGGGCCTTTATGGCAGTGACATTGATGACAGTGCCATTGCCGTGAAGGCCCATGGCACTGCCATCAAGGCGCATGATGGTGCAATGACAGTGTCAAATAATGTGCTTTGTTGCCCACATCGAAGCCGGCAACTTGTCCATACTCCTGGGTGGTGAGCCCAAAGGAATGCAACGAAGCGATCAAGGCCGCCACAATAAGTTGTTATTATTTTTGTTATTATTACTAGACACATAAACGATTATTACCAATCTAACACTTGGTCGTGCATGATAAGTAACGCAATACGACAACGTAATATTATATATTAGGTCCTGACTCATGAAACTTGCTAAAAACGGGCGATCGATGTAGTACGCAGTACGTCCAAAGATGAGTATCGACCCTAAATTCGTCGAACTCACAGCTGACGTCGTTAGAATATTTTTATAAAACATGAAACGTTCGACTTCCCCTGCCTAAACTACTCGCCGGAATTTATTCTGCCTTGCCTCGTGCCACCCTGCAGATCCGCAACGAGTACATCCACGTACCAGCCGACACGTACTGCCGAAAACGAGCGGAAATTCTGCGCGATTTTCTAGCGACAGACTCCATTTTCGCTACTGACCAGTACAGACGAGATTTAGAGTCTGCAGCGAGAGCGAACGTAAACGCCGAGGTGGCGTCGCTAAGCGCAGGAATCATTCCTGGGGACACATGAGGTATCTCGCTGGCGCATACCGTGCCGTGGACCGTCCTCCCCGTGTAATTCGCCAGAAGACTTTTTTTTCAGTGCTTTGACCGTGTGCTGGGCGTGTTAGGACGACAGCAAACCGCCACCGCCGCACCTACTGCTGGGTGTTTACAGAACATGACGTTTTTATATAGAGTAGCCTTTTTCCGGACGAGGGGCAGTGTACATATGTCACTAGAGGTGGACCCGGTATTGTACGTAGATAGCCATACGTAAGACCGCGGGTCGGAGCAGGGGAGTTTTGTAGTGTCGAGGCGTGTTTCGTAGTTGAGAAGTCCCCCCAATTTCAAGTTGGTAATCGAGTCTAGGATTTCGAAATATTTTTTTCATTACTGTCCCGCGCACGCACGATGGAACTGGAAGCACATACCAGTCCCCTGAGGCAATGTCAGAAGCGAGGTCACGAGCCATCTACAAAATGTTAAATCTTCAGGTGCGACCGGGACATGACAGTGATAGATTGCACGATGCCAGCTACTAAGTCCCCTTATCTGCTTGCCTCTAGGAGCTGCAGGCCTTTCGAACGGTGCTTAGGTTTTGAAACTTTTAGGTATTGACTGCGGCTATCTGACAAGACAAAATCCCAATCACCACGCACCAAAACAGTGAACCGTTTCTGCCTGCCGACGACGGAAGGGTTCAGTGCAGCACTCCTCTCACAACACGCATATGGCTGTGCTCGGTTTCGCGGCACGGTTGGTCACTGTTGTGGTTTTTGAGCAATCCGCCTGTGACCTTGGGTCGTTCTCAAACAGGCTCGTGTTTTGTGTTCCTCGATTTCTCAGTTTTCGTTATGTGAAACACCTACCTAGATCAACGCAGCTTTAGTTCACTATTTTTCTATTAATAGCAGGTGGAGGGGGAACTCAGGCATGTCGTACTGACTATAATATTTCGTGGTTGCACCTTGAAGCGCGTTTTTTGGCAGCACAAAAACACCCTTTTCTAGCAAAAAACAAGAATGAGCCCGTTCTAAAACCTTGATAAAAATATGGGGGGTCGACGGAAAATTGGGGGGGAAAAGTGTATGCAGGGCGTTGTACGATGATCTCTTTCAGAAAACAACCCGTGGTGCAAGTAGCACGCACACAAATACACCATACCGGGTATGATACATTGTACGATGATACGCAACGATTTTACTGCCTCAGAACAAGGCGATCTAATCCGTTTCGCAGACTATTTACCGCCCTCAACGCCGGCATAACCCATGTCGCGAAGGCACGCTCAGCCATGCAGAAGACAGCAACGTAAAATGGGATGAACACCAGCTTGACGAATGAGAAAGACTGCGAAGGATGGCCGTAGCCGAAGAAAAAAAGGAGAAAGACGACGCAACATCAGTGTGCTTATGGGCTACGAGACGGATATAATCCCATACACTTGCATTTAGCGTAGGAGCTTGCATCTAGTGTAGGAGGCAGGCACTACATGGGCTGAAAAGAGGCGACCCGACATCATCAAGCGCAAGATTACAACCGGTTTGTACTCGTTCTCGTATGTATGGTACGAGTTTTACTCAAAATGCGCGACACAGGGTACCCACCGAGCGGACGAAGGGCGCCCCAATCATGCAGCAATATGATAAGAGTCATTCCCCAGTAGGGGTTGCAAGTTTTGGGTCAAACGTTTTCTGACCGATGTGACCGGTTGAGCTCAAGTGTGTGGAACTACCGGTTAAAATGACATTTTTACGGGCACATTTGTTGTAGGACTAAAACGAATAGAAAATTTTCGGTCGGTTTGCGCGAAATACTGCCGTCGAAATCATGTTTCGGGTGAGATACGAAGAGTGTCTTAAGTTAGGAGCTCAAGAAACACCTATCTGCTGCACCCCTGGTAGCGTGTGATGACTCGATATTCTCGCGGGACACGCGCGATCTCCGACGCTGAGGTCAACATAAAAAAATATTGGTGGGGAGGCGTCCATTTACATTCAGAGGCCCACGCTTGCCCGAGACATATACATGGAAACATGGAAAATATCACACAAGATACCAGGTGTAAATAGTGAGCAGAATAAGGCCATTGTTTATGGTACCCCAATCCAGGTCACAGATTACTGACATTCATTTCGCCGCCTAAACATCAAGATGCCGACGTAACATTTCCAAACAGCGCGTGTACGGTAATAACGAGTATAGATGCAGAAGCTAACAGCAATGTTCAATATAGACTATGTTCGTTGGCATTTTTCAGAGGGGTGGTTGTACGATTTCAAAAAGCCGAAACACACACAAACGCGCCGCAGCGCCACAACACGCTACAGACCATGACGATCGAGGTGCGCGAGGGTCAAGCGGCAGCTGCTCGGCAAATGGCCCAGGGGGCTGCCGCATCTTCGCGAATTACTGCTGTTCTGTGCGTGTGTGCGCGCGGGGGAAAATTTGCGGCCTAACCTCGAGACAACATCTGGAGAAGAAATACTTTGTCCCGATCTCAGCCTGAGATCGCGACGAAGGGGTCCCCTTTTAGGTGGATTTTCCGATCTTGGAAATTGTCAGAACCACCATTCGTCTCCACATGCAGTGTACACAGATCTTGTAGGCGAATCTTGTATAGATCAACATCTATGGCCTTCATCGGGGTACCATAAACAGTGGCCTAAGCAGGAGGGCTGTGAATAGGAGCGAAAGTCAAGATTGGAGTTTAATCGGGTTCGGCGAAGATTAACCGAGAATACCAGGTAGGTGTACCAGGGAGTAAATATATCGGCTCGCTGGAGTGATATCGAACAAGCGAAGCGAGCCCCCCTCCCCTCCCCTTTCGGCTGGTGAGGGGGGCAATAAAGCCGATAAAAGACGTTACGGTTAACTCGCAAAACAATCGCCACCATTGTGGGACTCGATGCCGATTGAATCGGAGGAAGTGGCTGCGATTCACAGCTACCTGTAAAATAAACAGCAATAAATTTGCGCGATTGCGCCATCGAGTACGAAAACAAAAAAGTTAAAAAGGCATGATATTCCTCGGAACACGAGTGACGTGTCATGATCACTCGCGCGACGAAAAACGCGCATGCGGTCGATGCCGCAAAGACAGCTCCACGCCTGTCTGCTCAACGTGCGTCGAACGCACGTGGGCACGTGGGCTCTTCGAAACATAGTCTACACATGCAGAGTACATGATTCGGAGCAACAACCAAATGACAACAAAAAAATCTACGAAAAAACAGGATCACCACTTCTCCCCGGCGAACCATCCAGGTGGCGGCCATTGCGGATGATCCACCCCATAGCCTGCGAACGGGTTACACCGCATCAATCTCCACACTGTCAGCACGGCGCCCTTCGTGGGCCCAAACTTCTCGATCGCTTCGACACCATACACTGAACACGTTGGCAGGAACCGGCACGCAGGCGGTATCAAAGGCGACAGCTCCTTCTTGTAGGCCTTGATGAACGAGATCATCGCCGACTTCACACTCGCCTCTGCTCCTTTATTACTGGTGCTGCTTTCACCGCTACCTCCTCCTCCGTCCCCCTCCTGCCCGCTACCGTCTACCACTCTTGACACGATGGCTCTTGTCGATGTATACGCCACCACTCCGGCTGCAGACAGAAGTGTCCTCAGCGCCGGCTGGTTTCGGTGCCCTGAGCCGCGACCTGGCCACCAAGGTCCCGCCAACGCTGCTCCTTGATGGTGCAAACAGGCGACCGTGCGTGGGGCTTGACGACGTCCGACTGCGGATGGGACTTGGCTGAATCTAGGACCCCGGTGGACAGGGTTGGTAGCGGTTGCGCTAACAACGCATACCGGTCGCCATATCGCCACAAGCGACGACACCAGTAGCAGCAGTGCTTGTGCTCGTGAGGAGTGTGTCATACGTGCGTTCGCACAGCGGCAGCAGAAGACGCTCTTTGCGACTCGGATGCAGAGCGAGGGTTGCTGCAAAGAGCAGTCGTTGCTGAAGTTCTCGATGCTGCCTCGCACTTGATGGTGTCAATATTTGGCGGAGGAGAAACAGGAATCGTGTCACCTGCTGTTGGCCTATGTGTACGGGGAACACGGTCCTTGGGGTTCTCGCTCATCCGCTCGTGTTCCCTTTGCCCCTTGTCCCTCGTTGTTGCGGGTCGGGGGTCGGGGGTCGAGATTTTTTCGCGGGAGTTCGACTTGCTCTTGGGCGTTTCTGGAGAGGGATTGTGTGGTCGAAAAGCAAGGGAAAAAGTCCAAAATCGTCCGCGCATACAACAACTACAACTACCCACCAGTACACCGCACCAACTGCCGCTGCTGCGGCTGCTGTGCTACTGATAGTGCTACTGTGCTAGTGCATTATTCACTCTACAAGCATGCATTCGACATATTTTAGATGTAGGGGCCGGTTACCGATGGCCCACAGTTTCTGGGCGGCTGCGCCGACATTGTTATGATCAACCGACGGACCCGGCTCGTGCGGACATGGTTCAATCGGGAGCTGTTCGATAGGGTGACCGCTCCCCGTTCACCCGGGAGGTACGCACCCTTAATCTCGAGGTGATGGAGATTTGTGCTGTACTTTTACGGGCGTATGATGCGTACTCTCGGGTACTAAGAACACTTCGTTCTGCTCCGAACGAGCACGTCGTACCTCCTCCCTCTGCCCCAATAAGGTCAAATACGATACTTCGAAAAGTACATAATAATGCCGAGATAACCACCCGAAAACGGTATACTTCCCTCTGCGAAGAGCGTAAAGCGGACGAACAACTAGCAGCGAAAACGCCGGGTGATGTTTAGGACGATAACCGATAGGGGGAATCCGGAATGAGGCCGGCCAGGAAAGAAGAAATAAGTGGTTCCAATGCCTATTGCAGCAATGAGTGAGTATACCCCGATTTAAAAGAGCACACCCCGCGACGAGCCGAAACAAGCGACCTTATCTACACAAACATTTCTCTTATAACTGTGGTGGGAAATGCATTGCCTTTAGTATAGGTGGGTCATGCCGATTTCGCCATTCTCAAGGCCCGAATGCTCTTATCCTGGAGGCGCACTTTAATTGGGGTACCAACTGAAACTAAGAGCTGGGGCGACCCCAACCAAGGTGTTTCGAGCCACCGAGGCATCCGTGGAAGGCACCCGTTTGTTAATCCAAGTACATGCGATGGTGCGGTTTACGGCGTTAGAAGGGGAGCAAGTATTACCAGGGGGTCGTCGAGGTGGCGGATCGTTTCATGGTGCGATGGTCTCAGGAGGAGGCGGAGAGGACCTGGCTACACCACGCAGCAGATAACGACAAGAATGGCGGCAAGAAGAAAGAGAGAGGGCGCGGAGGGGGGGGTGGTCGGGTGCAATAAGGGCGGCTTCTTACGAATTTCCGCCGGAGCGAGTGAGGAGGACCCGAGGCGATAAACCCCGGGTTCGGACTCGCATGTTGCTTCCGAGGCCTGGTGCTCCCGCAAGGGGACAATATAGGCCCAAAGAGCCGAGGACTGGTGTTCCCAGATGGGGACATTGCAGACCCAAATGCCCAACGAGGCTACCGACGGGTTGGCACCGTCAGTGTTGCACTCTTTTTCGGGTGCAATGAGGGCGGCTTCTTACGAGTTTCCGCCAGCGAGTGAGGAGGACCCAAGGCGATAAACCCCGGGTTCGGACTCGCATGTTAAAAGAAAGAAAGAAAAGAAAAAAAATTACCTGGCTGGAGGAAACCACGCTTCAAGCGCTAGTTTCCGCCGCCGGTACTACGCCGTGAGAATCGTCCGCAGACGGCGTAGGAGCCCGTGGGCTCTTGACAGAGGCAATCTGTGCTGCATTACTGGACAGGCTAGCAACAGAACACGAGCATCTTCTGAAACCAAAATAGGTACCCCCCGACAGTGTTGACTACTCGCAACAGGAGGGTGAAAGCCTCAGGCACATGCTCCTCCTGCCATGGCTCTTGACACTTTTTGCCTGCTACCACGACCACCTCGTGTTCCTGGCTCCATAGCCAGACGGTTAGAGGTGTGGGAGTGGGTTTTGAGGAGCCGCATCTTCGACTAATGGTCTAGTTCGTACAACCGGAGTTTCCCCGAATCTCCCATATTTCTGCATATGCGACTCATCAGGGTGGGCTAGTGTTAAGATACGGCCTCGAAAGGCCTGAGAGTATCCGAATTTGAGATCATTTGGATGGGTTTCGTATGATAAGGTTGGCGGTTTATATCCGGGGAAGTTAGGATTTAGATCGGAGGCACGCGCCTCCGATCTCAGAAGCTATCCCGGGCTCTGGTGGAAACGAATAAAGCTACATCTCTACGAAGGAACGAAAGTGAGTACTCTCCAAGGACCTGCTCAATTGGCAGACCTGCAGGGGGCACTCTGTGTCCCCCACCTTTAATTTCACAGGGGGTAGTGATACCGCTGTTGGAACGAAAACAAAAATTACATGGCAGATCGTGCGGCACGGTCGTTCCAGTTCGACTATTAACAGTGAGTAGAACTTGTGCAATAGGGGAAAAATAACGTCTGCATACTGAATAGGGACTCGGGGTGGCCGCGGGCAGAGCTCTTGGCGCTCTATGCGGGATCCCGTGCGTGTAATTATCGGGTGTTGTTGGAAATCCAAAAAACAAAAAAAGAAGAGGTGTGTGAGGGCCAGACTGGACTGATAAAATGGGGCCTATAACTGGCTGCAGGTAGTAAAGTCGTTCTACGATAGCCCCCCCCCTGAAAGTTTAACGAATACCGGTGAAAAAACGAAGATCTGAGCACATAAACCCCGGTTCGAGACCAACTATATTGGCCCTATATCCTGCAGTCTGCGTCTCTAGCCACCCAGACCTGATAATAATTGACTAGTTGGTAGCACCCGGCATCAGCATTTTTTTTTTCGCAGTCTTTTCATTAATTAATTGGCAACATAGAAAGACAACAAACACATTGCAATGTACTACCACCAAACAAAGTATGAAACGCATCCCCTAGATGTACCCATCGACGATGTGGGGACTTGGCGCCGGTGCCGAAGCAGTCAAAAATTCCTAGCATGGTACAGAAGAGGGGCCTATATAAGGCGGTCTGATTAAGGCGGTTGTTCGAGATAGGGCGGTCGAAAACTGCTTATTAACACGACAGACAGAAGATGCGAAATAGGGCGGCTACCGCCCTATATAGCAACGGACCCTATATAAGGCGATAGCCGCCTATTCAGGGCGCCTACCGCCCTACGTATTCAGGGCGGGTACCGCCCTATCCACGGCCCACTTTCGCCTCCACATCAGTACAAAACCTCGCTCTGGTGCTGCTTTTGAGCGAGGTATAGGCAGCAGTATCACATCCCCACTGCTGCTGTTGTTGCTGCTGCGGAAACACACACCCTTAGCACACAACGAACAGAGGGGATACGCACGATGCCCTGTACAGCAGGCGAACATGTGTTTGGTTCCAGCCCGCACCCCCGAGCGCCCTGACGGCCACGAATGTCGCGGAAAAAGGCGGTGGTCGACTGCACGGACTCTGAGGTGAAGCCGATCCGGACTGCGACAACCCAATGCAGCGCGTCTGCCATTATTGCCTTGCCGCCTAGCGATCTTCGAAAGGCAAGGGCAAGGCGGCATATCTCCCGGCGGGAAAGCGCAAGGCGTCGGACACGGGCGGTGTTGGGGCGGGGCCATGGAAGAACGCAAAGTCTGGAACAGACAATACGGGGCACGGGAGCGGTGCCCCCCCGGCCTACGTGGAACTTTCGTCGCACTTCGTTTCTCTGGAGAGCGCAGCGGAGGCGTGCGGCAATGGCGATGCCTCCTTCTATCTGCAGAAGGCAAGGATGTCGTTCATCAAAGCACATGCCTCTAAGCCAGTGCAGCAGGCAGACATTAGGCAATTTTGTGAGCCTCAACAATGCCAAGGAGGGGGGGCACAGCGGAGGACTGTAGTGCAGTACAGTAGTCAGTACAGTAGTACAGTGTCGTAGAATAGGTTGGAGCTCTGTTTGTGAATGTGTAGCAAAGCAAAGAGTCCTCTCCGTATAACAGTACGGCAGTGTGTATCTTCTCTGGGTGGAGTGCGTCTTCGGCGGGCTCTGTCGCCCGCAGCTCAGTTAATTAATATTATATTTCTCAACATGCAAAGTGTGTGTGCAACGGTCTGCTCTGCTGTGCTTTGGTGTGTGTTTGACACCACACATATTCACTGGGGTTCAGCACTGGTGCTGCTGCTACGCTGCACCTTCCTTCTCTGAGCACACGTATGATATCCCTCTTCGTGACGCCCTCTGGGTCATCTTCTGGGTCAGAGGCACTCTGTGCTGTACCTTAAAAGGCGGTATGCACTCGATAGGGCGGTTACCGCCTTATTGGGATATCACAAAAAGCCCAATAGGGCGGTCAACTGCCCTAACTCCAATAGGGCGGTCAAAATCTCGGTGCACTATACCGCCTTATATAGCTCCCCCCGACTGTACCGGTAATCGGAAGGACATTTACTCTGGTTAAGATTGAAAATCGATCGGACAAGAACAAATTCATCACACTGGAGTCCCAAGTGGTAAACCGTTGGGGAATAACATTATGTGCTCGATCCTGGTGGTTTGGTTTAACGTGCCTCATCATTCGATGCAGCAAGCTTACCGTGGCATGATTGTGAACGTCCATGGCAAAGGGGCTGGTTTCGCATTATTCAGCCAAGAGAGAAAACCGTTGAACGCCTTGCAACAGCTTGTCGCGTTCTCTTCGCCGAGGCCAAGGTCGCTAAAGGAGGGAGGTGTAATTTGCGCACGACGCGAAGGGCTGATCGCCTAAAAGATCTTGTCCTGGCAGCCTTGTAAAGCTGCAGGACTACACGTAGGAATGCAGAAAAGTAGAGGTATATGGAGGGAATAATTGGGGTTGCGGGCGTATTTTCAATGCCACACGGTAATTTCGGCCCAGCAGCTCATTTTGTATTCGTCCCAACCAAAACGAAAGGTAGGCAAGTCTCAGGTGGGTGACATGGTCGATGTGGCTCAACTACCGATGCGAAACCCCTCCGTAGACATCGCATTCAGAATGATCGAATACGAAACTCAATGTTTACCCAAATGGCAACGTGTCGTTTGCGCTCAAGTCTAAGAGCACTACTCGCATTGTGAATTGACAGCTGCGTCTTCCCCGCGATTAATGTTGAAATAAGAAAAAATGGCGCCTACATAATGTCATACTTTGTTTTTTACAGGACCGCCATAGCAAGCAGTTGAGCCATCATCTAATTATCGTCTAGAGGTAGGCCCTGTTACACTGTCAGATCCGGGCATTTTGAGTCGGTTGATGACCTCATGACCCCGTGACGGAGCACGTCTGCACGCTACAAACACATGCTACGTCAAAGGTAAACTTCTACCGGGTGTGGCTATCGATCGAAACGGCACTGTCCCATCGCTCTTGCAACGACTCAGCTGCAGCAACGAAACGACTGTGAGCATCTAGCTGTGATAGCTGGTTGGTTGGTGCTACACGCGCCCTTTATGGGTTTCATTACGATTAATACCAGATGTATAAGTGTAAAGCGTACTCCGCGCTCAACCTGCGACAAGAAACCCCTTTATTATTAGTACCAGGTATGTACTTAAAACAACGTATCATTCAGCTGAAGGCTACACACGACCATCGTCCAATCGCTGAGTCGAATCGCGTTCTCGAAAAACACGTGATAATATATCAAACAGCCAAACTATAAACCCATGCACAGGGCGATTGCACCTTACGGGCTTAAAATACCCTCGACGGCGTCGTCCGTCTCTCCGAGAGCGCCAGCTTGTAAGCAAGCACGTACATTAAGAGACATGAACAAATAAACACAATGGAAATCAGGAACAAACCATACGTACACGTAGTGGTACCGACTTGCCAGGTACCTGCTGTCACCTGACGAGGTACGCCAGCAGTATCTACTTCAAATACTTAAAAAACACTTCCAAGGTCTGGTGGACAGCTGGCGTCGCCCCCCTGCAATCAAGAGCTCTCTACCCCCTCGATCCCATGACATCGACACTTAGGATTTACCGCACGCAACTAGATCAGCTCACAGCGAGGTCAGCTCAAAGCGATCCATTAGCCACAACTTTCGCAGGCCCCCTTAGGCAGCCGTTCGCGCCCTCTCCCCTGCTGTGGCGCTGCAAGCTTCCTCATTTTCCCGCTACAGGCGAAGATAAATACCTCTACATAAATACGATACGTCGTGTATGTATAGCAGCTTCGACAAGACGTTAACGAAATCGAAACCTGTCAATAAAAACTCAAACAGATCCATAATGCCGCGTCCTAGCTACAACGCTATGACGAGCAACGTGCTAACAGTTGTAGTTCCCCCTTGTGCATATAGGTGATCTCATATATAGTACTCCTTCTCGTCGTCTTCGCTCTCGCCGTCATCCAGCAGGTCGCTGTACTGGTACCGCCTCAAGGCGGACACTTCGCCTTCCTCCTCGATGAAGCTGTCTCTTTCCCCCACGCCTTCCACGGAAGGCAGCTTATCCGCAGCCCGCACGATGCTCTCCACCGCCGGCTGAGTCTGATTATTCAAGGTTGAGGGAAGGACGTGGGACAGAGTTGAGGACTGCTGTGTATTATACGGTTGCTGCCTCAAGTCGACGGGGGCTGCTTCCCGCTCAGCAACGCTAGAGGTGACCTTCGGTTCTATATATCACATTGACGACATACCACTCTCAAACCGAGCGGCGTGCTTGGCATACTGCTCAGCCGTAGTTTCCACTGAATTTGTTTGTACAAGATCTGTTGGAGCTATAATACTCGTACGTACATTCATGCTACGCCGTCATGGCAAGGGTACATCGATATCTTCAAGATGCAATGCCGTATACGGTGGTGTGTATCACCCGGGACGCTGCATGTCACACCCCTGGGGTATCCATCCACCCGGGTGGTAAACTAATGTAAATATCAAAACAACCTACCACTGTTCAATGCCTCAAGCTCAGTATGACTCCCATGATTTCCGCTCCCCCGAAATGCAGGACAGGCAGACAACAACCTTTCATCTGCCTGTCGTCTGTCGTCAGTTTCAACCTTGCACGTCGGCCTGGGCCAACCCGACCCCTGATTTAACCCTGACCCACACCCTTTGGGGGGCTCAAGGTCGGCAGGGGGAGTCGCGTGGCTCCGAAGCGTGCTTGGAGTGGCAGCAAAACTCCCTTGTCACCACTGCCATCACACACATTATATCCGCTCGCTCGGTGGTGCGTTTTATCGAGAACGACCACCCAATTCATCACAGAGATATGTTGTAACTAACATCCCTGGAGTACGCCACACCACGTGATGAGCGTTTAATAGCCCAAAATGTTTTCACCGGGGGTACGACAGACATCGTGGTATACCGATACATGTATGGTATGCAGCTGGCTGCGGCATAAATAGTAATACGTAGTGGGCATGGAGACACATTTGCATCACGACACGTACGTTGTTGTTGTTGTTGTTCTCACATTAACTCGCATAATCAAGTCCGTGGTCACAGGACAGGCTCCAGTCACTCTGGAGCTGAGGAATACCCCAGGGAAACACACACAACCCAAGGTGGTACACGCATATATCACAGCTGACGCAATTCATGCTTCCACCAGAAACATGTAAAAGTGAAATCGGGAGTCAGTCTACGATGTGCCAGGTCCAGGCCGGTGCATACGTCTCACTACTCACGCCTGGAGAAACCAAATATTCCGATTGCCACCCAAGGAAGACTACCACGTATATATTACACGTAGTATCTATCACTACGCATACGCACGACAGGCATAAGTCAATTGGAGAAGAAGAAACAAAGAAAAGAAAAGAAGGTAAAGGAAAGGAAAGAAAAGAGAAGAGAAGAGAAACGAAACGAAAAAGGCAAGCAAAGAGAAGAAAAAGACGAGAAAAGCAAGAAAAGACAAGACAAGAAAGCAAGGAAAGAAGAAGAAGAGAAAAAAAAGAAAAAAGAAACAGAAAAAGAGAAGAAAGAAAAATGTCATACTAGCAGACCCTAGGAACTGGCTAAGGATGGCATTGGGCTAACAGAGGGTATCACGTCCATCATCAATGGCACCTGGGAGAGAACGCAACATAGCGAAGAAGTCAGGGCAGTCTTATGCTATATTGTGACGGCCATTAGAAGGCCTACAACTTTCAATACGATGGCCAAACCCAGACTTCAGTCTCTTGGGCATGACGCAATCATCACCGCCGCGGAAAGCATGGGGCACGTATCGAACAGAGAAGAGAGGATCGAACCCACGTGAGTAAGCACCAAATGGACGCGGCGTGTCGGGACTGCTGCCCCCTTCACGTTGGCTCTTAGGCAAGAACCGGGCTGGGCGAAGGGAGACGGAGAGGGGGAAATACTCTGTCTGGGAAAAACGGAGGGTGGAATGGAGGAAATCGGAGGCTCGGAAGAAGAGGAGGAGACGTATATAAGCTGGGCACAACTTAGGCTGACTCCCGATTTCACTTTTTATCTATTTTTCTGGCGGAGGCATGAATTGCGTCAGCTATGATATTCGTATGCGTGTACCACTTTTGGTTTCTGTTTTTTTCCTGGGTATTCCTCAGCTCCAGAGTGACTGGAGCCTGTCCTGTGACCACGGACTTGATTATGCGAGTTGATGTGAGAACAACAACACCCTGGTACGTAGTAACATTGTTTTCACATGAGTTCACTGCCATAGTTTAAATAATTGCTCAAAAGACAAGCACACGACAAACTCCCCTAATTAGCACCAGCTACCAGGTACGCACCGCGACAACCACCATGCTGCGGGCGATCAGGTCGGTGGATACGCCCAACAGATGCACACAAGGCGCAAGAATTCTGTCGGCGCTGACGGCAGATTTTACGGGAACGCAATCTTTCGGAGGGCAACTCATCGATTGCCAAAAAGCCAAAACGTGGAGGGTAGGGTACGTTTTTCAAGTGCACGAGTACGTAACGGTGGCAAGGACTACAGAGCCAGTCCGGTTTTACAACAAAGCTGCTCCATCCAGAAAACGCCCAAGAACCCAGCAGCTATACGACACAGCTGTTGAACAGAAACATATCGGTGGGCAAATGAAACTTTCACACACGGCCTATAACACCCCTCAAAATACACGGTAGGCACCAACCTTCCGGTACCCGAGCAACCAGCAACAACATATCAAATTCTCAACACGCAAGTTCATGTTGAATTCTTAAGAGGGAATTTGCCACCGGGAACAAGCGCCAAAAACCGGGAAAAGAAAAACAGCACAAAGCAGGACGCGAGTCGAGAAAAATACAGTGCCTACCTCGGACACCTCCGCGGTCACTGTTTGCGATGGTCGGGGTTTGTGCGCGTCCGCCATTCCCCACAGCCGCTCGGCCTTTAGCTCCGCAGCTTGCGCGTCGAGAACCGGCAACCCGACACGTTCAGGGGTTGCCGCCTTCGCGCCAGCGCTCATCCAGCACCGCACGTTAGCGGACCTGACGCCGCAACCTGGACGGACATAAACTAGCACCAGAAAATCATGAGGTGTTGGAATGAGGACTGAACGACAACATGGACAAGAAATATCTTGACGAATACCGGGCTAGGCCCTGGGTAGAGATGAACAGGGAGATGATGGGGTCAAGGCGGAACTGACAACAAGTGAAATGAGCAGTGAGGATGGGGAGGAAGGAGGGCGGAGGGTAGCCCCACGCAAGTAAATGTTGGTTGAACTTCAAACGGAACGACTTGAAGCGGCTCACCTGCTGCTGTCTGTCTGGCCGCGGCTCCCACTGGCGCCACAAAGGCGCTCGCCGGTCGCAGTACTACCGCCATGGCGAACACCTCCACCGGCCGCCTACCGCACACGTGCATCGTCGTCTCACGAACAGAGGTCGGAGTGATCTGGGCGCTGTGACTGCGATACGAGTCAGTACACCTGCTGCGTTGTCTGTTGTAATCTCGTACGACCCTTGTCTGTGACGCTTCTGAGGTAGCAGTTGCCGCAAACTCGCTTTGTTGGTTGCACCTGACTCTATCACGAGTCCTTAACCGGAAAGCGATAAGCACCGTGTCAAGGTATCACTGATACCAGGCTCCTCTTCGAGCGTATCTATTCAAGGCGAACGCGGATGAGGTTCGTAGCGCGAGTGTACGCAGCGTTGTTCGACGAATCCCTGGCTAGGCAATACGATGGGATATGGGCCGCTGGAGTTCACATGTTTTCGAAGGCTTTATGATTTTTGTGCGGCCTGCGGCCTGCGTGTTTTCTTGTTTTCCTCCTCAAAGCACGGAACGAGTGCTCCACCTCTAGTGCCTGCACTAGTAGCTCACGCAGTAGCAAAGTTCTTCTAGGTCATAGGAGCATAGTTTGCTGCAGTAGAAATAAGAGCGGGAGCGAATCAGCTTGGGAAGCCGGATACCTTTTTTGACGGCTAAAAAACCAAGAAAGTTTGAAGACAGGTGAGCTTTGTCCATAATGCACGCCACCCAGCCTTGGTGAAGCTTGTTGCAGTACGACTCGTACCACAGTGCCAGTACGTTTGATGTTGTCCTCTGACGGCCTGCGAGCAAAGATAGCGGTAGCGTCTTGCGTCTGCAGTCTGAGTGCTGAAGGACAAATGCAGGGCCTACTAAGATATAGTGTGCGGATGGAAGGCCTGTGTCTATGGGTGCGTTGGTGTGCTGCGCTCGTGGTGCTTTTGTACTGCTGCTGATGTACTCCATGTATTATGTACGTGATACCGCCGACATATGATATTATACCTCTGTTTGCATGGTCAAGGCAACACTACTTCGTGCGAGTACAACGTACGTACGTAGCCTCGACGAATACTAGCCCCACACCAGATTATTTTAGGCCACCATTGGCGTTATTCAAGGAATACAACTCAATACGCACAAAACGAGCATATCGTAGCGCTGCAGACTCTAAAATGGTACGGTATGATAGTGCCTACCATCCATGTGATAGAGAAGTATAGACTAGTGGAAACTACAGCAGTAATGAAGTTATAAAATAGATGTGATGTTAGATCTATTATTAGCTCAAAATTCCCCACCCAAAGTAAAAATTCCAACACTTACCATAATAGTGAACAAGAAATAGGACCCCTCCTAATAAAAACTCGCCCATATAGACTAGTACTCCGGAGTATATTACAAGTACCAACAACGCATCTTGCAAAGATGAGTATTGACCTGAAATTCGTCGAACTCACGGCTGACGTCCTTGAAATATTTTTTATAAAATACAAAGGCTTCGCTCGCGGAAGGAGGAATGGACATTCAGTAGAAAGGCGGAAAAGAAGCACAAATGGCGCAACTGGCGACTTGAAAATGCCAAGAGGTCCATATATAGTACAACGGTCAAGGATGGAGACAAATATGATTATGAGTTTGTTATTATCATCCATTCGCCCAGTCCATGATGGGCACGTCGGGGGACCTGCTTGGCATATCCTTCCACCTCTCAGGTAGCACCTGTACACTTACTAATAGCTCTCTCTAAGTCGATCATCAATAATAAATTATCGCAGTGCATAAACACCAGGCACGCGCTTGTCAAGGATAGAGACAGGAAAACTACAACTTAAGATGTAAAGGAGCGCAGTGCCAAAAAAAACATGCTGGAAGCAGGAACTTGAACGCACACACCGCAAACATGTGAAGTACATTTGTATTCCGAAGGACGAAGAGCATGCATTTAGGCATAGTGCTCAAAAACGATGCTGGTATATAAAAACCCCAACTTAACGTTCTACAAAGAACGTGCTGTCAACATTGCTTCCGAAGGAGCATGCAGGCTTGCTTG
Organism: Undaria pinnatifida; assembly: GCA_012845835.1. Lineage (NCBI taxonomy): Eukaryota > Phaeophyceae > Laminariales > Alariaceae > Undaria > Undaria pinnatifida. Next base: position 3,579,514 of record JABAKD010000020.1, read on the forward strand.
GACTCCTCCTCAGCGGAGGTACCCAGCACCTTGATCTCTTGTTTTTTGTCGATGTTCTTGTGGATCTGTCCTCAAACGTTGAAGCATAGCGGGAGGACGTCGATAAGTATGTGTAAAAAAGTATTCGTACTTCTCTCCAGCAGACGTCGTAACCATCCAAGAGCTCCTTCTTTCGTTGTTAGTAATTGTTGTGATATTGTTGTACTTGCTCTTGGTACTTGGAAGAAGAGCCGCACTTCATAGACTATATTCGCACGCAATCCCCCAGTCTTGAGCAAGAGACATGGATGTCTCGACTCGTGACACACAGGACGCAAGATAAGAGTAGAACGTACCTCGATGTCGAACGCCCTCTTGGCACCGTGGGAATGGAATTCGGGATGTATATCGAGCAAGTGGTAGCCTGCCTTCTTCAGGAGGTCACCGACCTTGATGTCGCCGGTGCACTTCGTGTTTATGTCCTCGCCGACTTGGCGGCCCCCGGCGACTGCTTCGCAGGGCTTCTGCAAACGACAAGAACGGATGGGAATACCTAGCGTTCAGTGAATGTTCAAAATAGTAAGGCCACGTAGCTGTCGTCGGTTTCCAAAGTTTGAAAGGAAGTCGTACAATTTAACACTGTTGTAATAAAAGCGGTCGTTTATGGGCAAAGCCCTGCCTGGTACCACGACGTTGCTAACACCTATGAAACCACCACTGGGACAAGAACGAACGGGATTCACAGTCGCAACTGGTAAGCGTAAGCCCCGGTATACTGCTATATAAGGCCTACCGGCGGAATACCGACAACGAAGGGTAAGAGTCAGTACCTGCTGTATATATTTTTCGGTTGTACTCTATTACTGCTGCTGTCAATACTAGTACGACCGACGTGTACTGCGAATCCTGAAGAGGTTGCGCACCCTACTTGTACTCGTTAATACAAAGAGTTCATGTGGTTGTATGAAAAATGAGTAACAGTAGTAGTACACCGCGTCACTACATGAGCAACTCGCTAACCCCAATCACGGGACTGCTCTCCAGCATCACCCAGGTTAACTTCAGCTTCTGTTTACTGCTATATATCAACCTCCAGTGTGTACTGCGACTGGACTGGTGCTGATGGTATCATGCTGCTGTGTTATTTATCACTGCATGGACCATTTTTACAACCCTGGCTGACCCCCGTGATGGGACTTGCCCGTTTTCATTGCGTCTTACATGTATAGATACCACGTAGTCGTAGTCGTACATCCAAAAAGTGTGTTTATATCACAGCACAAAGCGTCCCTGCATGGACCACTTGTTGCAACCCCCGCTTACCCCGATGACGGGACTGCCCCGTACTCGTAGTCGTACATACATGAAGTGTGTTTGGTTGTACGTATGAACAAGAAATCACAGCACACAGCGTCACTGCATAGGTCTAGACCATTACTCGTACAATACCCGCTTATACCCCGATGACGGGACTGCCCCGTCCACGTAGTCGTCCATACAAAAAGTGTGGTTGTACGTATGAAAAATAAATAACGTCACACAGCGTCACTGCATGGACCTAGTCGTACATACATAAGGTGTATTTGGTTGTACGTATGAAAAAAAATCACAGCACACGGCGTCACTGCTGCATAGGCCATTACTTGTACAACCCCCGCTTACACCCCGATGACGGGACTGCCCCGTACACGTACTCGTACATGCAAAAAGTGTGTTTGGTTGTACGCATGAAAAAGAAATCACAGCACACAGCGTCACTGCGTAGACAACTAGTACAACATGCTTACCCCGACGACGGGACTGCCCTCGTGACCACCAAGGCGAACGTGATTTTGTTCAGGCTACGCGTCCCCGAGCACAGCTTCCACACCGTGTGGTAGTTCGACCACGCTGGTGTAGCACACACATGCTACAGCAAACGTTGCAGACAGGCACACAAGGTCAAACAATGTAAATTTCAATGTGCATCATTATTGGAAACAGGATTCGCTTGAGTTCACCAACACCCAAAACCACATAGTCTATTGCGCACAACTTGCAGCACACTCAGCCAACACTCAACGCAGCACTACCGAAAATACAGGGTGTTGACATCTAGTGTCTTACCTATGTCGCACGGCGCTGAACACACTGACAACGGGAACAAACTCTCAACATCAGTAGTATAGTAGCTGACAGCAAACATCAAATTCCAACAACACGAAGAAATGAAACTCACGTTTCGTCAAGCTCTCATCGTTAGGGACGCCGATCGAAGGTGAATCACAGGTGCCCGCGTCACATCAGTCACCACACGAGGGTTGTCGCCGCTTCCCCAGTGCTTCTTGTTAAGGTTATGAAAAGCTTGGCACGTGGAAGGGTCGTCACACCTGCAGGTGTCGCAGACAGCGTACTGGGAACTCCCGTTTTTTTCTATTTCGTGCGATGAGGAAGCCGTCACAACCCTTGCTCGGGCACGGCCAATCAGGATTGCCAGAAGAAGCTGAGTCCCGTTCTTGCCCGACCAGCTTCCACACGCCTGATCCTGAACCTCCACCACCCCCACTGTTGGCGGAGCCTCCTCCCGCACTAGCCTTGGTCCGCTTCGCAAATTTCAACTTCAAATTGTTATTGCCGATCCGGCAAATTTCAAATTCAAATTGTTTGCAGCCGTCAACGGCAATTCCCTCTCAACAGCCAGCAATTGGCCAACTTCAAATGTAAAAGTACAAGAAAGAAGTTGCTGAAAAAGCAAAATAAAAATGTCAGAGAGCAAGCAGTAAAAAGATCAGAGAATGAGAGCTAAGAATTAGACTATAGGGAAAGCAAGGAAGGCAAGGAACTTTGGGACGGTTCTTTTCCCCAGCAACTAATTTTCTTTTCGGCATTTACGGGCTGAGAGGGGGGAGGATACGCCGAGCGAGACCTCCGAGGGGGTCGAGAACTAAGTAATTAAGTCTATGTAGTCTATATACTCGTATATGTATGTGTTTTTTTAACAAAACAATATGACCCCTCCCATTATGAAAAAACTTACCCACATAGTATGTTACAAGTACCAACAACGCAGCTTGCAAATATGAGTTTTGACCCGAAATTCGTCGAACTCACGGCTGACGTCCTTGAAATATTTTTATAAAATGGAAGCCAGCCAAGCAAGTACAAGTCGTCGCGGTGTGTCGGTTACAGTCGATTTGCCACGCTTGCACGAATGGAGTCGTCGATACAGTAGGTTGACCTTTTCTTGTATTTTCCTAATCTTCGCACTTTGTACTTCTCCTTCTCCCTTTCCCATGATAGACGTAACTCAGACCCGTGGTCACTGCTAAGCAAGCTCTTCTCCCCCGCCCCCACCGCGGTACGTGCCATGATTTTTACCGCGAGAACAATGCAGCACTTTCTTTCCTCGTCGACTCGCGTCGTATTGTGTTGGTTCACTACCGCTCGCGCCATGGCTACTATAATAGTATATACGAGTAGTTGCTTGCAGTTACTATTAATATGTAGTTGTTTGGACCTGGGGTTTCGACTGGGCCGCGCTTTTTTACCGTTGATCTAATAATAGGTGATCCTACAACATGCCATGACACTGCAATGCGTACAGTTTAAAGCCATTACCACTAGTGCAGTAGTAGTGATCGGTGTTGCTTGTACATGCATCACATGAAATCGTATCTGTAGGCAGGGAGGTGGGATGTACGTTCCCGGTTTCGCTCAATGCGCCGTTCTCAAACTCACGAGTTTCTCGAAATATCAGCGGTTCTTGAATCATACTCGTATAGTAGGTGGTAGACTTTAAAAATATCGCTTCCTTACAATGTGAAAATCCTGTGTTATGGTGCGGCTCAGCAGCAGAGCTGCGCGCCGCTTGCTGCACGCCGCGCAAACCAGCTATTTTTATTTCTTCTTCGGTCAAGCGCTGCCCAACAGCGCTCTTTAATTACGCTTTTTACGCTGAACAGTTGATGTATTTTGACCCATCCTCTGCCGAAAGAAACATTGTTTTGCGGGTTTGAGCTAGCGGTTCTTACAAGCGATTCTCACAATGGGCCATTTTGTGGTAACGCCTGTACGTTCTCACTGTCATCTGCGGTAACGTACGCCCCTGGCCTGTGATACGCATCCGCAGGACATTTATACCACCCGGTTGTTTTGGGAGTGGTTGCATACTCGAAAATCGTGGATTGCCTTTCTACGAAAGTCGAAGGGCGGCAGCACGTAGACAGTAGTACAGTATTTGTCAGTTTTGTCTTGTCCACATTCTCCACATGTCACAGCAGCAGCAGTAAGCGGATTATTACACTCGGTCCCTATTCGCCAGGCCAAAACAAAGCCGTCATATTGCGACAGTCATGACCATGCAACTAGCAAAATCTTGCACGTACGTTCTTATTGAGCAGTTTTGCGCCACGATTCCGCCCGCACTTATAATTATTATTTATATGTACGAGCATGAGCAATCCACCTGAACCCACTCCCACATTTCCAACTCTCTGCGCAGGCCGAAACATCAGCATCGGAGAAACCTCCTCACGCCGTCGGTAGGCTTTAGACTCTAGTAGTACTGTAGTCATGCCGTTGGAGCAAATGGACTTCCCGGCATCGTACGAGGCTTTGAGGCCTGTTGTGGAGCACGAATACTACGACCATCGGGCAGTGCCGCAATTGGAAGAGTACCTCGACGAGCAGGTTAGTGTCAGAGGATTTCCATGTACGGTTGTTGGCCGTGTCGCTCGGGAAGGTCGTGGCTTGCGTGCTCGAAAAGGCCGCTGTGTCGGGGGGCTGGGTATCGGCACCGTCGGACAATCGCCGTGGCTTTTCTCACGCGGTTCACTGCGTTTTGCTATTGCCGACGCTGTTGAGAGCCATGCTGCGGTATGATAGGGGTTGCGATTTGACCCCAAACATTTTCCACTGACGGAGCGGGACTCCCCATCTCAGGAGCTACCCATATATTGATTCGACGTGTAGTTTATTATGTTACTCGATAAGGAACTATATGCTGTAGCACATGGAATTGCGTGTCCGGCTTTTCTTGCGTTTTTTTGTGATTGTGTTTCGGGTTGCTGGGGTAATTACTTGCATTGAGGGAGCGCCTCAACTGGGGAGTTTCAGAAGGTTTAGGCACCTACGTGGCACGCGTCTTCGCCGGTGTTGGTGTATGGTGTCAACCAACTCACCTCCAGCAGATGGTGATACATAAAAATAAGTTGTTGACACACCTTATTATATAGTTCCAGCGAAAAGTGATGCGCCGATTCGGTGAAGGAGACCAAAGCGTTGTCGGTGTTGTCGTGTTTGGGTGCTGTGCTCCCTAGCCCCGTGCAAGCAACCCTACATACCTGGCAGTCGCCAGGTTACAGTGCTAATGCGCAAGCACACAACAAACAGTATTACTCACTGTGCTCGCTCGCCGAACCTCATACTAAACTCTTGTGTCGTTCAAGGTGAAATCAGGCACGTACGACTTCGAGGCCAACAAGGCCTTGCTCAAGCTCTACCAGTTTTTCCCGGACCTGTGCAAGCCGGAGACGGTGGCTCTTTTGCTCGCTAAGGTATGTCTCCCGGCCAGTACGTGGACCACCGTACGAATAGGTGCATCCCGCCAGCGCATGGACCGTATGCGTATATAGGCGTTTGGCAAAAGCAATGGCTGAGGAGCAGGAATATTTCTAGAGAGCCTGGTACATGAGGTTTTCTTCGCTGTCCAAGGCATCGTCAATGAAGGGGGGCGGGGGGGAGGGGGGGTGGTCCACGCAGACGGCTGTCAAACAGAAAGTTGTGGCCACTGGTTGAAGTAAAGCAAGCAAAGCGGATCCCGATGGAAACCTGAGGTGGCGATGTGGTTGCTGTGGTGATGCCACGCTTGACCGGTGGTGACTACTTTGAAATTGTTCCAACCACATCACCCTTCCGGTGCCACTGCTCGCAGCGATGCCCTCCGCGCACATATCAAAACCACCCGCTGTTTGTAGTGACACGGTCATGGCTTTTCAGTTTCGCTGAGAACCCCCCTTGGTGGGCCACTGTGCATGGAGAAGCACTGACGAGTGTCGCCAGTCCTGTTCGCTTCAAGCGTCGATGCTTGGTGGTCGGCTATTGATCCTTATACCTGGTAGGGCCTCCCTCTTCTCTCCCCTCTGGCGTTTCCCCCTGTGCTCCCTTGTTTTTCCGCGCAAGGCGCTGATGAACGTGCCAAGTACGGACTTTAAGGCGCTCGTTTACATCGTGCCGCCGGCGCTGCATCGGTGCGAGCCCGTGAGCTCGCTGAAGAGGGGGGCGGACTCGTTAGAGACGGCGAAGTTTGTCGACTTTTGGCAGGTAAGGCGTTTCCAGCGAGCGTGGGTTGGCAAGAATGTTTGGTTGGTGTCAACGGTTGGTGTGTGTTGGGTGGTATCAATGGTTTGTTTGTGTTGGTGTTGGTTGATATCGGTGGTTGATTATTTGGCGGGTATCAATGTTGAGTTGTGCTGGTTGATGTTAGTTGGTATCAATGGTTGAATCATGATCGTTGGTATCATTTTTTGGTCGATGTTGGTTGGTATCAATGCTTGGGTTATGTTGCTTGGTCGGCTGTTGGTTAGCTCATACTAGTATTATTAGCGCCAATGGTTGGTTGGTGTTGGGTGGTATCGATTGTAGTCGATAGCGGTTCAGAGCAATTGATGGTTGATGTTCGTTGATGTTGGTTGGTTGGTGTTCAAGTTTGAATGGGGTACCGGCATGACCAACATATCTATGGTAGCTGCGGGGAGTTCGCTTTATTTTCTTGTTCGGTTGGGAATCGTTAGCTCGATGTTTTCCGGCGTGGTGAGCCGTAGCCAGGTGAGGTGTGCGGCCTTTGAAGCGTTTCGTGGGAGCACGGGGGGGGGAAGGTTGTCGCAAATATTTGTCTTGGCAAAGTTTCTCGTATAGGAACTTAAGGCGCCAGCGCGAAATACAACAGGGGCGTGCTGCTCGTGTTGACGTCAGCCTTAGACTAGGATTTCTGCCGAGTCGACCCTACCGTAACTTGGCTGTTGTTTGAGAGGAGATTCCGGTTATTGTTCATCTTGCGATCGACGACACACGACGAACGCGAGGGGTTTTGAGATCCACCTTGTAACCGTCCACACGTTTTGTTGCGGTTTAGGGCGGTCGCAACGACGCAGGACGGGCGAAACAAGCACCCCTCGAGGCTCTCGAAGGTTTTGAGCCCGCTGTTTTTCACGGATGGTTGTTGACCGTTCTACGCCTGCAACTTGTTCCCCAGAAAAAAAGGGTACACCTCGACTTAGCATGCGTCTGCACTGCACTGAAACGTAGGTCTAACTCTAGTTCCAAGTGGTCTGTTCCCCAAACGGGAGCGCAGTCCTAAAGGGGGCAGGTTGCTTTCCGCGCGAAACGTAAGGTGTACTGTTTATGGTATACCTGCCGGGGACGCGCGACCCCAAGGTTCTTCTGTTGATACCCCTCACCCCACCCATCGCCTACTGACTGTGCATCCTTTCGTGCGCTGACCGTCTTATGACTGTGTGCGGTGTGTGCTGAAACGTTTTGCGGTGCTCACGCGGCAGACGTGCGGAGAGGGGGACATGCCCGGTTTGGTAGAGAAGGTGCCGGGGTTCAAGAAGCAAATCCGGATATTCATCGTACACACGCTGGCGGCCACTTTCCAGGCGGTGAAGCGAGAGAACATGGAGCAGTGCCTCGACTTGGTGAGTCTTTGAAGCGTGAGCGAAGTTTGCACCCGGTGGGTGTCTGGTTGTGGTCCTGGTTCTGGTTGTCGTCGTCGTGGCCTTGCCGCAGCCTAAAGCGGTGCAATTACAGGAACGATTGGGGTTGAGTGCTGCGTGTTTGTTTTTTTAACGTGTTTTTAGACTCGGTATATAGATGGCTGACTGGTCACTCCTTCTACAAGATGGTCACTGAAGTTGTCGGTTGAGAGTCAAGGACGAGTACAAGACTCGCCCGCCCCCGGGCACGCACGTAGCCCAACTCTGGTGTACGTGCGTGGCATCCAATCGTGGGCTATTATGTTTGTGTTGCTTGCGGGAGTACGTAAGACCCTCTATGCACATGTTTTTTTTAGGTAAAAAAAGGGGAAACTTTCCTTTTTTCGCGTTATTTGCCGGAAGAACCAATGGGATTATGGTGCCTGGTGTGCTTGTCTTCAATAAAAAGCTACCCCGTTAGGTGAACTCAAAAGTCCCGGTGTTGAAGTTTTCGTTACCGCGTACCAGGTACGTGTTTTTGAGCATTTTGGCGTTTTTTTGCTGGTATCGCTGTGACCCCGCGGATATGTATTTTTCGGCGATCTTTCGTCGATTTTTGAACAACACCTTTTTTTTTATGCGATTTCAGCTAATCGTAAGACATGAAAGAGAGAACAAAGAAAATTACTCCATTACAATTATTTATGCGGGATCCAAGTACCACCTTTAATACCACCTTAACTGCCAGGCATCTCCTTGCCGCACTTCGTTGCTGACTCCAGTTGCTGACGACCGCCGTACTTACTCTGATATGTTTGTTTCTATTTCGTTATTTCCATACCCTGGCAGGACGGGGAAGCGCTTGAGGAGTTCGTAGCGGCTAACTCGGATGTTGTATCGGCAACACCTGACGGGCTCGAGGTAAGTAGTGTTTTTTTGTGCATCTGGTATACCAGATATACAAAAGCGTGCGGCCGGATAGGGCACAGCAACCTTCCCGTGCTACCGCGCGAAGCCAGCACGAGTTTGGAAGCGCCTATCGCCAGCCGAACAGCGTAAGAATGCCGTTCCAGTGGTTTTCCGTAGTACTGCCGCAGGCGTGAACCCCACGGCAGGGGCGCGGGGGGGGGGGGGGGGGGGGGGTGTAATCGGAAAGAGGCAGTGCGAATGCCCTGTTCCTGATCGGATGTACGCGTCGGGGCACACACGCCTTAACACCCCTAATATTGTGATTACGTTGGTTTTGTTTTTCGAACTGCTTTTTCGGCTGCTCTGCACATGGAAAAATATTCACCTCGTAGTTTGCGAGTACCGAGGATAGAGCGTCGGTCCAGCGAGCACGTTGTTTTCGTGTTGGACTGTTAGCCTCGGGATCGCCCTGTGGATTGAAAAGCAGTCAGACCAAAACTCTCCGAGGTCGAGGTCGGAAGACGAACACAACAGTGTTCGTCGTGTAATGACTTTGAAATGAAGTATTGCGCATGTAATCGCACGGACAGGAGAGTTGATGCTGCGGTAAGCACCACGACTACGTTCAGTCTGTGCAAGACGGACGTGTGGCACCCGGCGAGAAAACCATGACCAGGGAACGCAATTATAAACACTTCACTATTAATAGAGAGCTGCAATCTGAAAATGCATGTTGCGCTGTCGCTGCCGCGGGAACTGAAGGGTGCGCCAGCTGGCACTGGATTGCGATTACCATTGAGTGAAATAGACACACGGTATGTATGAAATACGTGAAAGTGTGGCGAGCTTAAGCGGTTCTTTTTAACATCCGTCGGAGGAATGAAAGAAAAGAAAAGAGAAAGAATAGTTACGCGCTGAAGCTGCGTGGGACTCGCGTTTTTTGTTCTTTTTTCTAAATTGCTTTTGTCAGGCCTCCTATCTCGTTGCCGTTGTAGACTAATGCTTGACGTTCAGTGTCGCCGACGATTTCCCTCCACTCTTGTCGTCCTTTTTTGTCCCGCTTTGTCGCAGTTCAAGTTTGCCCTGAACGAGTTCAACCAGGTTCAGCCAAAGAAGTTCAAGGAGTCGGTGGAATTCGACAAGATCCTCAAGACCATCGACAAGCTCTCCAGCTTCTAGGCGACTCATTGATCGGCGATTCCGATGTTTTTCACTTTTTTATCCGGTCGATAACGCTCGCTCGTACTCATAGGGGAGTTCGGGTTTTGCGGGGGTTCGAGGCGTTTTCTTGGATGCCACTACTACTGCAGTATTCTGGTTTTCGCGATGCGATGGTTCTGCGCGGCAGAAGGTGGTAGCCTGAAGGGTAAAAAAAACGTAGCGCCTTCAATTTTATCGGCGTTCGTGCCATATGATTGGCCGGCGTAGAGACTACGTTTTTTGGGGCCGGGATTTCCGCGTTGTTCTTTTCTTCAGTGGCGTGGTTTGTTTGGTGAAGCGCCGGTGTGCTGGGTCGCTGTTTTGCACAGCTTTGGGCATATTGGAACAGCTATGAAAATTGTATGAGTCAGCTAGCTCTACTCGTGTGATATTATGTTGTTACTGCTGTGTACCTGGTAGTGTGTGGTTGGGGGAAAATGTCGGGACCGTAAAATGAAAAAAAAAAAATGAGACCAATCGTTTTGGTGAAGCAGTGCTTCGAAGAAAATGGAGAGGCTGCCACCCCTCACGTGAAACGCTGGGCGCGTGCTGAAGGGACCGGAGATCGACAAGCTGCAGTTCGCATCTTCTCCGCTTCCAGTTCCCAAGGCTAATACGAGAGTGTATGAATGGCTCAAACACCCCGGACAGATGACGATCTACTGTGTAGATAATCTACAGAGTAGATCCTATAGCTGCCGCTGTGAGATACTGTCGAGTGCAGGTGATCTGTATAAACTGCACCGATCGCGCCCAAACCGCCCAAACCTCGACGGCGTTGGCCGCAAGGTCACCACCTTTGGCGTTCCGAGGAGTACGAAGAGAGCAAGTATGAAGAGATGCGCCCGAAACCAGAGGCGAAAATGACAACTATAGCTGCATATATGCGGAGTAGAGGTCCAACCCCTTTAGCGTGTTCTAGATAATGCAGATCGTATGGCTCCTACCCGGCAATAACATGAGGTAGACCATACAGATCTTCCTGAACGATTTAGATCGTCAAGTGCAAGTGGGGATAGATCATCTGTACGACGTGTGAATCCTTCAAACAGGCTATAATGAGCTCTGTCTTTACCGCCCAACCCCCCCCCCCCCCCCCCGCCCCCGCCCCAACCCATTTTTTCGTGGACGGCTGAAAAAACTGCAACTAATATCCACGTCCTCCGTCGGCTGGCGATCCCTCCCTGTGGGGTGATGGGAGAGGGAATTCTTGAACTGTCGAAAAAGAGGACACTGATTGATTACAGTATAGGCCCGCCGATGAGAAAAACCGATGCTCACTTTTTCGCCGGACGCTAGGAAAATTTGACCAAGAAATCGTGCTCAGCGGCGAGCGCTACGACGCTAAAGCCTATATAAAACCTATGCTCTCTAGTTGGTTCCTTGCAAAGCGGTAGTGTCACAGTAAGAATCTGAGGCTCATAACAAAATTCAAGTAGGAAATTCTTTTAGCAGGCCTAGACTAGACTACGTGTACAGCATTGACCACACGAAGCACCCCGGGCCCCCGCTGGCCAGGGTAGGGAGTACGTCTGAACTGCGACGCAAGGGGCTGTGGGACACCCTTGCAGCGTGGGGATGGTGTGCCACAAGGTGCGGTATCTATGGTGTTTGACCTTGGGTTTTGTACAAGGGGGGGGGGTCTGCCTGGCGTGTACCAGCTGAGCTATCAGTGTGCCCGCCCAGTGTGTCAGGCACACGATGTAAACTAGTGTGAGACTTACAAATCATACAAATATAGACTGACTTGCTGCTACCAGTAGTCTTCGACAGGGGTACGTGCTCCCGGTGTTTCGGAGCCATACTCCTATGCTTCGTACTGCTGTGTACGGGATCATATTCGTATCATCCATACCAGGTACAAGGTACTCATACAAGCACAACACATACAAGTCATAATTCGATCTCGAAGCTTGATGTATTTTGTGACTATTAATACGAAGTATTGACTATTTTTTTTCAACCGACGTCAGTTTATCGCCAGCGCGGTGTCGACACACACACATCGTAACCTCGGCCCCCTTCACTCTGCACTCGGCTTTTTGAGAGCTCGGACTCTCGGGTTGGCTACGCATAAGAATAGATGAGAGTGCTCACTGCTGTCGAGCCGTGAGCCAGCTCCGAGCTCCACCACAACCGATTTTCAAACATGCGGCGAGATTGATGCCGGTTCGCGCATCGCGCACCGTGTCAGCTTTAACATCGTCGTTGTACCTGGTACATATCATACGTATCTTGTATCGTTGTGCCACCGCGATTCGCGGAGCTCGGGATAATTACATAGAAGAAACATCTCGCTCGTGGGGGGGCAGTCGTTTGCGTTCTTTTCTCGGCGCTCTACCTGTCAGACGCTACGCTGGATCGGCACCTCCTGGCCCTCGCATCGATCACGGACGATCACAAACGATCCCGGGCAACAAGGACCTAGATGTCCGTGGAACAGCAACGAGAACAGCTGAAGGAGGGACAGGCTAGACAGGATGTTGGTGTTGACGTTGGGCATGGGCATGGGCACCCCGTTGTCCCGGACACGGAAGCTGAAGATCTCAGAGAGCTGCACCGTTCGGCCACGATCCTCACGCCCTATTCCGTCGCTCCCACGGAAGACAATGATGTCTGGCTCAGCAGCAACCAGCAGACGTACACCGATCACATGAAACAAGGTGCGGGGGGGGTTGGAAGTCATATCGTCAGGTACGCTTGTATCCTGGTTTTCTAGGACGTCGAAATGTGTTACACTCTCCAACGTCGAGGCCGAGCACGTGGCGATGGCTGACGGGGTGAAGGAGGACTTGTACGTGCGAGGAGTGTCGGTTTTCTTGATGCCTAGTCTTGGGTCGCCGAGTATTGGAGTGTTTGAAGGCAACAAGGGGGCGATTGACATGGCCAAAACCCCGCTGATCTCGTCCAACATAGTCTATCATTGTATCATACCCGGTATGATATAAACGCAGCGCTTGCAAGGTTGAGTGACGATCATTCAATCGGTCGTACTCACAGCTGACGTTTTTCTTTTTTTCATAAAAATCTTTTGCGTGACACCTAGACTATCGACTATTAATAGTCTATACTATTATTATAGTCTGTAGTCTATCTAGACACTAGACTATGTACTGTAGTTGTGAATAAGAAACAGTAGTCTATACCCTTGGGATACCCGGAAAGCAAAAAAGGCTGATATTTATAGGCTAATGAGAAATAGCAACCATGATGAGAACGAAGTCAGTGTAGATATGCGCGCTTTCTCGGTAAGAAATTCGACCTGAGCAGGCATTCCTGCCGGCATTCCTGTTGATACGATAGTCTAGTGTAAATGCCCTGTACCGTACGGCTCACTTGCGATTCTGTATCCCACTCGTATGGTACGTGTGGGACACCCGCAAAATAGCTTCTCAGCACGCCATAGCATGCTGTACCTCCGTGAGCACGACGCCCTCTAGATATCTACTGTATCTGGTATTATAATATGTGTTTACTGATGTACGTACGAAGCACGTAGTATGTGCCCGCATGTACATGCTGATACGTAATAAGAACTGCTGCTGCGATTGACGTTCTAAAACGCAACCCTGTCTCGAAGCTCGTCTTCGTCAAAACTGCGAGACGCCTAGCTTATATACCGGGTGCTACGCTCATCGAGTGTTAGTTGCGAACTCGGTTTGATACGCGGATACCAGGTCAACTTCGCCTAGATAGTACCGCCTCGTTACACAAGTCCAAGGGCACCAGAGGTCCCCAGACTCCGTTCCGTGCTGACCCGAGATGCCGACCCACCTTGGTGTGTCCTCCACAACATCGCCACACAAGAGATAACCTGTCCGGGGCACTGCCCACGTTTGGCGTCGATAGTTGATAATAGTTTACCCCCCCAAACGTACGGTGCACGTGTAAATGCGTTAAGGGCTTGTGCAAACGGGGAAAACAAAACAAGCAAAACAACTAAAAACAAAACAAAAAAACAACTGAAAAACAAACCCTAAAAACCGATCATTTTTTTTTGGGTGGGGACAAGAGGAGGGTGTCCAAACGCAGCAAACACCTGGAACACGAAAGCTAAACTACAAAATTGAAGCAAAGGCAACGGTCGAGGCGGGGCGCCAGCCGTGATGCACCATCCAGCTGCGTGCGGTAGAGGCGACGCCCAGCCCTGAAAAGAGTGTGGAGTGCGCCCACGCAACCAGTCGACCATACCCTGCTGCTGCAAAGGCACTACGAAGTGTCCTGGGCACGAGATTGGGGCTGGATAAGGCACAGGTGCTGGCCAAGCAGAACCATTATTTGCTACGAAGAGCCGACGATTTTAGATTGCTCGGTTGTACAGCAGCTCTCGACTCGATCAGTCAGTGGCGACGCCACGGGCCACTGCGTTGGCTGCGGTAATGGAAGCTGCATTTTGACTGACGCCAGCGGCATGTTTTCCTATCCAATTCTTATGTATACATGTAAGGTTATAGGTGGGGACACAGAGTGCCCGCTGCAGGTCTGCCAATTGAGCAGGTCGTCGGAGAGTACTCACTTTCTTTTCCTTCATAGAGACGTTGTTTTATTCGATTCCACCATAGCCCCGGATAGCTTCTGAGATCGGAGGCACGTGCCTCCGATCTATTTCCGAACTTTCTCGAATATAAAACGCTAACCTTATCATACGAAACAATCCAAATGATATCAAATTCGGGTAATTACAGGTCTTTCGAGGCAGTATCTTAACACTAGCCCACCCTGATGAGTCGCATATGTAGAAATATGGGAGATTCGGGGAAACTCCGGTTCTACGAACTACTCCGGTTCTACGAACTAGACCATGAGTCGAAGATACGGATCCTCAAAATCCACTCCCACACTTCTAACGGTCTGGCTATGGAGCCAGGAACACGCGAAGAAAAGCAGTTGAAAGAAACGAAGACCCTACAACAAAGGAAAAAGTCACCCATCAACAACCTGCCGCGTGCCGCCGGTGTGGCTGCGGGGGGCAGAAAAGGCTCTACGGCTAACCAATCACAGAAAAGGTACTATGGCGAGGCGAGCCCTCGTCGATATGGGGGAACACAGGCGCTAACACAAGGGAGAAGTCATGCGAAAAACCTCCCGCGGGCCATCGGCATGGCGGGGGGTTAGACGAGGAGACGACAAATACCCAGGATGGAAGGTGGCAATAGCTACAGCCCCGCCAGGGGGGGAAGGGTTTAGTCGAAAAAAAAAAAGTAGAACAAATAAAACACAAAAGATAAAAGATTACACACAGACCCGTACATAGCCCTGTACCACGTGACGCGCGAACAGGGTACCCTGGTCGCCCCCCGGCTCTGGGCTGAGGAGGGCGTCGGCAGGGCAAAATTGAACAATGACGAAAAAGCGACAGCCCTGCGCCTCAGATAGCGGCGTTTTATCCGAACCCTGACCCGGCACTGAGCAGGGGGTTCGGCAGGACAGAAACAAAAAATAATGGAAGAACCGCCCCAAAACCTGACGAAGACCCTCAGGACACTACGAACAACCCAAAGACAAAGACTCAAAACTTATAACCCCAAAACTTGAAGAACTATCGAGGAGCGGTGTAGCGGCTTGGAAGTCAACTGGCCACGGCCGCGCCTCGAGATTCGTCGACGTTACGTTGGATTCCCCGACCCAGTCCTGCCGATGACGCCATTTGTAAGGTTATAGGTGGGGACACAGAGTGCTCCCTGCAGGTCTGCCAATGAAGCAGGTCCTCGGAGAGTACTCAGTTTCTTTTCCTTCTTAGAGACGTTGCTTTATTCGATTCCACCAGAGCCCCGGACAGCTTCTGAGATCGGAGGCACGTGCCTCCGATCTATTTCCTAACTTTTCCGAATATAAAACGCCAAACTTATCACACGAAACCCATCCAAATGATCTCATATTCGGATAATTACAGGCTTTTCGAGGCCGTAGCTTAACATACACCCCAGCCAAAGTTGGTACCAGGTACACCGCAAACGTGCTGAATGAACCTGGTTGCAACTACCAACCAAAAATCTGCGCATGCATACTCATGCCATATGTTTGTGGTCGCGTGCACGGTTGCAGGCGAAACTCGGGATATGACACCGGCCGTGGTGAAGAAGACTGACATGGTGAGTTTGCACGCAATCAAAAGGCTTCGGCTGGCTTCGACACTCGTCGTGTTGTCAAGGTTTGGGTACAGCATGGGCAGGACATACACAGAGCTCCACATACACAACCAGCAGCACGCATAGATAGCGTTTGGGGCTCACGTTCTCTCTGCACGTTGCTAAAATGAAAACAAGTGAAGTATACGGCTACGGCACCTTATAGTCTATTGATAGTTTATCGATGCATAGCCGTACCTGGACACCCCCTTGCCTATAATGGCCTCACGATAAAGCTGCACATGAAGGCTTAATATGTACCAGGGTAAAGAAAAATCGGCCCACTCATCAAAGGCAGAGTACATCGACCGACCACCGACCGACCTTTGGTCATAAACGTTGTTTGTTTGTGCTTGGCAGCAGAGTAGCAAACCTCCCCGTTGACGCATGTAGCAAGCCTCCCAATTCACGCATGTATCAAACCTCCCAGTTCACGCATGACTCGTGCTACGAGAGAGGGAGCATGTTTTGACCCAACATATCTGTAAAATGGCGGGCCTCCACAACCAATGATTAACCATGATTTGCTCAAAATAGCCTCATCCCACCGTAGGGTTTCACTTTTTGGGCAAAACGTTTTCTGACCGGGGTTGAGCTCCTCAAGAGTGAAACACTATCGGTTAGAAGAGAACGATAACTTTACGAGTTATACTTGTTTTATAGGACTAGACCAGCGCATATAAAATGTTGGCGTGTGGTCGGGTTGCACGAACGAACGAACGTCTTCGAAGCCATGTTTCGGGTGATGATGATGATGGTGGCGATGATGATGATGATGATGATGATGGTGATGGTGATGATGATGATGATGATGATGATGATGATGATGATGGTGATGATGATGATGATGATGATACTGATGATACTGATGATGATGAAGATGATGATGTTATGATGATGTTACGATGATGTTATGATAATGCTATGATGATGTTATGATGATATTATGATGATGTTATGATGATGTTGTGATGATGTTACGATTATGTTATGATGATGTTATGATGACGTTATGATGATGTTGTGATGATGTTATGGTGATGTTAAGGTTATGTTATGATGATGTTATGATTGTGATATGATGGTGTTGTGATGGTGTTATGATGAGGTCATGATGATGTTGTGATGATGTTATGATACACCCTCTTTTTCACTATTAACATTATTAATACTGACTACACTATAAACACTATTAATACTGACTACCAATACACCTCACAGACTTTTAACCCTTTCGGCTTTTTGTTTTGCGCAGCATTGTAGCTTACCACTCCGTTGCTGATCCGTATCGAAAAGTTGAAAACCGCAAAAGCTTGAGAGCGCAACGGAACATGAGGGTCACTCGCGCGAATGATTCCCAGAGCCACTCACTGCGAAAAAGACCCGAAAAAAAAAGACACGCGCCTATCGTAGCCTTTTGGTCTATCCCAAAAAAAGTCATTTTAAGCAAAACTGAAGCGTGCAACAAACCCGATATGGTCAAACCCATGGCCTATTAATAGATATAAAAAATGGTGTAGTCGCATATTGCCGGGGGGGAAAAAAATACACGGTTTTTCCGGGATCGATTTTGATTTTGGGTTTTGGAGTCCCCGTCATTTGGAAAATAACTTTTTATAAAAAATATCCAAAAAAGGGTATACACCTGACCTCTATTATGACCAAACCCATATCATGGCCTAGATTTTTTTTTCAAAAAATAGTAATATCGCCAGTACAAAAATGGCGTTTTTTTCCCGACGATTTTGGGTTAAATAAGGGGCCTCCGTCATTATCATTCACAAAATACAGAAAAGCCAAAAGAAAGGTGGTATACCTTCGACGCAGGTCGACGAGGGGAAGAAGACGCGCTGAATTATTCTCGCGATAAAAACGAAGGCACGTATACCGTAGTGGGGAGGTGGGGAGGAGGGCCCGCTATGTGACCCGGAGTCTGAGGTACTACTGGGCGGGAGCGCGAGAGTACTGCGAGGATAATAAATGGGACGAAAAAAAAAATAATAATAAGAGAAAATAAAGAGAAAAAAAAACTCAAAAACCTCTATCGCGGCGTTTTTTAGTGCCAACTAACTGGTTTTGTCCGACTAGGTTTCTCAAATTGACTAAAGAATCACCCGCCGAAGTCGTTTGGATTTCTGATCTAATGGTTCGTGTCGTTGCGTACTGAGGCCACCGTATCGTCCATCGGGCTGTGCTCTTCCGACCAGGCAAAGGCTGCGGTAGGAGGGGTTGTTGTTGTTGTTGTTGTTGTTGTTGTTGTTGTTGTTGTTGTTGTTGTTGTTGTTGTTGTTGTTGTTGTTGTTGTTGTTGTTGTTGTTGTTGTTGTTGTTGTTGTTGTTGTTGTTATTGTTATTGTTGTTATTGTTGTTGTTGTTGTTGTTGTTGTTGTTGTTGTTGTTGTTGTTGTTGTTGTTGTTGTTGTTGTTGTTGTTGTTGTTGTTGTTGTTGTTGTTGTTGTTGTTGTTGTTGTTGTTATTGTTGTTATTGTTGTTGTTGTTGTTGTTTTTTGCAGTCAACCCGGGGTCACTCACGCGAGTGACCCCCCCCCCCCCTGCCGGTTCCTTTTGCGCGGCCTTAAGCTTCCGAACGTGCTGTGTAAAGTATTAGATATGTACACTATCGCCCGTAATGGAATGGTAAGCTATCATCCGCTGCGCCGAAAGCATCGCATAACAGTAGGGTCAATAAAGAATCAACTCAGGTATACAGAGGGCTCCACTCGTTCGAGTGGAGGAAACCCGGAAGTGAATGGGGTGTAAACTCCTTAAACCGTAGCCTTGGTCTATCCTAAAAACCAGTTGAATCAGTTGCTGGGTTGGAGTGATGAGAGGCGCGTGCTGCTGCGATGAGAGGTATTGAGCTATACCGCTTTCTGGCTGAAACAGTTTCTGATTGACGGGGCTGCTTAATCCAAGATCGTCGGAAAATGCCATGCTTGTTTTTTTTTTTTTGCGTGAGTGATTCTCGTTGTATGCCTAGGCCATGGGGTTTTTCATGCGCGATGAAGGAGGTTTATTTTTTTTCTCCAAATCAGATTTTTCTTGGGGGGTTAAGAACGCCATGCCTTAACCTCCTCCTAAAGCGAGGGGTAGTATTAAGAAAAAAAGTGCTGCTGCACTTCTACCGTAGCGCCCGTCACATGCAGAAAGAATCGTTCCCGCGCGGGTCTGGCAGTGTGTACGTAGATTTTTGATGGTTGGTTGGTGAGTTGTTTTACATCCTCATCATGATGTGTCGTAGCGCGTTAGTGTGTTAATCCGTCGTCACGCGAGACGAACAAAACGAAGTTAAAATTTAAACACTACTACTTGGTCAATACGACATGATAAAACATAATCGGAAACCTTCTCTCCTCCAAGCAGGCTCGGCCCGTTCAAATCAGTTCTAAATCAGACGGGTAAAAGAGGCGCGCATCTCGGTGGCTGTGGAACGCGCGCTCTACGAAGGACAGAAGGATTCGCAAGCATGTGAACACTGGGGCGTTGAATTTTTGCGTTCCGGAATATTTAATGGGGAAAAAAAATGTCAGCTCTAAAAAGAGGCATCGTCCGTTTCCCTATTTTCTCGTTGTTGCAGGCATCGATGATAGGCTTCCAGGGTCCGGTGGCTGGACGTCTCTCGACGGAGAGCAAAGAAACCCATGGTGAGACCAGTTAAATGATTTCCATAGTCAGATTTTTTTTTGCCTTTCGAGAGGCTGACTGATGTGCTTAATCAGCCTTTTCGGCTTTTGAAAGGCTTAACTGAGATGTGATGTACTTAGAACCAGCCTTTTTTGGATTTTGAGAGGCTAACTGATGATATACTTAATCAGTCTTTTTGGCTTTTAAGAGGCTAACGGATGTACTTATCAGCCTTTTCGGCTTTCGCGTGGAGAAGGGGGCATAGCAGTACAACGGGTTCAGATGGGAACATAACTGATCCTATACCAAACCACCCAAAGGGGCTCGTACTTTTTATCGTTTGGCATGCCTGCGGCCTCCTGATGGCTCCAAGCTACGATACCCCCCTATACCCAGCCCCCCCCTCCCCCCCCCCCCCCTCCCGCCTTTCACTTTGTCTATCCGTCAATATGGAATTTGCCACCTCGTTGCAAATGCTTACGAGGAATTTCCACCATCGCCCTGTATCCAACCCCCTCCCCCCCCCCCCCCCCCCCCCCGGCCTCTCTTTCACTTGTCTATTATCCGTCAATGTTTGCTGTGCCTCCTCATTTTAGTGTTCACAAATAATTTCCAGCGGTATGTGGAGAGCAGGGACAGGAAGTACTTCAGAACGCGGGATCATTTCTCGGATTACGCGGAAGCGAAGGCTCGAGATCCGTCGAGATCCAAAAAATGACGACGACAAGTGCATAATAGATAGCTTGATCTGTAGCGCCCGGGGGGGGGGGAAAGGGGCGGTTACTGGCACCACCGCGGTAATGTGGTGCACGTGTGTACGGTTTAATACAAACCATTTAAATAAATGCGTCAGCTGTGAGTTCGATCAATATTGTTGGGTCGATATTCATCTTTGCCAGGACTTTCACACCGTCACGTCCCGACGCGTCGATCATGTCAGGAGGCTATCAAAATCTCGCGGGTCGAGTGGGGTCGGGACAACGGGTGTTGGAAATCTCACGGGACGGGTCGAGTCGGGTCAGGAGGCTTTCAAATCTCGGGGGTCGGGACGGATTACCCTGACTCCACCTGACCCGTGAGAATATCTGATATTTGCAAGCTGCGTGATACACCGGCCGCTCGTTTCTACATAATAATGCATTATTTTTTGAATATGTAAGACTCCTATGGATGTTGCCAATTTGGGTAACATCCTTCCTTCGTCGTGATGCTTTCTTAACACTTCTACACTGGAAACCTTTATTTTTTAACAAATTATTCTGAACTTCGTATAGGGAGGGATTGGGGGGCTCCTTTTCTTGTGGCTCCACCGGCGACATTTCAGGTAATCGAGCGTTCGAATGTGAGAACAGCATCATCATCATCATCATCATCATCATCATCATCATCATCATCGTAGCACCGTGGATGCAAAGTTTTTTGTTTGTTTGTTTGCTCTCGAGATCAAACCGCTCTCTGTGTGTGGTGATCCTTTTTTTTGTTGTTGTTGGCGAACGGTACCCGTTTTACATACTGTTGTTTTTGATGCGAGGTATTTTAACAGTTCGCTACGAGCAGCGATGGATCTGTCGGCTAAACCGCATTGTTTCATTGTGCTTGAGAACCCGTTTTGAGGCTCCGGTGTTTATACCTCTCGTGCATTTCAAGTCGATTCCAAATTTGATGAGCGTCCCGCTAAAGTACCTCGTACATTTGACGGGAAATTGAACGCCCTCTCGCGGGCTTCACTTTTTTTCGGTGGGGCTGCATTCTACACGCTGCGTGTGCACACAGACTGCTTTCTAAAAGGTGAACGCGCGGGCAAGATAAGAAGAGCAGGCGCGGTGTACCGATCGAAACACAAGACACCCCAGGCTACGCTACGAGGCACGCCCACACCAACCATTTTTTTCCCCCCTGAGCCATCTTCACTGGAGCAGGAGGTCTGTAAACCTCACACCCAACACAACGATAGAGGAGATGTACTACTTTTTTTCTAATACTATCCCTCAATGCCGGAGCTTAAGACCTCTCTCAAAAACTGATTTAGATGGGAAAAATAAAAGCTGGTATGTGCCGGATGAAGAATCCCATGGCCTAGGCTAAGGGTCCCTCAATTTCGGAGCTTAATAAAGACTTCTCTCCCAAAAAACTGCTCTAGATGGGAAAAATAAAACCTGCTATACGTAAGTACCGGATGAAAAATCCCATGGCCTAGGCTAAGAGCTCCTCAATTTCGGAGCTTAACAAAGACCTCTCCCAAAAAAAAAACTGATTTAGATGGGAAAAATAAAACCTGCTACCGGTACGTATGTACCGGATGAAAAATCCCACGTGCGCGGCGTAGGTACTACAAAGAACAGAAAGAAAAAAAAAGAAAGCGAGAATAATCGTGCAAAAAAAGAAAAAAAAAACGGCCTAGATGATATGATATTTCCGACGCTTGTGGGTTAATAAGTCCTGAGTAGTCCAACCGTCACATTCAGAAACCGTTTCAGACGAAAAACTTTCTGCTATAATATAGGTCTACCTGCTATCGTAGCACGCGCGTCCGAACGGAAAAAAGTGCACAACGACGCGACGAACAAAAAACCACTCCCCACGTGGCCAGCCTAGGCTAGGTGAAAAAAAAGCTGTTAATATAAGGCTGAAGTAGTTTGGGGTGAGCTATTGTTGGGGTTAACCTTTTGCAAGTGGTCACAACACGGACTCTAGTACGCCTCGCTCGTTCCATTTTAGCAAAAACTAGTAACACTTCGAAATAAGAACGCCAAAATTCCGACACGATTTTTTTGGGTTCTAAGAAGGTGGACATCCCCCCCCGTCTCATGCAGAAAAAAAAGGCGCGAAAAAAGTGCTGTCTCGACGAGCTTGTCACAGCACGCGCGTCGTAAAACACTTGGCGCAGCGCGCGGTAAACTGTGGCGATAGACCAAGTACCCTGCGGTGTACCTAGGGGCGGGGGTCTTTTTTGGTGCACAGGAGGGCCTTTTTTTTTTTTCCCGGTGAGAGCCATCGGGGGTCCCACTCGGGGGCCGAGCACTCGCTCATTGTTTTTGGGGGTGTGCGGTCTCAGTTTCTCACCTGTGTGAGATGTTTCAAGCTTTGACGGTTTGGATCCGCAGCGTGGAAGAACGGTAACATGTTGTAAGGCTTAGTTTGGAACCGCCGTTTCAGGGGGGGGGAGAGTGTTATAAGGCTTAGTTTGGGTAAGCTATTGAGCTAACCTTTTGCAAGTGGTCAAACGGACTAAAATACCCCACTAATACCTTAACAAACACGTGCGTGCTACGATATAAATATATATATATAGGTAGCAGTTTTCGTCTGAGGAAAAGCTTTTGAATGACGGGGGCCGCTCCTCCTTAACCCATTTTTTTTCCGGAAATTACGTACGACGTCGGGACATTTTCGTTTTTTTAGCGTGCACGCAATGATTTTTTTCGTTCAAAATACTGTACCCTCTGGGCGCGGGCGCCATAATATGGGATTTTTTTCATCCGGGGGGATTATTAATAGGAAAATATTCATTTTTTTCTCCAAAATAATCAGTTTTCCGTGGAGAGAGAGGTCTCTTCATGTAACCTCCCGAGTTGAGGAAACCTCAGAAAAAAACGTGGTGCGTGCGCGCAAAAACCTCTATCGTCGTAGCACGCGCGTCAGAATCTTTCAAACGTGATGTTTCAAGTTTGGACGTTTTTTTTTTTTTTAATCCGGGATGTATGTGTGGAAGAACGGTGTTGTTGCAGCTACGACACAAGCTGCGTCGCCAGGAGAACAAGATCAGATGATCATCTGCCGTTTTTTTTTTTTTTTTTTTCTTCTCTTGTTGTCCATCATTATATTAGTAAGTGAGTGAGCAAAGTCACTCGTGCGAGTTGTGGTGGGGTGGAAAACCCGATCGGAGGCGGGACCAAGACTTCGATAGAGGGGGGTCGGGTGCCCCAAATTTCACTATAACGCGGGCGACCGGTAGAGCGAAAGTGGGAGCACGACGCACACATGCTACGATATATAGAGGTATCAAGCTTTTGGTCGTTTTGATAAATGTTTTCTGGATGACGGGCTCCTTGATTGACCCAAAATCGTCGGGAAAAAAAAAAATAATGGGCCTTTTTTTTTGCATGATTTTCGTTGTGTACCTCTCTAGGCCCCTTGGGATTATTCAACCTAATGTGTATATTGTTATAGAACTCTTCTTTTTCTCCAAATCAGGTTTTGGGAGCAGGGTCTTTATGAGCCCCCAAACCAGGGCAACCCTCTCAGAAAAAAAAAGTGGTGCGCGCTGCAACTGCTGTCGTAGCCCGCATCGTCACCCCCCTCGCGTGTAGTCTTGGTGTTCCCCCTCTGATTGCAAGTATTCAGTTGTACTCAGTCCTTTGGTCTAGTTCGAGTACGGTGAGAGATGACTTTTTCTCACCGCGAGCAGCACGGCTCCTGCAAAACGTGAATCGCGCGGCATGATCGCCGCGAATGTGTGTGTGTGTATTTCTGAGGACACCGTTCCTGCCTTGGAGTTGACAGACGCCCAGCTAAAAAAACAAAAACAACGGCCACAGCCGTGTAGTCGTGGAAGAGACGGTTGCGACCAGTAATGGCCAGGGCCAATGGTTGCCGTGCCTCTTCTCAGTAGGCCGGGTGTCTGGATGGTGGATGTTTTCGTCGGTCTTTGAAATACAATTAGACCTTCCTAGGCATTATTGACTGCGTATCGCTGTGCAATTCTCGCGCGTGGGGATAAAATTGTTTCGTTGTGTGGTTGGAGTTAGAGCAATTCGTAGTGCTCTGCATGGAGCCGCATTGGGGACGAGATATAATAGGTAACTTCGATGTCAGGATTTTTCTTTCTCCGAGCGGGACAGCCGGGATTGCTTGTATTCACCGCAACGGCGCAACTAGCTCCACCGTTCGTTGAGTTCCGCTGAGTCCCCTGTAACATAAGCCCCCAGGATGCACAAGCAATGGTAAAAAACAGGGCTTTTCAAGGGTCAGGTGGAGTCAGGGTAATCCGTCCTCATCGAGGGGTAACAAAGAGCAGTAGACGCGTTTCATACGAGGCCGGGGTACAGTGCCAGCCAAGAGCATCTCCCACAAGGACGCACGCAGAAACGCAAATAACCACTTTACACTCAAACTGAGCGAAGCAGTACGCACGCACCGTCCCAAAAAGCGCAGCGCCTTCAAAACACGCGGAGGTGTGTGCCCGCGCCGTGCGAAAACATTTAGCGGATTTTATTTTACCCACACAATCACAAAACACAGTTAAAAAAAAGTGAGAAACAATCAAATCAATATCCATTCATCATGTGGATGGCGCTCCACCATTTACTTTCACTACACCGCAGGTACCATACCAGGTATTATACCGCACGAGGCCACGTCAAAAACTAGCACCATCTGCACGCAAAAAAAAAACAACCGCTTACACCTACACCGACCTTCTTGACTGTTTTGTCTACGAAAGAAGTACACGTACAGTTACACACTGTTCGCTTTGCCCGTCCCACCCACCTTCCAACCAATCAACGAGGGAGGGCGGGAGACGCAGAGTGCACTCACTGCCTTCTGTTGAACGGGGCGCGGTATTAACATCCAAGTGAAACCGCGCCTGCCTCTGAGTCCGTGCCCCTTCATACGTGATGCATGCCTACGGCCAATGCCCCCCCCCCCCCCCCCCCCCCCCCCCCCCCCCCCCAAGAGTACCCGGAGCTCTGCGCTTTAATCGTTTTGCAGTCACACACGCGTGGACACCCTTCGTAATGCGGCGTGAGCCTTTCGCAATGCAGCACTGTTATGACACTTAATCTTCAACCAATACACCCTTCTTGGGTAGAACCGACCGCTACACGATTTCATCTCGAAACGCTACAATTTTAACGCGTTGAACCGTTCCACGCACCTTGCTGACGAATCCAGCGCACCCCCAAAATGCAAACCTCTCGAACGGCAACATAAAAGTGAAATCCCCAGGGCGTTCAACGAGCGAAGGGACAAGCCGTGTTCGCCCAGGGTATCCCTTTCTCCCAACATCTACCATCTACACAACCCATAACGGTACGCGCGATAAAAACAAAGCCATGTGGCTATCGGTGTATGCATCAAGAACTTCGCCCGACTGCCCCCCCTCCCTCCCCCGCCCCCCCCCGACTCTCGCCGCCAGCGTGAACCTTGAAACACCCTCACCACGAAACCCACAAGTCAAGCCCCAAACAAAATGAAATACCAGTTTGTCCCACTCCCACCAACAGAAACGCCTGCCAGGGGGCACAGAAACAAATACGGACTGCGGCAGAGGCGGTGCAGGTAACATGAAAACCCCGCCGCACATCAGACTACCCCTCCCTCCCCCGCCCGGGAAAGACACGTGAATCGCGCGCGGATCTCACCTCCCAACCACATAAAGCACACACGCCCGCAAAATAAGTTGCCAGGCTAGCGGTAGTTCGTATCTCGGGAGCAAGAAGAAGACGCAACGCAACGAAGCAAAAAAAAAACGAAAAAGAAAATCAACCAGCCTATACCACGCACGCCCTACCCCCCCCCCTTCTCCTATGCCACTGACACCCATCCTACCCGCACACGTAGCCCATCGCTACATGCAGTAAAAGTTGGGCGGCCTTCCAGCCTGGTCCGTAAGATGATCCGAGGGGGTGGGGTACCCCCCTCCACACCTCCACATGCACGCCTTCACGATTGCCCCTCAGTGCTGCGCAACATAAGAAAACTCTCTCCAAATACACCAAAAATTCTGTCAGCCGCTTTTCAAAAAGCAGGCTCCCTTGTCTCTCTCTCACCTTACCCCACCTCTCCGCTAGGCGTGGGCCGCTTTCCGTGTGACATACAGACAAAATTTTGACAATGTCACCCCCACCCCCCCGTTCCTCCTATGCAGACAGCTTGTCCTGTACAAAGCTTGTACTGCAGAAAGCTTGGTACCGCACACAGCCTGTACTGCAGACGATTCCTATTACACTGCTGCAGCTTATATGTAGACAGCTTGTAATGCAGACAAGGTGTACCTGCAGACGCTTCCCTGGTTAGGTAAAGCACCTGCGGTCTACGCCTTCTCCGCTTTTTCGTCGGGACCATCGACCCCTCTCCCCCCGCCCCCGGGTACGCGCGTGTCAGGCCCGCACGGTTCGCGTCCCTCCTCCTCCGCTTTCTCCTCCTCCTCCAATACGTACCTGGTACACCACAACACCCCCCCCCGGCGTGCGGGCGTGGGCGGCGCCGGCGCGAGCATAAAGCAGGCTAAACCGGCAACTTCGACAAGCCCGCTCCTGCCCCCGTCGCCGCCCCCCGTCCCCGCCCCCCCGCCCCGACCCGCCTGGCCACTTCGCCAAAAATGCGCCGCCCACCCTCCATCTAATAACAGTTTCAATTGCCGTCGATGGCTACGACGGACTTGAAGGTTATCCTTGCTCGCGGCGTAGCACGGGTTATCACCGCTAATCTCGGGTGTCGCGCTTTTGGTCAGGTGATGACAGGTCAGGTGATGACAGGTCAGGTTATGGCAGGTCAGGCCGTGACAGGTTAGGTCATGACAGGTCAGATTATGACAGGTCCAAGTCAGATTATGACACGTCAGGTGATGACAGGTCAGGTGATGACAGGTCAGATTATAACAGGTCAGGTCATGACCGGTCAGATCATGACCGATCAGGTTATGACAGGCCAGGCTAGGACACCGGCGCCGTGTCGGAGTCGGGTACGACGAGCGAGTTCAGCTCTTCCCGTAGCGCGGAAATTCTGTCCGAATCTCCGGCGTTCATCTGGCAAGGGTGGAAGAGACGAACGAACCGGGGGAGGGAGGGGGTTCGGGGGGGGGGGGGGATAAGAGGGGACTCGTTTGGGCATCACGAGCGAAGAGTTTTGACCCAGTCGGAGGTTGCGGGAGGACCGTTTGCGGATCGTTCTTTGTAGGTAAAGGGAATACAGTAGGGGCTACGGTTTAAGAGAAAATGTTCAAGAGAAAGTACGTGTTTAAGAGAGGTGAACTGGCTGGCACGACCAAAATCGATTCAAGAGAGAACTGGTCTTATGTCTAGGATTTTCTCTTAAATCGAGCTGCTGGAAATCACACCACAGAGCCATCACACGCATCACACACACAGCTGCAGACATCATGCCCTGCGCAGCGGGCAGTCGCTGCACAGCTGTTCCCGACCACACGCCAGGCCCACAGAAGTTCACAAATCACCAATACAGAGGCGTCTGCGGGCAGTATCTCCAGGACACTTGTGGTGTGGTGGACCCGGTCGGGACCAGCGAGATGCACCGCATTTGCCACACCTGTGCAACCTCCCGCGAGAGTGAGATATGATTTAAGAGAATATTCTCTTATACCGCGGCCAACACAGTATAACGGAAAGCCGTATTCAAGAGGGTTGGCTGGCACGGACCTCTCTTAAACCGTAGCCGCTACTGTACGAATACGATCGTCTCGCGTCGCCAAGGGAGGTGGTGACTACTGCGCGCCGCCAAGAAGCTGGGTTCTGTTCAAAGTTCCGCGGGGCTGTGTCGTGTGTGGATGGGTACAACAACTTCTGTCCCACTGCTGAGCGCTACCGCCTCATAGCAAAAACGGGGCCGGTGCTACGCCATTCCAGGAAGAGTTAACCCTACAGCAGGGGCGGGCGCACACTTGGTGCACATACATACGAGAAATACACGGGAGCACCCAAAGAGTCGACGACACAGCAAACATCAGTCATCGTCTCCTACGGCGCGAAAAGCAAGGCATGCCTTCAAACGCGGAGGCAGTCGCTACAACTGAACGAAATCCAAGCATCCCCCTTGACACATCACCACTGTAATTGCACACCAACGCACGGTCGCGGTGATTCAATTGTAAGAAGACGCACGGCGTGGCGCCCTTTAATACGACTGCGTTCGTGTGCCAGCGCAGAACTTGGCGAGCCCGCCACAGCGGCGGAAAGCTAAAAAAAACGAAAGCAAGATCACGCAGCAAAAAACGAAAGCAAGTAAAAATACTCGTATACACTCGTATACACATTACAAAGTTTTTTCTTCGACGAAAAAAAAAGCTCAAAAGAAGGGGAAATAATATAATAAACAAATCGCTCACCGCACTCTCTAGCTGCTGCCGAATCTTCTGCATCTCAAACTGCGTGTTCATGTCGTCCGACGACGACCGCCTGGTCTTCGCGTCCTTAAGCTTCATCAAGTTAGGGTACAGCTCAGCCACATCCGCCGAATCAAAGGACGACGTCGACGACCCCACCTTCCCCGCCCCTCCCCCGCCCCCCGCCCCCCCGCCGCTCCCACCACCGCCACCACCACTACTGGCCAACAGATCCGCGCGTACAAATATTTTTGTTGACGGGTAACGCAGTGCTAACCCGAGCGCCTCGAACGCGTTGTCCGTTTCCGCAATCTTAGACACCCCAACCCGCGGTCGCCCGTACCCTGAGCCCATCGTGGTGCCCGGAATCGACGGCGACACCGGCGTCTCCCGATCCGAACCCGCCTCCCCAGCTTTTTCGAAACCTTTGTCTGCCGCGGTTGCTGCCGCGGCGGCTGAAGCCGCCGCCGCCGCCGCCGCCCCGCCATCTATCCAGGCTTCCTCCGACTTACCCGACGCCGGGTCGCTGCTGTTGGCAGCGGCAGCGGTAGCGGTGGTGGCTGTGGGGGAAGGGAAGGTCTCGCTGTCTCGCTGGGGCACCTTGGCCATGAGGGTAGCGGAGAAAGGTTCGACGCGGCTGACGTAGACGGTGCTCAGCTGCACGCCGCTGTTCCGGGAGAGGTCCATCAGGTCGCCCAGCGCGTCGCTGGGGAGGTGGCGACATACGTCTATGCCCTGAGGTCGAGGGAGGGAGAGAGAGGGGTACGAGGGCCGAGTTCGGAACTGTTTCAGAGTCCTGCTCCACCGTAGTGGACAAAAAAATACACATATCTCGCCAACCGAGTCATGGAACGCGTGGTTTTCCACACCAAACACCAAGGACAAGATGATAATGTGGCACGAGTTGTGCAACTTGTAGATACATGGTATTCCGCGTGCCCGACGAAACGACCGAAAAAACTTAGCGGGTTTGGGCTTCGACAAGAGACGTGATGCGTGGTTCCGCCATGGCGTACAGCAGGGTAGACTGCACTTGAGCGCCAGACGATCGATGACACAGAATTGTATAAACATCTCCGACAGAAAATCGATGGCGCAGATTGTTGTATACACATCTGCTTTACACGATCGACGGCACAGATATGTACACCCTGCATTCTCTGTTACCCGATCGATAGCAGATATGTACAGCGGGGTTGCGCGGTCGATGGCACTGCTCACCCCTCTACAACAACTTGTTGTTTTTGTATTGACACCCTTAGGCCGTTTCTTATGCAGTCGGATTTGTCAGTCGAAAACGGGCTTTTTCGACTCAACTTTTTTCGACTGAGAATTCCGACTGGCGGATCCAATCGAAAAACTCAACTTTTTCGACTGGACCCTCCAGTCGAAAAACTCGGTCGAAAATGTTTCACACGTGTTTTTTGAACCGATCGCATCGTTCATCCCACCACCAAACACACACCCACACGGCCACACGGCCACACACCCATACCGGGTACCACACTGCAGTATCATACAGCGCGCTGACGCTGGCGTGGCTATCACTGCTGTTGCTTCTCGCAGCAAGTCAGCGTGGCGCATTCCTAGTTCCGCTCGCCAGCAGCGTGTATCACACGACGGCAGCAGCGCGTGGTATCGATCCCATGCTGCCAACAACGGCTGCGCCTGCTATAGCTTTGGCAGCTCTCGGCTGAGTGCAACTCCACGAACGTAGCTTTGGCGGCTTTCTGCTAAGACCAAAGCCACCAACTCGCTGGGACGAGGGTTCGTCGAGCCGATGCTCGCGGAGAAAGCGCGAGAAGCACAGAGCTGCCAATCGATTTCGACTGCTGTACAGCAGTACTCCCGCACACCAACCACCTCTAGGAAGAGCACAAAAACTATAAAATCGACTCGACTGACGATAAGAAGGACCAGAAGATTTCAGTCGAAAAAAATTCCAGTCGAAAAGGGCCGTTTTCGACTGGCGGAATCCGACTGTATAAGAAATGGCCTTATGCGGTTTTCGTGACAAATAACTTGGAATTAAAGTAGGAGCGTCGATTTACATCCCAAGCAGTAACAGGGCTTGACTTATTCCCAACTCTTAAAACGATCCTACGGTAGTCGAACTCCAAGCGTTTCGTCCCAATGTCGGGAGTGCGGCGCTAAAAGGGTTACATCAATCCCTTTGGGACTTGAGACGAAAAAAATCGACAAAAAAACAAAAATGACGATCACAGCATTGACCGCATCAAGTTCAATCCGAGCTGCTGCTGGTGGTGCAAGATATGTTTTCGAACTGCAGCGCAGGAAGCTGTGAGTGAGGCAAGCCGTGAGGCATGGCGACACTAGGGATTGCCTCAACCCCTTTAGAGCCCCCGAATCCCTCCCTATACTAAACCCAAGTAGTTTTGTCCCCAAAAAGAGGTTTCCAGTTGTAAAGGGGTTAAGCTTTTCCTAGCCGTTTGATTACATCGTGCTCGTCGCTTCTTGGTCTGTATACTACAATGAAGAAATAATCGGCTCCCAAAGGGCGAAGCAGCAGGAACATCTAACCGGAAAGAGTGCTGCAGTAACGGAGAAGGGGATACATTACACCGTGTCGCAAGCGTCGACACACCACAACAATACACCAAAAACGAGCGGGGCAAAGTCAAGACGGCCGCTTCAGTGTGCGTCGCACTATTCCACTCGTGAACTCGAAAAAAACGTACCAGGAAATACATTATGGGGGCGGGAGGGAGGAACGGAGGGGGGGGAGAACCACACAAGACCACAAGCAACACACTTGACAAAGAACAAACATACACATCAGCTGCAGTCAGCACGCGAGAGAACCGACAAAAAAACGAACACCCCAGCAGCAGCAAAGCGAGAAAACCGACAAACAACCAACACATAGGCAACAGCACTCGACAGCCCCGTTCACCTGCATCAGCTGGAGTAGCGTCCGCGCCTCCGAGGTCTCCGCCTGCTCCATGTCCAACCCGCCAGACATCGGGTCGTCGGGCGTCACCACCAGCTTGAGGGCTCGCGGCGACTCCTTGCTCGTCATGATGGCAACGAAGCCCTCGGAGCTAACGGTCATGCCCTGCGCACAGAGGAGGAAACGTTTCGGTTTCGGTTTGGATTTCGGTTTCGGTTTCGATTTCAGTTTTGGGTTCGGTTCCGGCTCCGGTTCCGGTTTTGATTTTGGTTTCGGTTCGGTTTTAGTTTCGGTTCGGTTTCGGTTTCGGTTTCGGTTTCGGTTCACGACGGGTTTTGGGATCACTTTTTGTTTTCGTTTTGGTTTCGGGTTCAGATTCGGTTTCGGTTTCGGTTCGGTTCGGTGCTGTTCTAGTTTCGGTTTCGGACCGGGGTTGGGATCGATTTTAGTTTCGGGGTTGGTTTCGGGTTCAGATTCGGTTTCGGTATCGGTTCCAGATTCGGTTTCGGCCAGCGGCAGCCGCCGCAGTAGCAGCAACAGCAGCAGTAGCAGCAGCACAGACAACAAGACCCCACGACCTTCTCCCTTCCACATCAGACCACCAAACGAAAGAGAAATTAAGCAACACCGCCGCCACCACCGCCACTACCCTTGGCCCGTACCTCAAGCTCGACCTCCTCGAACTGCTCCAAGAAGGGCGGCGCGTCATCCTTCTCCGACTCGCTCCCCGACACCTCCCCGACACCGGTAGTATCCCCACCCTTCCCGCCGCCGGCCGTCGCCACATCAGCCTTGTCCTCGCCGCCAAACTCCGCTGCCACCGCCCTCACCGGCGCTGCTGCCGTGTCGGCACCCGCCACCGGCAACGATTCAGTCACCGCGCCCGCTCCAATCGTGGGGATCTCTTCCGAGGTGGACGGGACCGGGGCTTGTCTCACGTCGAGTAAGGAATCTGGCCCCGAGTATCTCTCGCGCGGCGGCTGCTGGTCGTTAAGGCCGTCAGCGCCGCTGGCGGCGGTGGGGGCGGCATCCGCTAGGTCGACGCGCTGATCGTCCGAGCGCCATTCGAGCTCGTCCACTCTAGCTTCCTGCTGCAGTCGTCCACAATAACAGGATTGGGGTGGAGCCCGAACCGGGTAGGCGCCGCGGCCATAGGGATGGACAGGCGTTCCACACAAATGATGCGGCGGTTTTTTCGTTTATTTGGGGATTAGGGATCGCCGTTGGCAATAGAACAAGCGAAGAGGGAGGGAAGGAAGGGGAGGGGGAGGGGGGGGGTGAACAACAGCCAGCAACAAAAACAGAAGGAAAGGCAAGGCAAGGCAAGGCAAGGCAAGGCAAGGCAAGGCAAGGCAAGGCAAGGCAAGGCAAGGCAGCGCAGGGGTGAAGTCCCACCTCGACGGGAGCGCGTGGCGAGCGGTTGACTCCGAGAGGCCTGAGGCCGGCTTCCTCGAGGACTTCCTTCATCATCAACACAGTCCGCTGGACGTCTGTGCTCGACACCTGCGGCCAAACGAAAAAAAAAACGAACGAAGGAGAAAACGAACGATTTTTTGCGTTCATAAGTAAATACGCACTGCGCATTGCCGGAATGATAATGTAATCAAATTTACTGGGGGGGAATTTAACGTAATTACAGTATTGTGTTAAATACCGTAGGGGTCCCCCGGTAAGTCGGTGGTGTGGTGTGCCAGAGCAGCATAACCGCCTTATCGAGGGAAGCCGCACTATTAATTCCAGGTTATGAGTGCCATTCCCCAGTCGTTTAGCGTCAAGCAATTTTGACCTCCTTATATGGGGGTACCGCCTTATAGGGGGACCCCTACTGTTTCAACTGTACATAAATTCATACAGGTATATCTCTTTTAGGGGGGGGGGAGGGGGGGCGGGGGCGGAAATGAATGAATTTAGCAAAGAGGAACGCAACACCACCATACTGAACAAACGGAATACATAAATACTCAAAGCGCGTGTCGTCGATGAGGTTCGACGACCGCCCGGCCGGAAATCGAGAAATAAAAACAAAAAACAAACAGGGAAGGGACGAAAAAAGAAATAAAAGAGAGAACGGAAACAAAAACAAGGAGGGGACGAAACAAAAAGAAACAGACTGAAACAGAGAGAGAGGAAGTGAAAAAGAAAAAAAGAAGCGAGGAATACAAAAAATAAAATACCAAAAAATAGAGATACAAACATTCAGGCACAACGAGGAAACAAACAGGCAAAAAAACGACCGTAGAGGCTTGTGGCGAGCACAACCATTGTGCTCACACGTGGGGGATTGACGCCAACGCTGGTAAACTGGATATTTTCGCCGCGGCGTCACGGCGTCTTCGAAATTTAGCCGAAAAAAATCGGTTGACCGCGGAGTGAGGGTTGATTGAAAGCAGGTTTTGCCCCGTTAACATGGCGTTGTCCACAAGGGGGAGGGGGGAGGTGGACAGAATCCTAGTTGGCAACACCGACCATATAATACCATGTCACTGCTGTGCGCGTCGTCGATTCCACACATAGACGACGTTTTCGGTACTACGGCCACGTGCATGCTGTACAATATAGAGCAATAGAGACATTCAGCGCCAACGAGAAAAACACACACCGTGCCGACAAGGCAACACACAAGGACAAAGAAAAGAAAAAACGAAACGAAACCGAGCTGTAAGGTACATGCTGTGCCTCAAACACAACACGAATCACATCCACAGCGTGTAAATTGTATTCACTGGTAGGTGTCCGGGTCGGGATGGGTTCACGGGTGGGTTCGCATGGTGACAGCACCGGAGGGGTACAAGTAGACACCAAGAAGAATGTAGAAGAGCGCAGATTTAACATACCAAGACATACAATATGAATGAGTAGGGACCTCCCGAGGTCCATACAATGTCTCCCCGGGAGAAACACCCCTGCTATATCTACGAACTACCAGACGGTTCCGCAACGATCTCTACGCCTCGTACCATCGACATGTCCCCCCCAAGCATCGCCCACCTGAGAATGGGTGACGAAACGGATTACACCTTGCATGATAGCCATGCCCAGCACGCCCTTCTCCCTGAGGCGGTCACACACCACAGACGCCGTCACGCCCTCATTGGTCAGATCTGGCCCCACGGTTACCAAGACGATGTTCGTCTGCACCGAGGAGGGGTCCACCCCAAACGCATCCGGCATCCCCAGGTCGTGCAAACCCTGTTTCGAAGTGTTTTTGGTCCGTGCCGGCCGTGAGAAAATCAGAAAAAACACCACCAAAACGAGGATCAGACTCGTGACTTGGTTGTTCAAACAATTTACGAAAAAAACAAAAACTGACTCGAGTGTCTACTGTATAGGTTGATCATGACTGGAGCCAACGCAAAACCCATAACTATTCCTACTAGTTCCTACTACAGTAGTAGCGTCATCGCTTGGGGAGCGAACGATCGCTCTCACAATGGAGATATAGCATTACACAGACTAGGCTATACACTTGTTTGTGGCTATACACCTGTTTGTGCTGGTCGGTGTTACTCTGCCGAGCTCCTTGCACGGTGGCTAACTGCTTCTTTAGTGTTTACAAGAGTGTCGTCTCCCTGTTCAACTTGCGACAAATACCCCCCGGCATTTCACGTCAGCCACACCCCGAAGGGGAAAGCTGTAGTATACCAGGTATACACGACGTGCAACACGCACGGTAACACGCCCCCCACGCACGACTTTCCAAGCCGATTTGGTTTACTCCACAACGCGGAGACACATGCCCCCCCGGCTTGTGCATAATAACCCTATCCACTACCGAAGATACGGTGGCGTTTTCTTATTGCGGGCGATCCGAAAGGAACAACCCCTCGATTAGTTGACTATGCGTCGACGGCTGATGCTACACCTGTTTCATCATGTGCATGCTGTACATACCCACAGACCTCGACAAGCTCTTCCCAAAGCCGCCTCCTTTGTCGCGTGCGGCCCCCTGGTTTCGAGAAAAAAGTCGGCTCTGACGCCCGTCCCTGGGGGTGTGCTATCTTGTGTTTTATGCGGTTAGCTACGCGCTGCCATAGGTGCTTGTCCCGGTGCGTTCCGACCCCTTGCGAAGTCCTCTCTCGGCGATGGCCCAGAATTCACGCAAAGCAAAACCAAAACCAAGAACAGGCGCACTACCTTCCAACTAATGCAAAGACAAACAAAAAAGACGTCCCCCCCCAAAAAAACACTTTCCAAGTGCTACGAACAAAGAAAAACTTCGACGTAACAACGAAGAAACAATGAAAAAGAGCTGAACGAAAATAGTCCCAAGAAAAAAGAAATGGTGAACGACACCTCCCCCAGCCACGCCCACCTGCGCGAGCCGTCCTGCGTTTGTGTGGTCTTCCCCTATCCGGGGCAGCTGCTTCCGGAGCCCCTCTAGGGCCGCCGCTGCCACCACCCCCGATTGCCGCATGCCTCCGCCGAGGGCTTTCCGCACACGCATCGCTCGGCTGATGAAGTCAGCAGACCCAACCACGGCTGAACCCACTGGCGCGCCCAGCCCTGACGCACGCAATGACCGAGAAAATATCACGTACAAACAACCCAACGGGGGAGGGGGGGGGGGTATTAATTTCATGCATCGCCGTATTCTTAGACCATAGACCTTCGCATCCGTACAATGCCGGGACGGAGCACGTCGGGTGTTCACCGACCAGGCAGACATCGTGCTCGCCATGCGCGAAGCGCCGTTAGGTGTTCGGCGAGCCGCATGTAGGGCGAACTGCATCCTAAAAATAACCACCTGTGAGGCGAACTTCCGCACGAGTACTTTCTTGAATATCGGATGACAGCTCCGAGTACATCAACTTGGTTTCTGGTTTGGCCACTTCCAGAGACAGCAAATAGTTCCGGTGCGAAGTCGCTAAGTCGGCGTGCTTGATGGAAGATATTCGATTGTATATTCGTGAAAGGGGAGGCGGGGGGTTGCGGCGTTAAGGGGTCGTGATGATGCACATTTGCAGAAAAAATCCTAATCAAAGACAAGAATAACCCCACCACATGAAAACAACAAAAAACAGTACCAGCACGTAAACTCTTTGTCTAAAATTGTCATGGCGTTTACATTGACCGGGAGAAAAATCACGTTCCTTTTCTGCCAGATGTATTCAACAGTGTTGCGGGGGCATCAATGCTTTGTCCTGGGCGGGGCAAGGCCTCCTTGCCACACCCGCCCGCCAGGCTTGGGCTTTTGCTTGGTTGCGAGCGTACCCGACTGCCGCCGCAGACGCGGCGAGGGTTTCCCAACATGGTGCACGGATGGTTGCATACTATCAGTTCGCAGAGTGAATGTGGAGCGAAAAAAAAGTTGCCCTCGTTGGTAAAATCTCTGTTGATAACCCAACTAACAACGGCTGTTATTTGGCTGGATATCACGGCTAGTTACTAGTTACCGGTAGCTATATTACTTACTACCCGGGTGGGGGAGGCCAACCAGCTAACTTAGTCTTCATTGACAAAGCAGTGCTATCAATAGCCGAGCCACAAACGTGCTGGCCAAAAAAGCTACACGATGAACCCCGCAAACTAACCGCGCACAACTGTAACCGGTCCACGTGAACCGGTCAGCGTCACCCGTCACACAGCGTGTCCACCCCAAGCCTAGCCAAGCCCTTCCCCACGGAAGGCGCCGACGGAGCCACTCGCACCACCGCCGCCACAGACACGCCTCCAATCGGGCCGCGCCAAACTAATAACTATCTGCAACGTTCCTCTTCAGATGCTGTTGGCTTGAAACCCCGGGGGGGTGCCGTAAGTTGAAAACGTGGACAAAACTCTGGTAAAAACAAAACAAAAACTACAAGCAACCGCGCAAGTAACCCGGCAGAGTAACACCGACCAGCCCAAAACGAGTCTACAGCTTAGCCTACAGTCGGCGATTTCCAGTCTACAGACAGCTCACAGCCCCCGCAACTCACCCTTGGAGTAGCAAACAGACACGCTGTCCACGCCGGCCGTAATCCGGGACAGCGGAACGTTGGAGGAAGCCGCCGCGTTCCATATCCGCGCGCCGTCCATGTGCACCCTCAGGCCTTCCTCCTGTTTTTTTTTTTTCCCAGAAACAACAAAAAAAACAGAATACAACAACTTTTACACTGACGATAGACGCCTGCTACGATTAAGCTATTATTAATAAGGTATACCTTTTTTTGGCGAAAACGCCGTTTTGAATGACGGGGGGGGGTGCTTTTTGACCCAAAATCGTCGGAATTTCGCTCTGTTTCTGCACGATTTTCAATACATACCTAGGCCATGGGATTGCTCATCCGGCGGCACTTTCAGTTTTCTCCAAATCAGATCTTGGAGGGGTCTGTCTTAAGGCTTCTCAAGCGGGAAACCTCAGACAAGAAAAAAAAGGTGCAGCTCTACCGTGGCAGGCGTCGATAACGGTACTGCAGTCATAGTAGCTAGAAAGAGACCAACAGCGATAAGATGACGACAACGACAACGAAGCGATAACGATATCAGCAAGCAACAGGACCACGACAGCCGAAAAGAAACCGACAACGATAGCGTGATACCGAATGCGACGACGACCGCGCAACTGCGACAGAAAAACAGACACCTGCGAAACAGATTACCAGAGACAGGCAAGAAACCGACCCGGACCGAGAAGAGCCGGGGCAAAGGGAGGGAAGTCGGACATAGGACGAGGAGAAAACGGGCCCGGCCGTCAAGTGCCGGTGAAACGGGAAGGGAGCCGGACAAAATAAAGCGTGAGGGCGCGCTGAAATGCTGCGACTGGAACGCCACCCCGCCGACAACCTCCTGCAGACTCTGCTACTGATAGTGGCTGAACCGCGTGCCTGAAGACAATGTTCGGCTGGCTCTTGTCAGCTACGTTATCGCGCGTCGTCGGAGACAATATTGACCCACCACGGTATACGAAAACAAAACAGGGGGGTGGGGGGGCGACACGACCACGTCTTCAAGCGTTGGTGGCGGGCTACACACGCACACGCACGGAGAGCGGAGTCCTGGTCGCGCACGCAATAACGCACCTGCGCGAGATCTGCAAGATTGTCGAGGTACTCGATGGGAAGTACTTTTCCCCCGCACTGCGCTTGGGTGTTCTCGATCGACACCAGGCGAGACACGGGGAAGCAAGGGTTGTTGCCCCTCACAGCCGCTGCGATCTGAAAGAGGCATTGGCACGAGGAGGGGGCGGGGGTGCGGTGCACACTCGTTTAGTCTTCGGGAAAGATGCAGCAAAGGAAGTTGTCGCTATCATTTTTTCAATAACAAACAAGGACACTTGATACCTGGTACATAAATGGGGGGGGGGGTACTTATTGGTTGCTTCCCTTGGTCATTTGGCCATGGACCACGCATCCCTTTCGAGACGGAGCACCGTTCCTACTTCTAACAGAGACATCTCCAACCTTTGGGCGCTCAGTACGTTTCTTCCATATACCAGTATCTGCTATTTTTTTTTCTTTATCTTACCTCTTTGCTCTTTGGTCGTCTGTTGCCACCATCCATCTCCTAGGATACGCGATCGTTTTCGCGCTGCTATCTAACGAATCAAACCTCTCTACGCCACTTGCGCCTATTTTCCTCATCTCTTCGTATAACAAATTCCGTTCCTCCTTGTACAGTCCACATTCACCCACTGCGGCGTGGGTTCTACTCTCGCCTGCGTTGCCACAAGGGCAGCTATGTTTGCCTTCTTCCTCCTCCACACCACTACTGGTGTGTTTCTTTTCTTCTTTCTGGCAGGTCCAGGTGCCTTACACAATAAAGGGGGGGGGGGGAACCACAGGCCCTTTCTCGGTGGAAACAAGGAGAGGAGGGGGTAGAGACAAGAGGTAGATGCTCTAGAAAGATACACATACATATGGATATAGGTGGAACATATAGGCAGCGATACATACCGGTAGATCCTCGAACTAATCATATCCATCCCCCCCTCATCCCACAGGCGGACACACCATCGACACCAGGTACACCCAATAATAGAGAAAAGCGCTAGTTAATGGATTGTAACAATAATACACCATCAACTGTAGACAGAAAAAAAACACGGCACGAAGCACTCCGCACCGCTCCGAGGTCAATGGTGCCGTCGGGAAGGTTCGGGAGGGGCCTGTAACCGACGCCTCCGAATTGCGCCGCGTTCGCCTGTTCCCAGAGGAACGCGTGAGACCTGCATCCACGACACGAAACGAAAAGCAAGAGCGTGGACCAGGACGGGGGGGGGGGGTTCTCAGTTTGGGCATGGCCGTAGTCGTATGACCATAGACCCTTGCATCCCTACTATGCCGGGACGGAGCACGTCGGCTTTTCACCAACCAGGCAGACATTGCTTGCACCAAGCGCGAAGCGCCGTGAGGTGTTTGGTGAGTCGCATGAAGGGTGAACTTCATCCTTCCAAGAAAAGCTCGTAAGAGACTTCGGCACCTTGTGCCTACTTTCTTGCTTATGGACGACAGCGCCAATGAGTTAGAATTTGTTTTCTGGTGTGGCCACTCCAGAGACAGCAATGGGCATTACTATGTAGCCGCCTCGTGGGTGCCTTACCATATTCACACTACGTGATGCGATCATTCCTCTTGTGCGGAGTTAGGGTTTTCCCCGCACAATATGATATACCAGGTACTCGGTAACCATCATGGTGACCGCAAAAAAAAAAACAGAAACAAGAAAAAACGGTACTCTGTTTGTCTAGCTCACGCAGTGACTGGCATGTTTTACATCGTCGTTGCCTACCAACGCCAACCCCAATACACATATAATGTTTCACAGCGTCGGAGTCAACCGAGGCTAACTATCCGTTTCCCCCCGGGGGGGGGGGGGGGGTATCGCTTCGTTACCATGGTGCTAGGTGTACTATATATATGGGTAGCAAAACCTCATAAAATCACAAAAGAGTGTTCCAATAAGGTGGGACTACTTGAAATCGCTGGCGGGGTTTGCGAGCACCCCCCCCCCCCCCCCCGCCACCGTCCGGGAAAATGTGAACCGTGACAGACAGGCTGGCTCGGCGTACGAGGGAGCGGTGGCAGCAGCATAGGAGACGAGGCAACAAGCACCAAGCAAGTACCAAGCGCAGGCAGACAACGAAACAAGCGACTCACGCTTCGGTTCGAGAAAATAAAGACATTTCGACACGTCGAGTTTCGGCCATTATGGCTTGGGAGCGTGAGCAGGGTCGACGGTCGAAGCGAGGGCTGAAGCGCAAGCACCTCGTCAAAGAAAAGGCGGGGACGAAAAGCACACCCCCGCCCCCCAAAAAACCGAAAAACGACTCAACCGCTGCCTGCCCTCGTCTGAGCAAAAATAAGGAGCAAAACCAGCAGCAAAGCAAAGGCAAGCAGTAAAGCAAGAAGCCAAGCAAAACAAGCAAAACAAGCCACAAAACAAGCAAAACAAGCAAACAGTTGAGCAAGCAGCAAAAGCAAGACGCAAAAACAAACAAGCAGCAAAAAACAAGAAGTAAAGCGAGCAACAAAAGCAAACAGTAAAGCAAGAAGCAAAGGCAAGCAGCAAAAGCAAGCGAGCAGCAAAAGCAGCAAAAGCAAGCAGCAAAGGCAAGCAGCAAAACCGGCAAAAAGCAACCAGTAAGAAGCAAAAAGCAAGCAGCAAAAGCAACCGTCTCGCCCTTTTCTTCAAAACGTACTCACTGGTCGCCCAGGATCATCTCCGAGCCTCTCTGAGAACACCAGACAAGGTGTGCGATTAGATTCGCCATGGTGCCGGAGGGTACAAATAATGCCGCCTCCTTTCCGAGCAACTCCGCTGTCTCAAACTCCAGCCTCTTCACCGTTGGGTCTTCACCCAGAACGTCGTCGCCCACCTCCGCCTTTCAATCCGCCGCCGAGCACAAAAAAACAGTACCAGGTATCAAGCGCTACAGCAGTACAAGTAGAGCTTTTAAGACGGAGATGCAAACCCTGTCTAAGCTATCCATCCGCAAACCATCCACCATACATACGATAGAGCAGTATAGTGGAAACTACAGCAATACACTTATAGATATATATGATGTTGGATCTACCTCAAAATGCCCCAACTTGAGCAAAAATTCCAACACCAACCATTGTAGTGGAGAAAAACAAAATATTTACGAATAGACTATATATTTTCAACCACGAGAATAGGACCCCTCCCATTGAGAAAAAACTCACCCACACAGCATATTACAGGTACCAACAGCGCAGGTTGCAAAGATGAGTATTGACCCGAAGCTCGTCGAACTAACGGCTGACGTCTTTAAAATATTGATATAAAATAACTACTTGAGGCGGAGGCGCCATCGCTAGGTGGATCACACAAATATTGGGAGCATCGCCAGCAGAAGTGTGTGGGGGGGGTACCCATCTCCTGCATTACCGTAGTCTGCCAAGACCATTAATCCTCGCATCCGCACAATACCGAGACGGAGAACGTTGGGTTTTCACCCACCATGCAGACATCGCGTGCACCAAGCGCGAAGCACCATGGGGTGTTCGCCGAGTCGCATGAAGGGTGAGCTGCATCCTACTTACAACCACTTGTGAGGCGGAGGACTTCCGCACCTTGTGCGTACTTTCTTGCATACGATATCGGACGTCAGCTTGTAATTAACTAGTTTGTTTATTACCCCGTAGTGAGACTAGTACTTGTTCCCCGAAGGTGCCGACT
Organism: Undaria pinnatifida; assembly: GCA_012845835.1. Lineage (NCBI taxonomy): Eukaryota > Phaeophyceae > Laminariales > Alariaceae > Undaria > Undaria pinnatifida. Next base: position 3,621,624 of record JABAKD010000020.1, read on the forward strand.
ATCCGACCTATTGGGTTTCCATACTTGTAGGAAGCATAGTTTAACGTGGGATGCATGTTTTCTGTTGGGTGTCCCCGGGGAAGCTACTATTATGGTGCGCTTCGCTCACCTGACCTTAGTCGGCTGGCCATCAAGCTTCGACAGCCAACTTGCCCTAATGGCCAGCCGACTAAGTCAGCTAGTCGGCTAACGGCGCGAACCGAACCGATTATTAATACCTGGTAGTTTTTTGTCGACAATGGTTGCCGACTCACAGCTCTATAAACCGACGACAGGCTACACAGAAAGGGTGAATCGAGCAATGCGCGTGTTTGGAACATGCGCGAATAACAAGCCCGTACAACGGCTAGCGACAACCTGAGCGACTACACAGGGTGTCAACCAAGGGGCTGTAGATGCATATGTGGCCACGTTCCCGTCGACCAAGCCGACCTCCAAGAAGGTACACAGGGTCAACAGGATGATGTTAATCAATCTGTGCATGTGGCGGACCGAGCAACTTATCCACCCTGGTCCACCTGCTGTCCAATTTTTGCTGAAACAGAGTAGTCAGTTAATAGTTGCACCCAAACGAAACATTAACATTTGCCCACAATACCGAGTGCAGCAGCGCAGTAGACGCAAAGAGCCAGGCGTAATGCAGTCTATAAACGAGTGGCAAAATAATATCACGATGAACCAGACGAGCCACGCGCGGTAGAGTGATGCCATAACAAGTGGCAGCGGTAGCAGCAGCAGCGCAGTCGAGAGCGAAGGTCCTCGGCACGCAACGAGGACACGAGGATGCCTCGTCAATGATTTAACGTGCAAGGGCCACGTCAACGCTGCGAGGCTTTATATCCCGCCGCAGGCCGAGCAGACCACACGAATGCATGAAACCCCACCGCACCGCACCCAGTTAGGTGACCGGTTGAACCAGCACAGCTGGGAGGGAAGGAGAGGAGTGGGGGATTTCCTCGAAGTTCGGGTGGCAAAGAGATAAACGCGAGTCGGATCCATGAGCTGCCCTCATTTCTGTTTCGCACACAAACACAACAACACCCAGCCTATCAACATGCAGCGCGAGCACACACAGCTCAGCACAGAGCGATGCTTTCCTATTATAAATAATAGTACCAGGTACCAGGTATGTTTTCCTCCAAGCTGGTACGTACAAGGTATCTAGACTACTTGAGCGGTTTTAGCTGGTACCAGATAAGATGGAAAGCCACACTGTTTTTCAGTTGTTTTACGACGCTTTCAGTTCGGAACCTACCTTCTGCATAGCCTTGCGCATGCCTCCCGTCGGCGGCGTGACGGTGTCGCTCCTGAGGTCAATCGTCGACCGCTGCGGCCACAACCCCCGCCTCTCGCTCATCATATGTACCTCCCCCACCCTCTCACGCCTGCCATTCTTCCTTTCGACCCTTTGAGTTCCCCCCCCTAGAGGCGGCTGCACGAAAGCTACGGCGTTGGAGGAGAACAAGGATGCTACAGCAGCAGCAGCGCTGACTCCAAGCCACGTGCACCTCAAAAATGGCACGCTCCCCCGGCGTGACGATGTTGTTGGGTCCGGTGCAGATTGTGTATAAGCGCTTCTGCTACGGCATCGTCGTCGGCTTGCGCCGGTCATCTTGCCTGGGAATGGCAGGTTGGGACAAGGTCCGTGAAAACAGTTTTGAACTTCTGCAAACAATCCACAACGCGCGGCTTGCCGTCAAAAGAGCCTGGCGCAGCTCACCAGCCCGTGCGCCGGCACTGTATCATCCCCGTATCCCCGGTATATTTTTAAAATTTTCGGCCTTCCGGCCATTACTAAACTTTCCATTTTGAACAACCAACACCCTGTCGCCTGTCGAGCTCGGAGAGGTACGAGTACATACTAGTACACACCCGGCCGGATCACGAGACCCCCTGCGGCGACAGAAACACACACGTTTGTATCAGGCTGATGTATAGAGGGACTTAGGGTTGATGGCGCCATCGAACTCGAGGCGAAGGCGGGACGTGAAAACACAGGACAGAGAAAATAGCCTATCTCCGCTCGACAAGGACCATTTGAAGCAGAGATGCCTCGAGAGAGTGCGCAGCGAACGGAGACGCCTCGTCGCACGCATGAGAGAACGACGAGCACTGGGAGGAGAAGAGTTCGCGAATGACGAGATTGCCGCCGCGAATCCACTCGAAGCCGACGCTGCCTCCGCTGGCGCAAGAAATCGCTCGTCACCTCTAGGCTGCTCCCTCTCGTCTGCGAGAGAGATACTAAAACTAGGCTTGAACGAGCTAGCGGGAGGCAATACACGAAGTCGCGGAGACGGAGCAACGGCGGCAGACTCGGACCGAACCGGCGAGCAGGATCCCTCGTGGGGGATCTCGCGGGTGCTAGACCCACCAAGAAGCACGCTCCCCGTGTCCCACGACAAGCCGCAAGACGAGTGGCACGGCGAATCACAGGGCGAGCCACAGCAGTCGCACCTCACCGCGATCGAGGAAGAAACGGCCTACATGAACGCATGCTCCGGCGGACGATATACGCGTACACCGCAACGTCCCGGAGCAGGGGGTGGGAGGGCTGGCACCCCTTCTAGCGCCCACGGCCGCCCTCCGTTCACGCCAGTGTCGAGCATATTCCGCGGAGAATACCAAAATTTCCCAGGAGGGGTAGAAAACGGCGAGCACGCTCCTGATAAGGGCGGGGTGGCGGATGAGTCGCAGCCGACACCTATGGTTGATGGGGACGACGGGTGGGATGGCGGTATCGAAAACTCTGACGCGGCGCGCTTGCTGTCGCCTGAGGAATACCTGGAGATGATGCAGTACATCGAGGAGCGTTGTAGGGAGGAGGACTTGCGAGCGGAGGCGGAGGTGAGCTACTACACTCGTCGACCGTCTGCGCTGGTTCTGCGTGCTTCGGGGATGTCGAGGCTTTACCGTTGTCATGGTGTGATATCGTCGTCCCAAGGTCGTATTCGGCCTTGAAACAACGACGAATAAACGAGCGGCCGGCGTATCACGCAGCTTGTAACGATGAGTATGGACCCTAGATTTATCGAACTCACAGCTGACGTGTTGAGATTTTTTTTTTAAAGTGACGACGACGAGTACAGCATTAGCCACACGAAGGGACGCCGGCTACAGCGTTAGGGTGCGCGAATATTAGTGTAGAATACTATTGTAGGACACGCGCGTAGCTTGTACTTAGAACGCGCTTCGTACTTGCGTACTTACCATTGTCAAATGTATGGGTCCTACCGGCGTCCCGGGGGTATCCGGAGTATGTCATGGGACTGAGAAGATGTATTCTGTGATATTTGACGCTTCGGAAGGGTTATGACACCGTCTCGTGGGCAAGCACTGTCTGGGTTACGCCTCCTCTTGCTCTTTGGACGAAGGTATTACTTGAAGTCTTCGTTAGTTCTATTCTGGCTTGCGCGGACGTTTTTCCCTGTTCGCCTCTAGCTCTTTGAACGACAGCAGCGTGATGTTAATAGAACTTACAGCAGTAATCGTTGCTGCTATTCAGGCCCGCGCAGAATTTTGCGTGAGAAGGCGCGACGTGTAATATTGTATGTATCAGCTTTCTTGCGGCTGCGATATCCGCCTGCGCCCTCAACAGCAGTATCGTGTTGTTGGAGTAGCAGTATGGTGTTGTTGGAAGGTGCTTGTTATACACCTGTTCCGTTTGGTTCACGTCCTCGTATGATACGTGCTCTACTGCCAAAAACAACAAACTAATACCGGTGCCTGGTGAAGAGGCTGCTGGGCCAAACCTGGTTGTTAATATAATTCCTCCCCCCCCCCCCCCTCCAACGCCCCCTCTTTTCCGACCACCTGCACGATCGCCTATACCTAGCACCACGCGTATATCAAGCTGCTACATATCTTTGATCTCACAGCCGAAGTGTATTTGAATATTATTTGTGACCTAAACCTCCTCAAAAATCTTCCCCCCCCCCCCCCCCCCCCCCCTCTTGCTCTCCCTTACTCAAACGCCCCACCAAATATCGAAATCCGCCACATTAATAAACACTTCACGCACATGATATCACCTCATTATCTTTCGAAAGCCATCCATGCCGCTGTGTCCCCCCCCCCCCCCCGCCTCGAACGCCCCCTTTTTCCCCATCACCCGCACCATCGCCTAGACCTAGCACCACACGTATAACAAACCCCTCACCTAAAGCCCTTCCTCCCCCCCCCCACACCCCCCACCTCCCCCCCAACCCATCCCAACCCCACCCCCTCGAACACTCCACCTTCTCTTTACTCACTGATTGTACGACTTACCCCAGGATATACATGATAAACTGATGTATTATTTCCAAAACCGTCACATTTATCCCCTCAAAATAATGTATAGTTTCCAGGCACATATTGAGCTGCCCCCCACGCCCCCCCCCCCCCCCCCCCGCCCCAACCCCCCCCCCCCCCGCCCCCAATAATATACTGGTGCCAAATCCGTCAGATTTATCCCCTCGAAAGGATTTATAGCTTACATGCACAAATTGCCCCCTTCCCCCCCCCCCCCCCCTCCAAACCCGCTCGCTTTTGATCAAAACCAGGCCCCCGCGTCCTTCAAAACTCCGCCCCACCCCCCTCACCGGTTATTCGACTTACAAGATTCACTTGATAAAAGGATACATTTCCCTTCACAGCTGTCAGATTTTGTCCCCCTCAGAAACGGGTTTTATAGTTTCCGCGCACAGACTGACTAAAATCATCCTGTTGACCCTGATAGCTACACTGTAGTTGTAAGGGGAGTCGCCGACCTATATCCTTAATGAGGACACACAACTCGTAATGCGCGCGATCGGAGTATCACACACAGCTTGCAAAGATGAGTTTCGACGAAATCTTCGATCTCACAGCTGGAGTGTATTTTCATTTTTTATAATATATTACGTTTCCCTCCACAGCTGTCAGATTTTGTCCCCCTCAGAAACGGCTTTTATAGTTTCCGCGCACAGACTGACTAACATCACCCTGTTGCCCCTGATAGCTACACTGTAGTTGTAAGGGGAGTCGCCGACCTATATGCTTAATGAGGACACACAACTCGTAATACGCGCGATCGGAGTATCACACACAGCTTGCAAAGATGAGTTTCGACGAAACCTTCGATCTCACAGCTGGAGTGTATTTTCATTTTTTATAATATATTACCGCGCAATCGCCTAAAACGGTGTAAGAATGGATCAGATCTTGTTGGTGACTAGGCAAGAAATCATGCAATCGCCAACATCGACGAACGCGTTATATCCGTTTTTTTTTTTTTTTTTTTTCCATTTGACATCTGACTATGTGTAGCGCTTCTTCCAACCATACCGTCCACATTTGAAAGGAAATCCATAATCCATTGACTGCAGACGTGGAAGATGATGTGCATAGATAGTGGGCCAAACCTGTAAAATTTAGAAATGTGTCGTCAGTGGCCTCGGGAGAAGGCCTCCTGACTAGAGGTTGGACCCTATTGGGACCGGACGGGTCCTACGCGTGTGACGGATAGCGTCCGACCTCTGAACGGTAGCACTCGGTCCCTGATCCCGAGCTACCGTACTCGGCCAAGAGTCCAGGATCTTGAGGCGATCTGTTCTTGTCTTCACCCGTGCTGTTGCGGGTTTGGCCCACGGGGTTTCATACGTGAATCAGGCCGTTAACCATGCCCGCCATTGGGTCGTCGAGGACGGTGGCAGGCCCAACAATCAACAAACGTTGTGCTACCAATGAAGCACTCCGGTTACGTGACTGCTTTTTTTGTTCATCATAAACTAAGTGTGGTCTTTTTTGTGTAGTGTGGGTGAGAGGAAATATTACACTGGCGAATTTTGTTAAACCGCCCCCAAAAAATCACCGTCTGTGTGCTGGTCGTGCATTTGTAGTATGTGAGTTGATCCGGCCATTGATCTTCGCGGCACTGCTTCGGTTCGTTGGAAAGGTTCTCCAGGAGTACGAGCTCACGAAGAAGTTGGAGGAGGAGGCGGTGGAGTCTGCGATCTCGTTGGGCCTCGATTTGGACGAGAACGGCCAGGTCAGCGTTGCATTTCACCTTTCAAATCCCCAGCGATGTTCAGACGGTGCCGAGAAAAGACAAAAATGTGAAACAGCAAGGTTCATGGAAATTCGCTACTATGATAAGCGAAGCTCGACTCCACCAATTCCATCGAAAGCCACTGCTGTCTGAAACCGTCAGTTGCTGTAGAAAGTTGAGCTGCACCCGAGCTGGTTGAAATACAGCCTTTGTGCTGGTGATGATAAGGGAGACCTTAACCAAAGAAAGAACGATAGGATACTGGTCCCTGGTATATGATAGCGCAGGTAGTGCAGCTGAAGATACTGAAGGTAGGCGCAGGAGGATTGAGTTCCATTGATCCCTACACAGCAAAGGTGACCCATAAAGTTAAGAAGATTCACATGAGTGCGATTATGAAAAAGCGGGGCTTGAACTGCGGCAGTAAAACGTGACCGACAAGCAAATGGTTAGTGTCATCTTCGGGCTGGGTAAAAACTGTCAATCTTTGAAATTAACGCAACTAGCCTGCGCTCGCGGTCGAAAAACGTCTCACCTCGAGCTTGGCTTCTTCAACGAATGGCCGAAAGACTATACACGCCAATGGTATCACCGTTAACGCTGATCTATCTGGTCTCCGCATCTCGCGTACAACGTGGCGTTAGCAGGACAACGCGGTGCTGTGCCCCGTGTGCAAGCGGGACTACCTTCTACAGGCTGGTCCGCCGTCGGCTTCGATAGTCTGCGCTTGCGGCTTCCGGTTAGACACCGCCGGCGACCGCCTCGGCTTGGAGCATCTTCGAACCCAGTTAGCGGAGACGTACGACCAGCACAGGTGACTTAAACACGCCCGAAGGTCTCGCCATATACCACGAAGTCGACACTTCTGCGTCACCTCGAACGAGCAGAGCGTTCGCAATTTTGTGGGCAGGTGATTTTCTTGAGCACTGAACGTAAAGAGGAATGTGGAATCGCGGGTTTATCCGGCATGCGATATCACGCTGAGGTCCAGCTGACTCCCCCCCACCACGCTGCTCGCGTCGTTGTCCCCTGCCTGCGGCTTCCTATTTTGCCTCTTTTCTGTCGCCCCGGTCGGAGTCAGTGCTGCTTGCAGCGCTGAGCCGAGATTTTTAGTGGAGGGTGAACAAGGTTTAGATGTGCTTTGGAGCTCGTGCGATGGGTGTGGCTTCACTAGAGTGGTGCTGTGATGTATTTCACCGCAAGGAGCACCCCGGCGATTTCACGTTACAGTAATTGTCAAGTCTGGTCGTGCTTGCTACGTCGAGGCACTCTGTATAGATTATTTCATGTCCCTGGACGACTATTAATAGCAAGAAGCACTGGACGTCACGGATTGGCTAAAGCGTCTTGTCACAGTCTGCGTTGAGCAGCCGTGATCTCCGTCCTGAGAGAGAGTCGGCTGAAGGCCGCTTTGGTTGGTAGACGTTGCGTGGACGGGGTTTGGTCATCATGTTGCATGAGGAGATATTTACAGTTCCCTCAAAAACTGAAAGGTCGGTGCCGACGTTTCCGGTCTCAAGAAAAGGCCTCGGCTGAGCCGCGAACCACCGCAGCGTTGAAAAATAGTCGATTAGGGGGGTTCGCCGGGGACACTTGAAACAATTCCCGTATAGCCAGGTATGCTTGACAGAGCGCAAGGGCGCAAGAGTCAGCGTTGCGCGCGTAGAGCTGTCACTGGTCCTCCTGAATACACTGGTCACTAGCACTTGAGAAAGCTCGTTTCTTGAGGTCGCGGCCTGTAACAACTGCTGCCTCCCCAGGCTCACCAGCGGGGGAAAGAAAAAAACAAGCAACTGAGAGATACGCTTTCTTGAACGACACCACACAAAACAAAACAAAGTGCACAACGGAGGGGCACCTTCATGGGGTGATGGTGTCTGCAACGAGAGCCGACGAACACAAAAACGAACACGAACACGAACGCGGGCACGGTAGCCGCTACTGCTTTCCCTGAAAGCACGCGTATTCCAAGGAGATCCCCGACCACCTCTTCCTGTTGGCACCGTGCGATTTCGACCCGAAAAAAACGTGATACCCACCACTACAAATGATCGTACAGACTAAAACATTTTACTGACCGAAGTTGTCCGCGCGGCCCATGTCCCCACCTCCGGCCCATGGCAAGCTTATCGCGGTTACGCCAAAGGCGACGCCATTACCACCGCCTCCGAAAACCAACAAAATCCCGCCCGACAGCATGGCCGGCGGTGCAAGAAGCGCTCGCACACACGCAGGCCTTCGTGTCTCCGGGTTTTGTCATGTTACGGACTGCGGCGTATCAAATTCTAGCTCCTTCACGCTCGCCGTCAGTCCTGGGAAGCAGCCTCGCCCCCCCTTGGGCTCGGCGACAAGGCCTCGAGCCAGTCTTTGCACACGTTCAACCACTCGTCCTGCTCCGAGCCGAAGGACAGCGTGCGGATGAGGATCGCCTCCGGCATGAGTCGGAAGGTTAGCCCGTCGATCTTGCGAGACTCGAGGAGCTCCCTGCGCGGAGAGATGAGTGTGAAGTCAAAAGTTTCGAAGAGACCAATGAGACAAGGCGGACACTACCGTTGCCGTCCTCCCATACTTGCACGTGGTGCTGATGGCCAGGGTGGGCGCTACCACTACTCCTACTGCACGTTGTTTCCTTCGTGTTCACTCGATCTACACTACAGCCAAGGCCGAACTTGCGCTGTTTGCCGCAGGGCACGGTGTTGTTCGCCAAGAAGCGAACGCTTTCGCGGTGAACTTTCCCCGTCTCACGGTACGCCTGTGTTCACCTCCTCCCTTAACGCTATGTCTTGCCTGGTCAAAAACCCGACGTGCTCCGCCACGGCATTGTAGGGGTGCAAGGGTCTTACGGTCTTGATAAGACTACGGCAACGCATGAAATGAGTACACCCCGCCCCTTAACAGCATGCCTGGTCGGTGAAAACCCGACGTGCTCCGTCCCGGCATAGTAGGGACGCGAGGGTCTACGACCTTACTAAAGACTACGGCTATGCATGAAATGAGTACACCCCCAACCCCCTCCCCTTAATTAAATGAACCCCCCCCCCCCCCCCCCCCCCCCCCCTGAAACAGCAACGGCAGTGATCACCTTTGTTGGCAATCGCTGACTTCTCTCTCAAGCTGTCCAGCCAGCATGTTCGCGCGGTCAACCTTGAACTGAAGCTCCCGCAGCTCCTCCTGCAGACGCTGTTGATGCGCACACGGAGCAACGAACGGAAAGCGCAAGGACCGAACGCAACCACCGTTTTGCTTCAGCTAACGCAAACTCCACGATAACATTTGAAGGGTCTCCGAACACAGTGCAGTTTCTACAGGAGCGTCGTAGATAAGAGTGCAAGAGTGACCGACCCTGAAAAAAGCATTGCGCCATGTTCGCAAGGCGAGATGGTTTCGCAAGCACTCGTGTCAGCGCTGTCCTGCAGACCCGAGGTTTCATTAGGTAGCGCCACAAAACACACGAAGCAGAACCTACACGTCGACAGCAAGCGCGTCCGGCGTTTCACTCCCTGATCAACTCGGCACCAACACACTATCATAGCTGTTAGTGACGCGGGCTCGTACCCCTTACGAATATCCACTATCCCACATTTCCCATCGCGCGTCGGCTGCAAACACCCGTGGACACACCTCAATGGTACTGTTGGCGTCCTTCTCCTCCTCTAACGCCTGCTTCCTCCGGAGCTGCGCGCGATCCCTGTCCCGCACGCAGGTGCGAAGCGCGTTGGCTGCACGGCTACACTTGGCGGTTTCCGTGGCAAGGAGGCTGGGAACGTGGAGCGTCACCGAGTAGGACAGAACTTTGTGCCTGAACCATGAGTGCCTGTGGGTGTGGCAGAGAGACTTGCGGTAAGCTATGATAGACAGCACCTAGCTGTGGATAGCTCTTGGCGATGGACGGGTAAAAACAGAGTACGGACGTACACAACGCTGACAGGACACGATGACTCGATATGGTTGGTTGCTACACGCCATCCTGGCCGCTCCGAGCACACAAAATGCTATGAATACAAAAGGTCGTTGCTAGCAGTGACGATATACAAAGGCCGGATACGAAGTTGGTCTGGAGTCGAGCACGCTAGATGAATACATGTTCGCAGCACATACTTGTTGCGAATTTGGAGCTGTTTTATAGCAAGGAGCCAGGTCCTAGCTCCAACGGACCATTTCGGGACAGAAGAAAAATTCCGGGGGAGAAAAAAGGACCGTTTCTGTAAAAATGCAACTGACTAATCGGCTGCAGTGTACCGTTAAAAAAACGTTTGTGTTTGGTTCCCAAGCCCCAGACGAGGGTCTCGACAAAAGCGCTTCAAATCACGTGCGAGTTAAATTCAACAAGTTGTGTCTCATCGTAGTATGTGGGGGGTTCGTACCGACTTTCGTATCGATACACCTGTACATGTCCGTACTCGGATATTACACGACGGAATACAATCGGCACTGGCTTTCTCGGTGAAAAAAACTCGGATTCCAAATAACATAATCAGGACGTCTGCAAAGAACACGCCGCAGGCTCAAGGACACAGCTGCCAAATTCGGAGTCCGAATCTTTCCATATGGTTGCGAAAACAGCAAGTCTTGGTTCAGAATTTATATTCGTATTACAGTATATTATTCCAGGTACCATCTAAGCGGGCGTTGCTGCCAGTACTCTCAGAATCTCTAGTATCCCCACCCCAAGATACTCTACGTTACTCCCTAATACCCTAGTACTGGGAGCATCTTAGGAATGTTCATGTTCCGCCTACGCATCAGCCCCCAACAGCTAAACCGTCCTAAAAAAACGCCTTCCGAAAAGTGAACCACCCAAAGAATAACGAAACGAGCTACAACGTCCCAGGTATCTTCGACTGGAGATAGGCGTTTTGCTGGCGTTTTCAGGTTTCGAACAACCCCCGACCCGAGAAAGGCACACCTTGGTGCTCGGAAAATCCTAGTTATTTTTTATGCATGGGCAATACGCATCGGAAGGTCCCACAATGCACAATGTAGCGGCAACGTGGCAACACGGAGTGGAATGCTTTGTGATGAGCCAATCACAACAGCCGCCCCAAAGGTTCAACCAGCTATTTATATATGAACCGGTCGCCCCGGTGGTGTATCGGGCTATCCTCGAGCTGTCATAGGTCACTTTCGTGAGTTCGAGCCCCGACGAGTGCCTATTCGTATAAATTCGTTGGGACTTCTTCCTGTGCACAAATTGACTTACGGAAAGCGCGAGGGGGTGAGTTAGCAACACTCGATGAAAAATCGACGAGCAGCAGGATTGCTAAACCCATTGCGCGATAAAAATTGAAGGCAAGAACCGGGGGGCAGAAGGGACGACACCTGGGACCACGGCTTGTCCAGAAGCTGGAAAGTAGAAGTGTGAAAAATATAATATATACAAGTAACGCCCCACCTAATGTCGAAATCCGCCAGAGTAATAAACATTTCCACGCCCTGGATATTGCCTCGTTATCGTTCAGAGCCGTCCATGCCGCTGCTGCAATTTCCACCCACCCCCGCCCCCAACGCCCCCTTCTTCCCCACCACCCGCACCATCGCCTAGACCTAGCACGACGCGTATAGCAAACCCCAACATCTATGCGACCTAAAGCCCTCCTCCCCCGCCCCCCCGCCCCCCCCCGGCACTCCCCCCCCCCCCCCCCCTCCCCCACAAGAAGGACTTACAGTTTCCACGCACAAATTGAGCTGCCCCATCCCCCCCCTCCCGCCCCCCTTTTGATCAAAATCAGGCCCCCACGTCCTTGAAAACTCCGCCCTCCCCTCACCGGTTATTCGACTTACAGTGTTCACTTGATGAACTGATGCATTTCCTTCCACAGCTGTCAGATTTTGTCCCCCTCAGAAACGGGTTTTATAGTTTCCGCGCACAGACTGACCAACATCACCCTGTTGACCCTGATAGCTACACTGCTGTAGTTGCAAGGGGAGTCGCCGACCTGTATTCTTAATGAGGACACCCAACCCGTAATACGCGCGATCGGAGTATCACACGCAGCTTGCAAATATGAGGTTCGACAAAATATTCGACCTCACAGCTGGAGTGTATTTTAATTATTTTAATATATGTGTATCTTACAGGATTCATTTGATAAACTGATGCATTTCCTTCCACAGCTGTCAGATTTTGTCCCCCTCAGAAACGGGTTTTATAGTTTCCGCGCACAGACTGCCTAACATCACCCTGTTGACCCTGATAGCTACACTGCTGTAGTTGCAAGGGGAGTCGCCGACCTATATTCTCAATGAGGACACCCAACCCGTGGTACGCACGATCGGAGTATCACACACAGCTTGCAAAGATGAGTTAATATTCGATCTCACAGCTGGAGTGTATTTTAATTTTATGTAATATGTGTATCTACATTGAAATTTGCTGAAATCTTGCGACGGCGAGTCAGTTTCGACCCGCACACGCGGTAGAAGGTGGTGAACGTTGTCGACGAGACGAGGGCAACACCTAACGTATGCGATTACCGAACCCATGTCGACGCGGCCCACAAGAAGTTCATGAAAAAAAACGGAAGCAGCAGTAAGTATGAAACACCAGTGGCAATCGACACTCGTACTCGTACACCTATCGTCTACGTATACACGTACGATGAAACGCTAGCGAAGGAAAAGCTCCAAGCCTTGAACTTCGAACTCTTGGTGGGAACAAAACTGCTCTAGATGCTATGCGCGCCCCATAGCTTTTGAAGGTTCGAGTGTTTGAACGGCGAGATCAACCGACCCGAGAGGTGACACTTTACAAGCCAAAACAGAAGTCAGAGGAAAAACAGCCAAGACCGGCAAAAACAGCACGCGTAAAAAACGATACCAACATATCAGAATCTCACCCGTTATCCCAAACCAAGGTCAACCGTCCGGGTCTAGTGAGAGGGATGGTGCCCGTCACCGGGCCCAGATGGCTGTCGCATTTTTGCCGCACGATTATCGCCTGCGGGATCTCCTCGTCCGCCAACTCCCCCGAAAAGGCCCCACCTTCCTTGCTCTCGGCCGGTTCAAAGAGAACGGCGAACTGGATGTCGTCGCGAAGAGTTTCGAAGCTGCGAGGCGTTTTCAGAGCAAGGGAAACGGGGTCGACATGTATACAATAGGTTTACAATGCATCGTTACGCACGTGTGTGTTCTTTACAAAAACTGTGGTTCCATCCATCGACACCCAGCACGCCCAGAGTGTGTGCTTTTTCACAATAACCTTATATTTCCACCCATCCATCTTCTAGCACAACCAGCGTCCATGCGACGCCTCCTCCTAGAGAGACGAGCTCTACTACTGCTGTGGAAACCAAGCACAAAACAGAGATATACATACGCAAATACGCAGTAAGGTGATTTGGCCATGTAATGATGCCGTACTCGCGATAAATACGAGAGCGGAACACATGCAAGCCAGCAAGCCAGCACACCAGACCATTCGCAAGGAAGCCAACCATATGATAATAAGAGAGAAGATACAAACAAAAGGGAACAAAAACGGGAAGTAAGACGAATAAAAGAGAAACAGTAGTAACGCAAGGGGGGGAGGGAAGGGGTGTCCAGGAAAGTGCCGATGTCTACTCCTACTACTATAAATAGAGAAGAGACAAGCTCTGTTGACACACTATACTACGAAACAGAGATGCAACATCGCAAGACAACACACCAGTTCAACTCCGTTTATATTCAGAGAATGTGCATTCGTACTGCTGGAGCGCAACAGCAGCAGCTTAGTCTGGAGGTGAAACGCGAAACGCGAATCGAGGGCAGAGGGCAAAGGAATGGTCGCTATCGCTGATGTCAAAGGCGGGAGGTGCAGGGTATCCGTTGTAGCGCGGTTCACCGATGCTGAGTGCACATCAGGGTTATTACTAGTGCTCCAGTACGTGGTGCGTGACATGTGCGTAAATTTACTCCAAATGCGCGTCTCAGTCGCTCGTCTTCCAAAGAACACAGAAACAACCACCTGTGACAGAACCTGCTTCATATAACCGCATGGATGTCAGCGCGCAGGTCAACTCTGAAGAATCTTGGAATGTTGAAATCAATTAATTCGCCTTCCTATCACTGCAATTTTCCCCTATTATCAATAGCAGCCTTCAGCAACTCGCCTTTGCTATCTTACATACCAGGCACTATACAAATAGCTGCTATACAACTGCTATACAACGGTATCATCGCAAAAATATCTTGCTCGTTCATTCCAGTGTTTATTACTTGCGCCTTGCAAGGGCATCGTCCAAATTAACGGCCGCTTCACGAAGGATGTCAAGGCGCTTTGTCACGGAGTTCCTTATTCAAGCGTTTTTTTTTTTCTCATTAGGACCAACGCCCGAATGGGTAGGGTGGACCGTAACTGGACCAAGTCCGGCGGAAGGCTATCTCCCATGGCCAGGGGTTTTGTTAGTGGGTGAGCTTGCGCAAGTCCCACACTACCCGGAAAGATGACATTCCGGGTGGCTATCTCCACCGGAACTGACCCTCAGGGGACAGGCCGGGTCGACATACACACGCATCCGTATACAACGGCAGCTTGCGCTGTCGGGGTTGTGACGAAGACCACTGATAGGGACAGCTTACGCTATATCTACAATGGGACCCGAAGGGTGCGCCGGCTAGCGTTGGGCTGCGAAAGCAACTGAGTTAAATCGACACACGACGCGTATGAAAATACGTGGAAGTGTGGTGAGCTGAAGCTTTATTTTTCCCCATCCGCCGGAGGATAAAAAGAAAAAAAAATTAGGTCGTAGATACATACGTACCAGTAGATAGATTACCATTTGAATCATTGAAAACCATCTACCTGTTCCTCTGTATTCTGCGAGCGTTTGGAGCCTTGTTTCATCCTCGTATAGAGAAAACCGTCCTAAGTTTGAACTTAATTCCCTCAAAAAGGAAAGCCAACAAGAAATTCAGCATGAAATTGTTGAAAACATTACAAAAAAAACGTCCGATTATTTTTTCGCCTGCGGCGAAAGGAGACTCCTCTAAAAAAACTCGCCTTCGGGGAAATAGACCCGCACATTTGTTTTGACCTGCGGCCAAAAAAGGTGCGGAGGGCGAAAACGGATGCGCGTCTGCAAATCTACTTTTTGTGGTGCGAAAGCCGAATTCTCAGGACAATGGTGCAACTGCGCAACACTTCACCAAATTATAACTCTGATGCACACATATCATGGTGTGTGACTGTTTTTTACATCAAACTGATATTTCCACCCATCTACATCCAGCACAACCAGCGTACGTGCCGACGCCTCCCAGAGAGAGACGAGCTCTGTCGTCACAATGAACAAGAGACAAGACTGTACAATAATGCTAACTATCGATGTCAGTAGTGTTATTAGTGGCCCCTTCATACCGCCGGTTCAGTAGTGCCGGTTGCCCGCTAACTCCGCACCACTGCCACTACTACTTGACGTTCTCACGTGTGCTACATGTGGGTAACCGGCACTACAACAGTGGGATCAACACAGCAGTGTTCTTGATGATCCACACATATGGGAGAAGGAGCAGGGGTTTCATCGTGTTGCTGTTGCGAGAGCTTGGCATGAACACCAGAAGAAGACAGGGTGACGGTCGCATCAACTATCACACAGCAGTGGCAGCAGAAAATTACCTCGGGGTACCGATAGCAGCAGCAGCAGCAGCGGCAGAGCCCAACATGGTCGTACCTGGTAGTCGTCGCACTTTTTTGCACACCAAATGTATCGGTTGACGGACTACCGAAACGGCGTCGACCCGTCAATGTATACGTAAAAGCTATATTTTTTGTCAGGAATCCTGGTACCATTTTTTTATGGAATACCTGGAATGTCATAACGATCAAGTGCCTAGATTCCCGACCATTATTAGTATCGACTTTCGCGAAAAGTTTTTTGTCAGGATTCCTGACATTTTTTGTGCTCGGTAGGAATGGCCCGAACCAGATCTCGACGTGTTTCGTTTTCGCCGTGATTGCCTTTGTTTTTCAACACTTTTTTTAATTTCGATGGGCCTTACGTTCATCTATGCTGAACCGCGGGCATCGTCCGTTCGCAACGGCTGTACTGCTGAGGGAACGTGGGGACACGCCGACGCATGCCCGTAGCATGCCAATATTCACTACCTGGTACCAAATATTCAACATTTTGATCTTGCTGGTACATTGCCAGCGCTGCCTGGTGCGTGTCTGCTGATGTATTGCTGACCCTGTTACAAGCTACACTGCTGTAGTTCCAAGGGGAGTCGCCGACCTATATCCCTAATGAGGACGCACACCCAGCAGTACGCGCGATCGGAGTACCACACAAAGCTTGCAAAGACGAGTTTCGACGAAATCTTCGATCTCATGGCTGTAGTGTTTATCTTTATAATATTACTGGTGTACGGTATACAGCAGTCAGTAGTACGATCTAAAGTCTTGCTGTATCGAGTGTCGCGTGACAAGCCGCGCGAAAACGAAGGAAAATAACAAAAAATGCGCCGTTGAGGTTTGTTGCGCCGCACACCAGTGATGTACAAGACGGCGTAAACGTAATTACACGTAGCCAACGTGGGGTCACCGTAACTACTTTTTGTGGCCATAATTACGTCTGCCCCCGTACCCCTTATATAGAAACGCCTATTTGGTGGGTGGAAAACCCATTCAATATCAAAATGCGACACACATAAAACAGCAGCAGCACACGACCTACATAAAAAACAGGGCGCGATAGACAATGAGGACATGCCGCACTATTGCTTCGGTGCACCGCCATGCTCAACGTGCACTGCTCTGGGAACATCAGCACCGCATGAATATCTAGAATATTGAAGTGTTCTATCCACGGAAGTGTTAAACAGGCCAAACGGAGTACCAGCTGAAACAAAAAGTGCCCAAATATAAAGAGGGGATAAGCCTGTTTCATCCCCGGGAGATGTACACGAAAGTCCGCTTACCGTTGACGTAATACGCGTTTTTCTTCAAGCCGGTTTCCCGTAATTTCGTGTAGTTTACTTCTCGGCTTTGCCGTTTTGTACATTACCACCGCATACCACAACAAGCCGTAGGCTTAATTACTGCTGTTGTCTTTTTCCTGAGCGGGCTCGGTTGGTACATTGGCGATTGTTTGGCGATTGTCTAGTGGCGGGGCGTACCACAAAAATATATAAGTAAAAATATTTCAAGTTATTTTCTAGGCGTTTTTGCCGGGGGCTGCGGGTGTCCCTCCCTGTCCTATGCCCATGAAACGGCGTCCTTGACTCGGCGGCGCACTGTGGTGCGTGCGCTTTGTGCGTGCGCTACAGAGTTGGAGCTGCGTATTGTGCATGTCATGTCATGTCTTGTCTCAGATTGGACGTATCCCCGTGTCGCTTTTCATCGCTGATTCTCTGTCTTCTCTGTCGTGTGTCTCGTGTGTAGGTGTGGTGTTATTCAACAAAAAAAGTCCTATATATGACGGCGCTCTTTCCCCTTGACGGACGTCCGTCAAGGAACTCTCCCACAAAACGCTTTTTTTTTTAAGCGTGACATTTTGTCAAGGTTGGTGATTGTTTTTGCGTTCGTTAGGAACGACCCATTTTCGCCTTGTTGGAACTCAAGCACTTGCATCCGGTCGCCCCGGTGGCGTATCAGGTTATCCTCGATCCTGGTATAGGTCAGTTTCGCGAGTTCGAGCCCCCCCGAGTGCATGCTCGTATAAATTCGTGAGGACTTTTTCTTGTGCACAAATTGACTTGCGGAAAGCGCGAGAGCGTGAGTCAGCAACAAAAATGAACAAAAAGTAACACAATAGGAAAAAAAAAATCATGAGGGGTGATGGATGTCGATGGGTGGACGCAACAGTTTCATGCCAATAACACAACACACGCATACGACGTACTGCTGTGTAGGTGGTATTAGACAACAGCCTTAATTTGGGACCCAACAAACGCCAGAATCAATCAAAATATAAAACATGCGGCAGTGTGCGGCGTTATTAACCGGCTAGAGTGATATGGCGTGCAGCATAACTGATGAAAAACCAAAATATACTCCAGCTGTCAGATCGAAGATTTCGTCGAAACTCACCTTTGCAAGCTGTGTGATAGTCCGATCGCGCGCATTACTGGGTGCGTGTCCTAGGTCGACGACCCCCATTAGATCTAGCTTGTACCAGGGTCAACAGGGTGATGTTAATCAATCTGTGCACTGAAACTATTAAACCCTTTTTTGAGCAGGACAAAATCTGAAGGCTGTGGAATGCATCAGTCGCTGCGCGCGTGTAATAATCATCGGCTAACTGTAATCCGGAACGTAAACAAATCAACGCCTAACTAAGCCAGTAGCCCGCTTCGTTTCGTGGGATTGACCCTACAATCATATACTCCGGAGTATATTTTCCCGTCGAATTTCCCCCTGAAGTTCCAAAGGGGTTATTAAGTCTGGTAATGGAATACAAATCTTGATCTCGTGTTTTCTCCACATCTTCTCTTTCCCACCTATTTGAGTCAATTTCCCTCGCGGAGAGCTCAAAACCGGCCTTTTCTTGAAAATGGCTGTTCGAGCTCTCTTCCAGGACTTTCCAGCGAACCTATCCGTTGCTATAGGGGTTCATTTTGAAATATTTCCAAAAAAAGGGAGAGCCAACATCAGCAAACACACACTCATTTCCGTATCTTGGTCAGATATGTGGAACAAAGATGACGTCTTGGACGAATCTTACTCAGCCTTTAAAATTTGTGTTCTCTGCCCCTTCAGCAATGTGTGGGTTCGCCGGAAGGCCCTGGAAGAGAACCCGAGCAGATATTTTGAAGAGAACGGCCGGTTTGGCGCTCTCCGCGAGGAAAAATGACTTAAAATACTGGTATTTATAGACAGGAAGAGAAGATCCGGACTGGAAAAAACAAGATACCAGGTATAAAGAAACCCCCTCTTGGACTTCAAGCCCCTTTGGGACTTCAAAGGAAAAAAATAAAAATTGACGACGACTGCATCGGTCACTCACTGCTGGTTGGCGATGATAAAACGGGTGTGCAAATGACAACAATTCAAAGACTCGCAGAGAAGAACGGGCGCAGCACCATCCTACTCGTACTGCAGCTATCCTACTCGTACTGCTGCTGCGCGCCCACGCTATTGGTAAACGCTTGAAAACATGGCATGGTCGTTTTTTTGGCCGCTGTACTATAATCGATATATACACGGGCCCCAAAAAGGGTACGAGTACCAGGCACTCGTAGTACACAATCAATTATTCTTGCGGACAAACACGCAGCCAGGAGCAGCGGGGTCAACATCGGCACGAGCTTGCATACTGGTAACCGCGCACACAGAGCACCACACCACTAGCAGATACTGCTGCAGCAGTATTATTAGTATATTGTGGGCGACGGGACTGCTACGGGTAACACCGCACGTCAAACTTAGGAAGCATCCCCTGCACACTGCACACGGCACGTGGCATAACATACACTGCTGCTGCTGCGTACTGGCTGCGTACCTGTAGTCGACGACACTACCGCTGTGTTCCACTGGAATGGGGAGACGAAAGTCGGTCGACACTGGAGTCGTGCTCGACTTCCACGTAATTATCGGCTGCAGGTCTTGGTGGCGTCCCGGGAAGGAGCCGTCCACCTGCTCAGCATACACGTGACGTAGGAGGACGCCGATGCGGACACGCAGGGAGCCACCGGGTGGGGTGGTACGGGATTAGTGCTGTGATGGTTGTCAGGACTGGTGCGGAAGAAGGAAAGAGGCGGCAAGGTACGAGTTACGCGTACGGTCGTGTGTAGTATCGTACGTGGTACCAATGATACTCTTACCATACCTTGTGCGATGTTTTGTTTATCACGGACAACACACGCGATTCTTACGTAGCATGTTGAATGCCATGCATCGCGTGGAACTGGCGGGCATATAAACGGGCTGCCGATCATTATGTCATCAATTGGAGAGGTTTCCTGCTCTTCTAGCCATGCCCTTCTTCGCCTGCGGCATCCGAACCTCCGCACGTGGCCCTCCGAACCTCCGGCTGTCCCGAGGACCTTTGGCAACTGTCATCACCCGTACAGCTGAGGACAGCCGTACGGCTTGCGTCTTTTCCGTGCACTACAAACTGTGCGCGAGCAATCTGTGCGCGAGCCAGTGCTCCTCGCAGCAACGTTTCGGCCGCTGCGCAGGACGCACCTTGGTGAAGAATATGTTGAGATCCGATTCGGCCTGCATACTTTGGCCTTTCACAGGCACTAAGCAATCTCCTGCCTGAGCCCACAAGCAACGGCTCCCAGGTTTGCACTAGGCAGTAGGATCCGAGAGCTTCACCAAGAACAAATGTGATCCTTTCTGCCTTCTGCGGTCGGCTTGGACTTCTCGCGATTCTACGAACTGCGATTTTGATTCTCCGATTCTCCGATTCAATATTGCCGGCGAGGCGTACAGGCGGGCTTCCCTGGGAGAGCTCAACGAAAAGCACGAAGAGCTTCGGCGTGGAAAATCTCGTGCGCACCTCTCCCTGCGCAACGCCAACGGGTGCTTCGTTTGGACGCCTGAACTCAAGCGTGTGTTACACCAAATTGCACAAAAAAAAGGAAACTGCGGAGGAAACACAGCAGTGAAAGCCCACTGAATACTCCCCTTTGTGAAACAGCCTCCCAAGAATGAACAACTCCCCTAAACGATTTTAGGGCACCAAGAGGGTAAAGTATCGACTGTCCTCTGTGTCGTTCCTCGTGCTCTTTGCTTTGTTTTGTAGTAATGGAGATAGAGGACGAAGCCACCGCTCAAGATATAAAGGGTTCAGTGGAAGCGGTATCACCATTTGTTGGCAAGCTGTCGCTGAAGGTGCTCGAGATCGCGAAAGACTGCCAGAACCAGAATGGGTTGCGACATGGTGACTACCATCAATACCGACAGTACTGCACCAGGAGGCTCAAGCGTGTACGCTCTTCACGCGATGTGCGTTTCATGTTCGGCAAGGGAAAGAGCTTCGTGCCGAAGGTTAGTCCCTAGGTCGAACCGTCATTGCTTGAGCGCAGGGATATCGCCAACCTTCAACAGCCGGGCGCAAAGTCCCATATCAATTCCGAGGAGTTTGTCGCAACTAACGACGATGCAGTTCTGTAGACGCGAGGTATTGGGCGGGCACGAACGACGGAGGCATGCCACCATCAAACAGAGGCGCGTTCGTGCGTTCCATCCACGTGCGGCACAGGGCACAGCATATAGACAGCAGTACTCGTAGTACGATCCATTGGAGGTCAGCAATGGTGTGCTGCTGCTGCTCCTGCTGCTATGTGCTGTGTTCATTGTGGTGGTGGTTTGTGCCCCCCCCTCGTTCCAACTGGGTCTGCAACCCCCGCCCCTCTCTGCATGTCTACAGATATAACTGGCACTGGTGTGTTTGTTGGCCGAGGGCGTTTCACAACGGCATTAGCAGCTGTGTTCCTAAGGGTGGTTTGCTTCCGTTGTTCTGGCGTGAAATAAGCGCAACAAAATCGACCGTCTGTGTGGTGTTGTTAGTGGCGAATCCCCTGCAGCAACGACTACGATATAGCGGCAGTAGCTTAACAGTACAGGTACGTACATAGCAGTCACAGACATGCAGAGCCTCAAAATGCCTGTAAATAGCGGTCACGGACATATTGAGCCTCAATATGCCTACAGTCAGCAGGACCTTTTGCACACGAAAGTGAGGGTATTGCTGTGCCTGCAGGTCTCTTACCTTGACCGCAGCGATCCCATAGCCGCACACATACACGACATCGTAGTCTTTTTTTGTAATATAGCCCCAGTGACCATCGGCCGTATACAGCAGCCGTGAAAGCATAAAAGAGACCGTGATCGCAAGAGAAGCCACTGAAGGGGTACGGATGCTGTAGCGGATGGCAGCCCCTGCAGACGTGATTCCCGCTGCTGCGGCTGCGGCGGCGGTTCTCGCCGTTTGGGCGGTTGCGATTAGCGCAGTCGATTTTAATCGAGCTGTTACGGTACCACGCTTCCACGTATTTTCATTCATGTCGTGTGTCAATGTAACTCAATTGCATTCACAGAGTTCAGCACCAGCCAACATATCCTTCAGCGCGAGCTGTCTCCCACCTACGGTACCCGTTACTACTCCAGCAGCGCAAGCTGCCGTTGTATGTATACGGATGCGTGAGCATGCCGACCCGACTTGATCCAAGGGGTCAGGTGCGGTGGAGATGGCCACCGGGAAAGTCATCCTTCCCGAAAGTCGCCCTTCCGGGTGGTGTGGAACTTGCGTAAGCTCACACATTAACAAACCCCCCGGCCCTGAGAAAACAGCCTTCCGCCGGACTTGGTCCAGTTTCGGCCCACCCTACCCATTCGGGCGTTGGTCCTCGGAAGGCGTTTTGTACGAATGTTCAACAGCCAGCAAACTCGCGTGGGTATGGTATACGTGTTATAACGATTTTCTGTGTTTTGTCGCCTTGTCCACCTAGCAATCGCCCGGATATTGTTTTTTATGTGTTTGCCGGCAATTGGTAGTCCTGTAATACGGGTGATGTACCGTTGTCAGCGCCCTTTCTTTCTGCAGAGGCAGGCACGTTTATTAGTAGCGAAACTAATGTTCCACGTTCAACAGTATTTGCAGCAAGAATCTCTGGTGGTTTGAAACTCTGAACACGCTTTCCGCAGCCGTGCGCTGGCACCATCTGTTCCGTGCCGGTATCATGTCACGCTTCGATGACAAGTGCACACTTGTGTGGTCGGGAAACGAGGATCGCTGCGACGGAACCTCGCATGCGCCGCACGAGAAGTATCACCGACGATTCGTTTCTTTGCGCTGATTTTTTTTTTTTGTCGTCAGCAGTGCCAGATTTCCCTCGCAAATATTTCAGGCGATCATATTTTAAGACCGATATTTCGATATAGTTTTAAATACTTGGATACATCGAGATTTTCAGCGTTTTGTGGCATGTGGGTCTGTACGTCAAGGCGATGACGTACCACCACCAACCCCCCTAGCTGCCTCTCTCTTCGGTGGGCGCGATGCCATTATTTGCACCTCAGGAGCTTACTCCGGACATGGTCACCTCGGCGGGTCACCTCGAGATTCCCTTGATGACGGCCGAAAGAGCATGGGCCTATGCAATGCAGCGCAAGCAGGAGACGGTCGACGCCCCCTACCGAGTGAAGCATCATGTTGTCACACGTCTCAGCAAGGCTTCCAAGGTAACTCGTTGCAAACTACTGTATTGCACGGTGATCAGTGTACGTAGGGTGGTTGAGGGACGCGAAGAGTAAGTGGTGACTGCGGGTGCCGCAATGTAAAGGTACGAACTAATCTAAGCGTAATTATCATACCTGGTACGTACACCTGGGGTGTATTGTTAAGGCCGCGGGCGATCGCATCCACCCCCCATCCCCGGGTTTCCGACTCACACTAACCTTTACATACCTTTTCGGTGCAGTAAATTGCGCCTCCTTTTAAGGACACCCTGCATTGGACCTTTAGCTGCCGCGTGCCGGAGTACCGCCGAGAGCCGGTGTGATTTTTTTGTGTCGAATCCACAGCATCTCGTGATTCTCTTGAGATTGGCAGTCCACAGTTTGTCGACGGAGGTCTACACTTTGACTTTGGTGTGCTGCACTGGTCGAGACTCGGTCGAATTCGGAAGACACGAAATGAGACGGAAAACACTCTCCAACTGAACTACTGCACTCTACTTGCGAACAGCTGCAGCTGCTCGCAAGCAACAGCTGCAGCTTCTCACGAGCGACAGCAGCCCGCGAAATTGAGGCACACTAATGGGGTGTTTGAGGGCGACGGGTGCACCAGACGGCTGTCGTAGGCAGCGAGAAACGATTTCAGAGATTATTTCGTGAAAACGAAGTTGCCAGCCAGCACCACCAAAAACGTTCAAAATGGACATTTTGGTTCATTTTATTCCCGGGTACATATCGCCATGGCTACAGCACGTACGAAGAAACGTCTTTCACCAAAAACAACTAGGGAGCTTTCGCGGATCTTTTGAATCACTAACAATTCGTACACGAAAAAAATGCGGGCAGACAACATACGTCGGGTATTGAGCTAAAAAAGAGCGTAATGTCGAAAACTCTCTCCTTTTTTGTATGTGTCTCGCCAGTTTTTTTATTCCGAAAAATATTGATTTGCTTGTAAATTTCTCGACAATGTTTCCAAATAGTTTGCATATTTCGGTGAAACGCCTATTCGCGCCTACTTGACAAAAAAATCCTCGGCGATCCTCCGCGGCCTTAAGGATGTTTTAGATGGATTGGGTTTTTCTCATTGTTCATGATGACGGAAATTATGCCATCTCTACCTGCCCCCCCCCGCCCGCCTGCGACGCCCCTGCCTGTCTTGACGGCCATCCGTGCCTCGGTTGTGGCCGACTACCTCGTACCTCTCGTCCACGTTGCCGTTTCGTTGATTTTTCATTTTTTGTCGATTTTTCCTGTCCTGATGCTCTTCGTTTTTTTCTGCTTCCGTTGCAGTGGGCAGCAGAATTAGAAGCCCTCTGCCTCGAAACGGCGGACGAACGCACTTGCCTCGAGGCTACATCTTACTCTGCCTGGATGGCCGGGAACTTGTTGCTGGAGAAGGAGGAATGGCGGGAAGCGCTTGACCGATATTCCACCGCCCACCGCATCTGCCAGGAACTCGGAAAGGTGACCGACCCCCTCGCTTCCTCGTGTGGCCATCGGTACGAAACTGATTATGTGCTTGGTTCGGCTTCGTAGTGCACGTTCCGCACGCCCCCCGCGCGTTCGGGGTGGACTTGAAATCGGTTGGTGCAGCTCCCTGGCGTGTTCGCCTCTGCGGTTTAACAATGGACGTTGTTATGGAATAACGAAATAGCGCACTTTCGCGAGCTTTCGATTGCAGACCGTTTTGATGAAGCATTGAGGACACGCGTTCGTCCGCTTTCGTGTACACAAACGTCAGCCAGGCTCGGATGTTTAGGGCGCACCCGTCCGCCGACCCGCGTGCACCTGATCCCGTTTCATCCTCCTCGCGCGTGTACCGCACAGGTGGGCAGGATCGAAGACCAAGACTTGTTTACCCGCAGGATGGAGGAAATTGAGCCCATTTTGCGCTACTGCCGCTACAACCTTGACACGACTTCGGACTCGGCGGGCGACGCCGCGGCTGCCGAGGAGCAGCTGGTCGAGATGGGGCGGGAAGGGTCGAGCGCGGGCGGCGACCTGCTGGCGGCGAAGCTCGAGTCCGTGGTGGCTGAAGCCCGCAAGAAGCAGGCGAGCGCCCTGGACAGTGTGGAGTGGAGAGGTAAGAAGGTGGAGGTACGATCGGAGGCCCTTCGCGTGGCGCTGGTAAAGGCAGACGAGCTGGCGCGGCGGCTCTACCAGCCAAGAGACGGGGCGGTTGGAGGAGGAGGGGGAGGAGGAGAGAGAGGCGGCGATCCCAAGCCCGGACAGTACCTCAAGGTGTTCGGCGCTTATGACGACGCGCTGGCAGCTGTTTCCGAGGAAGTGTCACGTCTTCAGGGCAGGGGAGGCGGAGTAAAGATGGAGGCGAACAGGGCGGAGCTGGAAGCGTTGCGTGCGTACGCACGGCACCACAAGCTGAGGCTCATGATCGAGAGGAACGAACGCCTCGTACAGGAGTTACAAGACAACAGGACGGCGGCGGGGGCGGGGGACGGGGGCGATCGCGACCCTGCTGCGGAGGTGGCAGACATCGTGCACGTCTACGACGCCCTGCTGCAGAGCGTAAGGGGCATGATGACGAACCTCGGTGGAGGGGAGGACGCCAGCGGTAAGAACCCAGATTCCACCCCGAATATAGCTTGTGTACATGTTAAGGTGGAGTGATTCAACAGTTTTGTAGCTACTGCCCGATTGGTCGAAAAGCCGTTGTATCACATACTTTGCCAGCGATGGTTTCACTGACTCTTGGGCCACTGTCATTCGCGAAGTTCACCGTGCGCCGTTGTGACCTTCCCAAATGGAGCATTCGTGTGGTCCCATGTTGCCTGTGATGTTGGTTTGTTCCCGATTTTTCCCGCGTCGTTTCGCGGTGATGCTAGATTTGTGAAGGCGTCTATAGTAATAACCTTTTTCGGACTTTAGACACATGGTGCTGGAGAGATGCACCTTTTTTTTCTTCCCCTTTTTTTTGTACTTAGTTTTTTTTTTCTTTCTGAGGCTGTTCACTTGAGGAGCTCTTTACGACAAAAAAAACTGATTTCGAGTAGAGTGAAAGTGCAACCATTGTGATGAACAAATCTATCCCATGGCCAAGGTATACATTAAAAAAAAACCGCTAAAAAAGAATGGCATCCCGATGGATATGGTCGAAGGAGTCCTGTCGTTCAGGCAATGTTTTAGACATGAAGATCTACCTCGATCGTAACACGCGTTTTTGTGGGGAGGACGCGACCAATAAGCTCATGCTTATGGCAACGCCCACATGGAGGACCGTGGGTTCTTCGATAAGATAATGACAGGATTTGTGTCCGAGTCACGGTGCACGGATTTGTGTGACATTGCTGGTACTGCTGCTGTTGCGCGTTCATACGGGACTACGACGATGTCCGGAAATATAAGCAACATTTGAACTATTAATATTGAAATATAGCATTGCTTATGTTTACGGACATAGCGGTAGGCGGTTGAAAAAAAACGTTGCTTGTATTTCGGGACAGAGCGGTAGACGGTTGGCAAGACCACACTTTTTTGTTCGTGTCGTTTACATGCCTGACGCGTGCAGCGACAGAGGTAGCGCCTTTTAGCGAAATATTTCGTGGATGACGTGGCTCCTTAACCCTCCTTGAAACCAAAATCGTCGAAATTGGTATTCTTGTTTTTTTCAATTTAAATACGTTGTATGCCTAGGCCGTGCGGGTTTGGTCGTCGATTTTACACTTTTGTTTTTCTCAAAATATGTGTATAGGTTAGGGTATGGATTAAGTTATGGGTATTGAGGTACAGAGCTTGCCAAGTGAGGAAGTCACGAAAAAATAAAATAAAAGTATGGTGCACCTTTGCCGTATGTAGCGTGTCACCTGCCCTCCAAAATGGGTTTAAACCTCTCTTTTCCCCCCATTTGTTTTTGTTTCCAATACTAATTCCAAGTGGTTTGTCCCCCAAACGTGGGTCAGTTTTTGACCCCTTTAGAGCCCCCACAACCCCTCCCTATTTTAATTCCAAGTAGTTTGTCCCCCAAAACGGGTTTCCAGTTGTAAAGGCGTTAATCGGTTTAGTTCGTAGCCAACAGACAGACGGCACGAAGGAAGTGGAGATCTTACCTCTGATGATGCGGCACTGGTGACATCGGTAACAGAGCGGGTTGCGCTGCTTCTTTGGAGGAGGCCTCGCGCTCAACGTCATTTTCAGTAACATGCACCGTATGTACGTAATCGATTTTGTCTGCCCCCTTCGTCACGGTCCTTGACGCACCGCGTTTGATCTGGTGCTGTGTTTTTTTCGATGTGGGATTCGCTTTTGTAGACGACGTTGCCGAGGAAGAAGACGAGCTGCTGGAGAGCGCCAGGGCGGACGAGGCGAGGTTCAGGGCGTTCCGCTGCTTCTTCGTCATCGAGGCGTTTTCGGCTGGGAAAAAGGTGCCGTGGATTTGTCGTTACTTTTTGGCTGTTGCCTGGGCCGAACCAATGTCGCACGGTGGAAATGCGATGGCGTTGGGTGGTTGTATGATAACGTAGGCCAAGAACGTAGATTTTTTCATAACAAGACTTTCGCTAGCCCGAGTTTCGTCCTTAGCCGGGACGATCCAATCGCGCGAGCTCCGATAGGTGGCGGCCGCTGTAATCAGCGTTTCGCTCCTTTATCTTCGTTTCCCTATTCTTGCTTGGCTTACTGCCCGCTCTCAAGAACCCCCCCCCCACACCCATGCCCTCGCTGTTTTTCCCGCGTGTCGTTGTGTGCAGTGGGCGGAGGCGTCGGCTTTGTTCGGGCACGCGCGGTCCCTCTGCCAAGATGCGGCAGACATGCTCGACGACGATAGCGATCCACGCGCGAAGAGCCTTGCGAAGCTGGACGAAATGGTGCAGGGGGCGTGGCACCGAACCGCTGCCCACGCCCTCCTCCTTAAGGCCAAGCAAGACGCCGCGCTCTCCGCCGGTGTGGGGGCGATTTCGATCGACGTTGGGAGGGCGGGGGCGGGACTTACGGGAGCTGGACAGTCCCTGCAGGAGAGACTGAAGAAGTTCGATGCTCCTGGAAGGGGCGCGACAAGCGGCAAGAAGAGGGGGTACCGTATTGCGGACTTCCCTCCGTCGCTGCAGACGGTGCCGTGCAAGCCGCGGCTGTTGGACCTCGCTTTTGACGACCTGGAGTTCCCAGACCTTAACGAGCGAGCAGGGGTTGAGATGAAGCCGGAAGTGGAGGAATCGCAGGGTGCCGCTGCTGGCGCGGGGGGGTTAAGCGGCTGGGTGGGTTGGGCGTTTGGGCGGAAGTAGATCTGAAGCGTTGCTGACACGCACTTAGGTTGCGATAGCGCTTGTTGCACACGGAGATTATAGTTGCAAAGTTACGGTGGGCCGTTGGCGTGGCCGACGGGGAGTTTTGTTGATGGTAGCGGTGTTGTTGCGTGCGGTGCCCGAGTGGGGCGAGATTTGATATCTGGGCTGTACCTCGAACTACCTACTACGGAGCTGTTTGACCACTCTCACGCGAAGATTACGACTAATCTAAATCACTTTCGCGGCGATGTGCTAGGCTTTTTTTTGTCAGCCCGTGCGCGTACAGATGCACGGTATTGTCGTACGATGAGCCACTGGCAGGCGGACACGGAAGACCGAACTACTATCACTGCGGCACCTGGCACCTCGCACGTAGTGCCTCTGAATTGTATTAGGGCGTTTCAGCACGAGGATATGAGTCCGGAGACGCCCATAAGCCCCCCATCTGACAACATGGGTGCCTATAAGGTGTTGTTGTTGTGGTCACATTAACTCATAATCTAATCCGTGGTCACAGGACAGGCTCCAATCACTCTGGAGTGGAACAATACCCCAGGGGTACACTTACATCATCATTCGTTGGGACTTTTTGTTGTGCACAAATTGACTTGCGGAAAGCGCGAGAGCGTGAGTTAGCAAACCTCGATGAAAAATCGACGAGCAGTGGGATTGCTGAACCCTATGCGCGATAAAAATTGAAGGCAAGAACCGGGGGGAAGAAGGGACGACACCTGGGACCACGGCCTGTCCAGAAGCTGGAAAGTAGAAGTGTGCGAAAAAAAAATAAAAAAAAATCATCATAGCTGAAGCAAGTCGTACACCCGCCCAAAAATTTGAAAGTGAAACCGTATGTCAGCGTACACGTAGCAGGCCGATAGTGGCACATACTTACGAGGTGTATTTATCGTTGACACTGTGTTAGTGGTATAACATAACTCTTGGCGCTTTCAGCCTTAGATGCTGGGGTCAGGGTACTTTGGTCTGGCGGGACCCTGTCGTGTAAGAATCTTGTCTATTTGACAGCATCCTGATGCCAGCAGGACTGCGGTACAAAGTACAGGCCACATACCCCAGGCAAGCAGCAAGTGGGCGAACCACAACAACCTCCGAGACATTCCAGAACTGTCGAACTACAACGGAAACAATCCAATGTGAACGATGTCATGTAGCCGCTGGGTAGTCTCACGCTTCGTGTTTAGGATCTTGTTTACCATCTCCAAAATCAAGGATGGTTGGGGATAAACAGGTTGTAAGCAGAAGATGGGGCATCTCACGGTAGATTTGAACACCCCCCAATGCAACGTTCCTGGCATCCGTACCGCTAGAAGGAGAGCGTCACGTTATACGTTCTGATTCAAGGATCTTGCACTATAGTCTATATAGCTTTCTACTGTATTAGACTATAGATATGAAAAACGTATGTGTATTATGCGCATTGAAGTATACAACATTAGCCTACCCTGAACATCCAGCACTCTGAAATGACATCGAAGATGCAGCTACGTACAATCAAATTAAGCTGGAATCCATGTATCTACTCCATACCTCGAAATACTGCAGCGCCAACGTGAATGGCCTGCCTATCCCTAGGTGTTTTTGTAAACGTTAGATCGGTTGGATGGTGGTATACTTCCTTCGCTTGGGATGATACGTGGAACCGAGAATATTTATAGTAGGATAGCATTTTCCAAATCACGATTAATAAAACCAGGTAGTATGCGTGTTTTACGTTACAAGTGAGAAAGAAAGAAAGAACCGATTGATGCGGCAATGAATGCATGACGGTTCATGGCATAGAGTACTATGTTTTCCTATTTTCATCGAACGGACACATTCCGACTTTCCGTGACGGACACCCCAGGTTAATAGCAGTACGTATCGTACTTATCTTGGGAAAGTTTGTCGCACTGCTGTGCTTATGCGAAAGTAACTATGTAACAGTAGACTTACGTGCGGAAACATGAAATATATAATTTTGTACTACTCATATTTTTCAGTTTTAGCGCACATCCGCCCGAATCAATGGTGACAGTGCTGCTGTGCGAAACTAGAGCCCTGCCTGCGCTGAGCCATCGAGCTTTACGGTATGAAGGGAGCTCAAGGTTATGTAGAAGTCATCATAGGCGCAGGATGCCCTGAGAGCAAGCAAGCGAAACAGTTGTGCGTTCCTCCCCTCGTGCTTGTCGAAAAACTATGGACCTGTTTCAAATGACATTTATTAACACTCGCCATGCAAATACATGTTGTTCTTGCTCGTGTAGACTATGTATCATACCCACTTAACGATTGACGACTGACTTTAACACTGCGCAACACGATACTCTCCCATCGATAACGTAACAAGCTGCATACCACGATCAATTCTACGCGGGTTCGCATTCTACACATGGTATAAGAACAGCAGTTAGTTGTTGCAAACCTCCGCACACGAAGTGTTCCCTACCGCAACCAACCCAGTCGCGACCCGATCCGCGCAATCGTCTTGTGCAACTCCTTATCTTCGTCGCACAATTTGATTGCTTCCAGACATGACGCCAAAGCCTGCTGCATATCGCCCGCTCTCTCCTGCCCCCATGCCGTCATCAGGAGAACCTGTGCTTGCTCTGCCCCTTGCGCGCCAACGAAACACGAGCACCGAAGACATCTACAACTTGCGCGTTCGGCAGCAGCAGCGTGAGCCGAGCATACCGTCGCGGAATTGGAGCCGCTCACAGGGAGAGGAGAAGCAGAAGGATGTGGAGAAGGCGATGGAACCGGAGACAATGGGCCAAGGATGGGCTCAACCATCCCGTCCCCTTCCGCGGAAAGGTCAACACACCGATCCTCGTAATTCTTCGCCTGCTCGCACGCTCCGTCAAGGTCGCTTCCAACGGCGCCAGCCTCAGACCGCTCCTGTTCACCTCGCTGCCCATCCCGGGAAGCAGATAACCCGCTTGCGCCCAAAACGTTGCCACCGGTACTCGCGCCAGGAGTAGAGCCATCGCGTCCTTTCAGAATCAACATGTCTCTGTGCCCGACGTCTCGTGTGGATTCCGCTGTTTCGTAACCCGAACAGTCGCTGTGCTGCGGTCCAACACTGTCCCCACTGCCTTCCTCCGCCTTTACTAGCACTAAGCGATCAGGCGACGGCAAGCTGTCACCCTTTCCAGGGGTCGAAAAGCAGCACGCCGAATCCAAAAGAGGGCGATAGGCCAGCTCCGTTTTCACGTCTCCCCCTTCCAGACGTGTCAGACTGCCGACGCCGCCTACTCCTTTTTCACCCGCAGTGGCCAGCTTTGCTGCTGTTTTTGTCGCGGCAGTTTGCGGAGCAGCCAGTGGCCGCTTACGGACATCAACCAATGATTCGTCGCTTGACGCAAAAGAGGCGGCGGGACTATCCCACCTACTGCTGAGGCTTTCGTCTGGTCTCGGCGACCCCAGAGCAGAGCGGCGCGCGACAATCTCTGAGGCAATACTACCCCCGTCCTCTGACTCTTCCTGGCCATCGACGTCGCTACCGAAGACCCGGCGGGCTCCTCGATCGATTCGTTTCCGCCCCTGTGACTGCTGGTCTTCATGTTTCTCCTCCTCTTCGTCCACCGCCGTCGCTCTTCCGCCACGGAGCCGAGCTGCCGTCGAGGCGTCCGAGTTACCGTCGGTCGAGAAACTTCCCCCTCGTAGCTTCAGTTCTTCCAAAATTTCTCCCCCAGAAGCTGGGCGACTATGGTTACGCGCCATTTTAGGAGCCCCCGACGCAGGCGTCCTCACCCTTTCCATGTCGGCCACCACACCATTGGCGTCAGAACCCCGATTTCGCTTGCCTTCCTTTCGCTCGTCTCCTTCCGTGTCCTCCCCGCTACCGCCATCGCTGCGAAGGCTGGAAGGAGACGCGCTGGTGATGGGGCTAATACCGAGCGCATCGCAAGCCCAACGCCTGGCCCGGTCCCTCCCCGCCTGAACCTCCAGTGCCTCTGCAGGAGAGGAGGCGAAAACGGCGTTGTTTTCCTCGGAAGGAGAAGAGATCGGCGTCGACATTGGCAGAGCGGACGACGCTCCAAGCATTCCAGTTCCCAAATCATCCTCTTCTCCCACTTGCCCGGGTTCAGACCGTACAGGCGAGGACGGGTCAACCTGTATCGACGCAATGTTACATCCTGACGTCGAAGAAGATGTCCCTTCACCTTCGCATGCCCAAGACCGAGTCAAATCGGGCGACCAAGCCAACATTGGCACTCTACCAGGCGTATCAAAACCTTCATCAGAGGCAACACTGACCGCAGATCGCGCCGGCGATTGCATCGGGGACTGAGCCAAACGTTCCTCATGGCCGATGTCATTGTCGTCATCGAGCAAATCGACAATATCGCCAGGTTTGTCGCCAAAGTCGAGCTCGATCTCGGACTCGGATTCCACGTCGAGCGCGATCGCCGTGGAAGCGTCAGCGCCTGTCGTGCTGTCATCGTCGCCACCAGTCGCCCTCGCCCCTCTCTCGCGGCGGCTGCCACCATTCTTTCCTCTACCGGTACCGTGACCAGAAAGGCGGCGCCGGCCTCCTTCGACAACAAAGATGTTTTCGTCGTCACTGTCGTTGTCGTCACTACTGCCTTCTCGCAGCAGGCGGCGATGGCATTTGCCTTTGTCCTTGCCACCCCTCCTCGGCCTTCTGCCCACATTATCGTCGTCCACCGCCACGACCGCTGCCCCCGCGTTGTCCTCGGGTGGGTCAGCTCCCACATCGTGCACGAAACCCGAGCCCTCCTCGTCAGACTCATCGAGGACGATCTCTAACCCTCCTTCTTCGAGCCCCGCTTCTTCCAGCGCATTCTTTCTCGCCGGGCGGCGCGGCGGCGCGTTAGCGGTACCGCCATATTCAGAGTAAACACCAAATTCGTCCTCGTCCACGTCGCTCTCATCTTCTTCCTCGGCGATGCTCGGCCCATGCCGCGCTCCGCTTCCAGCGCTAAGGCCGCCACCGGTCGCGCTTGCACCCGCCGTGTGGGTGATCTTCGGCAGGCCGTCTCCATGGGCACTGTGCAACGGTTATTATTTAACAACAGTATAAAGTCAGGAATAGACGACCAGAGGGTTCATGCACGGTGTGTCAGCTGCGGAGGAACGTCACCGGGATCGATCGACTATTCTTCGCAGGGGTTTGATGAAGGGCACAGAATGGTACATACCACCTAGATAGCAATATATGTGGGGACAGAGACATACTAGAGTTGAGACAAATACAGACAAACAGACACGAAGGTATGCAAAATGTTCGAGAGAGATACAACGAGAGAGAGTGTAGCGCGGGGGTCACACGATCACAGAAATCAAGCTTCAAGTTCATCATCAATGCGATAGCCACCGACAGCATGGTATCAAGGCCCAGACCCGCGAACCACAGCAGCGCTCGGAGGCAGCACGGAAAAAAAAATGCGGGCGTCGACGACTGCAGAGCTCACACGGCAGCCATTCCAATGCTCCACCTTTGCGACAGAGACAAGAAGAGCAACTCTCCACACCTCGGATAGGCTAATAACATCAATGATGCGATTCAGCTGGAGTGTTTGTATCATTGCGTTCAATACGTTTTCCGATTTCTAGGTTTTGTGATTACATCATGTTGCTACGTTATGATATCGGCAGTAGATCAATGAACGAAAAGTTACCACTCTGTCCGGAAGCATAAGCACCTTTTTGTACTGATATGAATATACATACTCACTTTTTATATGTTTCTGGCGGAGGCATGAATTGTCAGCCGTGATATATGCGTGTACCACCTTTTGTTTGTGTTTTTCTCTGGGGTACTCCTCAGCTCCAGAGCGATTGGAGCCTGTCCTGTGACCACGGACTTGATTATGCGAGTTAATGTGAGAACAACAACAACTACTGTGATTATATTTCCGGAGAGAGAAATATAGTGTTGCGTTGCATCGGTATTGGCAGCAGTGTAGCGGTACGGTGTTAGCGAAATTCCTAGAGGCCATCTTAACACACGCAATACGGATAACGCACATGCCCAACATAACGCTAACGTGGTGATACTGTCTTTGCTCGTACGCAAATATAGGTGCAACATACTACGTTCAGCCGTGTAACAGGGTCGGCAGCGCTTAGCCCGCAACGTAATATTTCGGTGTTTCGGTGTTGAATGCTTAGTTGCCGTCTTAGCACGTTAGACGGATGACGTAATAAGCCGATCACTAATATATGTTTCTGTGTCAGCTAGTAATACATGGCATACACGGGGAGGATATGGTACAATACCCCCCAAAAAACGACTTCCAAGAAACGAAACCCAAAACAGGGGCAAAAAGAAATTCCCGACAGCGCAACGCCCCCGACATTTTTGGCAACCCCCGCATCCCGGGGCCTCAAGCAGCATATATCTGGCGGAGGAAGATCCATGTCGGTCTCTTCGGAATCAGGAACACGGTAACATGATAGTACCCGGCGAATCCGCTTTTACTGCAACACTCGTAACACATGTTAGATCCGTAAGAGACCAAAACGGCAACACATAGTAACATTATCGTAGGGAAATTTCAGCCCCAACCGTACCATGGTACCCCGGCCGTTATGCCCGATATTCTTTAAAGATAACGTCGTAACGAGGCGTTACAGTCAAACATTCAATGCCAGTAACATGGAATCATAATGTTAGAGATCTCTCGGCATTCAGCTAACATCCTAACAGAGTGTTATCAATAGTTACTTGGCGACAGGTCCAGACTATAACTTAGCCAACGTAAGTTAACCCCTCTCCAAGTAATACATCATTCCTAGTCGAATTAAAAGTGGTTTGTCCTCTTATCAGGAGTGCGGTGCTAATACGGTTGAGCGTTACGCTATACGACGCTAAAAGAGAATGGGGGAGGGTTGATTAACGCTCGAATAGCAGCATGTTAGTGTCAAGCAAAACACGAAAATCGCGATGAACCTTATGTTAGGGGTGTTATGTCCAGAGCTTCCGACCACCTATCGTTACGTTAGCAAGTTAGCGGGTTGGGGGGAAAGTGACATTGTGCACGTTATATCGATAATGTACGAGTCTGGCAGTGCTAACACTATGTTAGGACGTGGCCAAGCGCCCGTGTTAGGCCGCATAGCGTAAATAGTTTTATCCGAGGTGTGCAGCCCTCCCAGATTACCGACGGAGACAAGAAGAGCACCCCTCCGCGATTACCGAAGGAAACTTTGGACAGCATCAACCACAACCCCCGAACTACGTCACGCCCGAGTGCACGAGCCGCATACAGTATAGCGAAAACACTCGATGCTTTTCAGGAATAGGAAGCTCGTTTCGCGAAATCCCTACGCACCTCGCCCCGTAGGAGCCCCTTAAACCGCAAATGAAGTTCAAATGACCGTCGAGCGCGATTTCTTTCTGCGCGGTCGACTCGGCGGCTTCGAGTCTATCCTTGAGTTTTCCGTGCATGTCTTCTAACCGGTCCAGCACCTACCGCACAAGAAAGAGGAGGAACAGGAACAGCAGCAAGAGGGGGGGGGGAAGGCAGGAGAAGCAAAAGAGCGGGATCAGTCGAAACAAGAAAAAATAGGCGAAGGGGGGGGGGGGCAGCGGCGAGGAGCGGTGACAGAAACGGCTGCTTAGCGGAGTCCTTAAGGGAGGAAAACGGACGCTTTGCGCGAGCCGGAGGCGTTCTACAAAATTGATTTGTCTTGCCTCCAATATATGCGATCAGTGTGTAGGGTCGGGCTGGTCTACAGTAACGCGAGCGACTTTTTACATTAGGACCGGCGGTTTCATCCGGTTTCTTTTCGTGAGACGCTTTGTGAATCTCCTTCAGGCGCTCCCTCCACCTACTCGAGTCGGGCTCTGCCTGAGCACGACGGCATGCAGCAGACGGGGGGGGCTCGACGCATCTACTCCGTTTTGTGGCCGACTTCTGAGTTACAGTCCTACTTTTAGACGGGGGACACAAGGAACGGCACCCGTACAAGCCTACCGACGTTGGCAACACATCAGTGGTACGACAAGCACGGACTGATGTCAAGGTCAAATATCGGTACCAATACCAAGAACAATATCGAGATCGATAGCATGATCAATGCCAAGATTACTAACAAATATCAATAACAGAAAGACTACATGCCCCTATTGCACCACCAGCCATTGAAAAACTTTCTGCATTTCATAAAAATATACTATACCTTATTTCTTGTTTATAAGTATAAAAAATTTATTTCTCATTCCTGTATCAAGATCGAGATCGCACCCGGCATTCCCCGACGGGGAACAGAGTGAAGAGCTGCTTCAGCTCA
Organism: Undaria pinnatifida; assembly: GCA_012845835.1. NCBI lineage: Eukaryota > Phaeophyceae > Laminariales > Alariaceae > Undaria > Undaria pinnatifida. Next base: position 3,658,231 of record JABAKD010000020.1, read on the forward strand.
GCCCGAGAGAAGTACCGGACGTTTTTCTTGCGCTTTCCGCTGCCGCCCATGATTGTGCGCCTCAGACCATCCTTGAAAACCTGAAACAACGGAGAGCGACGGCCCCACACCCAAAGTAGATCGAAAACACACAAAAGCAAGACAATAATCATGTAATGTCAATCAACCAATCAATCAACCAACAAATCAATCAATCAATCAATCAACCAACCAATCAATCAATCAGCCAGTCAATCAAAAACACATGTTGATGTACATATATAGACTGCGAACGTCCCCCACCCAGTCAGTAGCAAGTCAGCCTGGAGAAAATACTTTAATGAAGATTCGTAAGGTGTTTGTCGGATTATCGGACAACAAATGCTACCTAACAACGTACTCGGTTTATTATCGAACTTCGTTCCAAGACCTGACCAAAGATATATATCGTGACACAGCACCGAAACATACAATGACCAACGCACACGTCCGGTTACCACAATAGTAGCCTAAGAAACAGTACGCCGCTGCTGCAAGAAACAAAAAAAAGACGCGAACAATTGCGCGCGTTTTACCTAATGACGGGGGGGAATACGCAACAACTACAGGTAGGCATTGTCAGAGTGAGGGCGGGGCTACGGACAGCGCGGGTCACTCACACAGGATTGGCGAGCAGGGCAACCATCGAAAGCGTGTATCATATCGATACAGTGGGAACCCCGATGTAAGAGCGCTCAGGATAAGAGCGTTCGGGACTTAAGAGCGGTCAAACTGGCACGTCACGCCTGTACCAAAAGCTCCATATTTCCCACTACACATGAGAGCAACGTGTAGTTAAGAGCGCTCGCTTCGGCTTGTCACGGGGACGCTCTTAAACCGGGGTGCCCACTGTACCACAAAACGCCTCTTCCCTGCTCGCAGGGCATAACACTTATGCCACACACAAACTCCCTAGACAGTGACGTTGCCCATACGCGACAACAAAAAACGTACTACTGAACTGTGACATGTCATTACGAAATGGAACTCCACACACGGCGTGTGAGGTGTGGGTGTTGTGAGGTATGGTGGCATACTTCGAAGTATTCTTGAGGCATGTACTCCAAGGAAAAAAACATTTTCAAAGCAGAAACACGACCATTGAGAGAAAAAGGAAAGATGTTCCGGACACCCACGTTGGTGTGAGCTTATGCGCACCACCGATAACACGGTAGGACTTCCCCCAACAAGGCGGCCTGAGTAGGGCGGCATCCCTTCATAAGGCGGTCAAAATCGCTTCGCGATGGGGAACTGAACTCATCACCCGGAATTAATAGTGCGGCTTCCCCCAATGAGGCGGTCATGTTGCTCTGGCACATCTCACCATCAACTTACCTGGAGACCATTGCCGTAAACAATACCAAACCCCTGACCCCGCCGGGGTGTGCAGGAACATACTCAGCCACGGCAGCCGCCGGAGGCCGTGGGCACGAAGCGCGAACCGTCATAACACATTCTCGTCGGGTTGTCGGTCCATACATTGGTTACTTCCTTGGTCCGCAACTACCTTAAGCTGTGTGTGTTTGTTTGTGCACACAAGCTCGCGCCCACGTGGGTGCCCCGAACATCGCTGTGAAAAAAAAAAAGACAGGCGACGGACGGCTCACCTGCTTTTCGTACATTTTCTCCTCCACCGTGCCTTTCAAGAGGACACGCCAACACCGCAGAAGAACGGAGACGCGGGGAACGAAAACAAAACGAACACGACCATAAGCACGCGAACATGAGAATTAGTGGAGGTCATTCGCGATCAACAAAAAAAAAGGACCGGAAGCAGCGCGGTGGGGGACCCAAGCGCTTCGATTGCCGTAACCAGCTAATCACTTCTGCTAGTACCTGGTAGCAAAATTGTCTGACCTTCCCCCCGCTGATGGCTAGACATCAACATCGTAGGCGGGGGGCTCGAAAAACATCCCACGTGATGTGTTGCACTGCACTCCAACATTTACAGCTGAAACAGGGAAACTGAGAAAAAAAAGCAAGAACCAAGCAGCGTCGCTCCTATTTTGAAAAGGCGTAACATCGGCCCCCGTCGACGCGACGCGTAACCAAAAAAACTGAGGGTATCTTTTCGGATCGCCAGCAACAAAAACGTCAACGCATCTAACAATTCTTCGTCTCGCGTGGTGTAGGTGGGAAAGCGAACTACTTCCCAGTCGAATTCTGATTTTACTATGGTTTTTCAGATCTTCCTAGGGCTCAAGCACCGCCATTGTGCGACCACGGACTCTAGATTTTCGATAAGAGTTAATGTGAGAACAACCGAAACAACAATACTTGGTATGTTCTTATGTTTGCCAGTATTCACCTAAGCCTACTTATATATGGAAACCGTAGACCGTCACCAGAAAACGCGGCAAACGACCAGTACCCACCACTGAGAAAGCGCATCCCAGCCCCGCCTACACTGACCCAGCGCACAGAAAAGGGAAACAGACGTGTACAAGCATGACAAGACAAGGGCCAGAGCCCTGTCCAGTCCAGTCTAGGCTTACCCTCAAACTCAATCACGCGCTCTTTCCTCAAAATTTAACAGTACCATTCCCATGACCTCGATCACCCAAGGACCCCCCCCCCCCCCCCCCTGCCCGCGCGCTTGCCGTAGTATCGATTTTATGTTACAGCGACAGGACGAAGAACACACTGTCCGTACGCAAGACGATAGCTGTCACACATTACATTTTTTTTTGCTCATCCCTCCTATTATCTTCGTACATTTGTTTCTCCTTCTCCCTCCCCATGCGTAACTCAGACCCGGGGTCACTGAAGACAAGCTCCTCTGCCCCTTCCCGATTATGGCACGCGCCTTCGTTTTTATCGCGAGAAGGCTACAGCTATTTCTTCCGTCGTCGGCTCGCATCGAATTGCGGGTTATATCTGCCCCGCGTACCCTTCAAACCAGACACACAAAAAAAAAATACGTCACTCGTTGGTTCGCTCTGGCCGGCCTTAAATCGCCAGCAGCGTGCCGAAGTAAAAGCCCATCAACGTTTCGTCCCCTTAGGCCTTGCCTGCCCCACGTATGCACCATGGACAAGCGAAAGCGAAACTAATCCCCCCCCCTCCCCCCCTCCCCAACGTCCACGAATATATAGCTACAGTAGCGGTCAAAAATCGCTTCGCGTTAACGACTGACGAATTGCACTAATAACCCCAAGTAAATAAGGCGGCTCCCTCCAATAAGGCGGTTCTATTGCTCAGACACCCCCCCGCCGAACTGGGGGACCCCTACGGTATGCATGATTAGAGTACGCCCCCCCTAAGGTCCTACGCGGACTACGTTCGGCCTTTTTTATTTCTTTTTGTTCACACTTCTACTTCCCAGCTTCTGGACAAGCTGTGGTCACAGGTGTCGTCCCTTCTCCCCCCCGGCCTTATACGACGACTACCCCCCCCCCCCTCCCCCCCTCCTCCACCCCCCTCCTTACTCCCGACGGTCGTAGCGCCATCAACACCCCTTCTCCTCCCTGACCACGAAAACGCACCTGCCGCAATCATGCGATACACGATCACGTCGCGCTTCTGGCCGATGCGGTAGGCGCGGTCCACTGCCTGCATGTCGTCCGCGGGGTTCCACGAAGGGTCGAACAGAACCACCCGGTTTGCCCCTGTCAAGGTGATGCCTGTCCCGCCCGCCCCAGTACTGCCGTCATGAAATAACATCCAGAGGCGCACGAAAAACGATACCGGGTGTGTTTCCTCGAAGCGATATTGGGGGGGGGGGGTGTACTCAGTGTGTGCATGGCCGTAGTCGTATGACCGTAGACCCTCGCATCCCTACTATGCCGGGACGGAGCACGTCGGGTTTTTACCAACCCACACGCAGCCATTGCTTGCACCAAGCGCGAAGCGCCGTGAGGTGTTCGGCGTGAGTCGCATGAAGGGTGAACTGCATCCTCCCAAGAACCGCTCGTAAGACGGAATTCGGCACCTATTTGTGCCTACTCTCTTGCTTACGGATGACAGTGACCAATGAGTTATACTTTGTTTTCGGGTGTGGCCACTCCAGAGACAGCAATGAGCATTGCTATGTAACTTCCTCGTGGGTGCCTTACCATATTCACACTACGTGATGCGAGCATTCCCCTTGTGCGGAGTTAGAGGTCTCCACCCCGCACAATATGATCTAACTCGATAACCATCATGGTGACCGCCAAAAACCAAAAGCATTATTCGGGGGGGCGGGGGGGGGAAAATAAAAGGAACACCCAGAGGCGCACGAACAACGATGCCGGGAGAGTATGCATGTACTCGAAGAAACTTGTCTCGCTGTCTTCTACCACGCCGAAATCACGCTGCCCCCGATCAACAAATACCAAGACCAGCTACGCCTGAAGAAGAGCCAGATCTCTCCTTCGTGTATTCCGCACTCCAGCAGCTCGTCGCCTTCACTGTCCTACGCCGACTGAAGACTGGACGCTTGCGACGTGCTCGTCTGTCGGCCAAATTACAGTATCGAATTCGCCCGCCTCACAAACGCCAGTTTCCTACGGAAAACCTACAGTTTGTTATGACGGGGGGGGTGAAATCATGTGGTATACGGCCCTCACCCTTAGGACTACAGACCGTCGCATTCCTACTATGCCGGGACGGAGCACGTCAACTTTTCGCCGACCAGACAGACACTGCGTGCACCACGCGCGAAGCACCGTGAGGTGTTCGGCGAGCCATCGCATGAAGGGCCAGCTGAACGTTAGAAGGGGGATTGGGTGTGTGTGTGGGGGGGTCGGTGCAGGTCACTGGGTCTTCGCATGACTCGTCTCAGACGAGAGGACTGTTTCGTCGTCGTTTCTGTGAGTTCTAGAAGAAACGCGGGTCGGGCGCCGTACTCAGCGACTACTCCTATTGGTAGGAAGTACGAAAGACGCTTCGATTTTTCCCACGGCAGGGCTTTCACCTTGTGGCTCAAACGTTTCTAACCGGTCCAACTATCAGTTAGTGTGATGATTTTACGATTACATTTGGTTAACCACTGGAGCAAACTACCGCACAGTTCCAGCAACAACTACCAAAAAATCGAAGACTAACACCAGCACTAGCACCACCAGCACCACCAACCAAAAACATTCCCGGGCCTACCGCTCATACCAGCGCACGCAACGTCACCGACGATTCCTAAACACCGCGCCCCGCTTGCCGCACCTGACGAGACAAACGCTGATGCTTTCGTCCTCGTTGAAATCCGAGATGGTGCTCTTACGCTCGAGGTCGGTGTGGCTGCCGTCGATCCGATTCAGCCGGAGACCGGCGCCTCCTTCGCTCGTGCTCGCCTCGAGGCACCTCTGGATCACGTCGAGCATGCGCACGAAGCGGCTGAACACGAGAACCCTGAGCGCGAGGAAGAAAGGCAGCAAAAACGCCATCGAAATGTTAGAAGCCGCCCCCCCCCAAAAAACATACACACACATACACAGCGAAATTAACACCACAAGGTGCAGCTGACACCATGAGTCGCCTTAACACTTTCAACAATGCAAAAAAAATTCCTAGACCAATGTGGGTGAAGGCCTGATAGGGTTGCGCAAACAACCGGACGCTCAGGAGAGGCCACGAGAGGGCGGGCAGGCTTGAGGGACGAGGCGCCGAGCGATAACCACCCGTTCGACTCAACCATACACAGGCCAATGATGGCATTCCATCATCGCGCAGAGCTCTGTAAAGACGAGGAATATCGATGTAAACACAAAAAAAACAGGAAGGCAATATTGGAGGGCACGGACGACATGGGACATACATCGGAAAGCGACCAACGTCACCATAAAATACACGGCAGAATACAAACGAACAGTACCAAGCGAAGCGAGTGAAGAAACGGCTTAACCATGGAGGTGGGCTGGCGGGAGGGGGAGAGGGTTGACATCACGTGTAAAGCGTCATCATGTCCAACGCTCAACCCATACGAAAGTTACACCAAGTTAAACCCGGTTACGCCCCCCCCCTCCCCCCCCCAATACCCGCCCTGGCTCCGTCCCAACAGTCAGATACCACGTAACGCTTACCTGTTACCGCGACTGCACGCTTCCCTCACGATCTCAAGCATCACCGCAAGCTTGCTGCTGTCTCGCAGCAGGTTGCGCACAGACACGTCTGGGTCAAGCCGCCACAACTGGTACTGGGGAAACGAAGACACCACTGGGTGGAGGCATACCTGTTCGGTAAATCGGGGGCGCGGGGGGGGGGGGGGGGGGAGGCAGGTGCTGACGTAAAATTCTTCGCTTGCTGATGGCGTACCGTTTAAAATACCAGGTAGTGTACAACAACCCCCCTCGGGAGCATTCCAGTGCCAGTTTTATCGAATGCAAAGATTTCGAGGACATCTTGTGCACAAATATGTCATGAGACGGACGGTTACCAGTCAATGGAAAACGTCCAGCGGTCGGTCAAGGATGTCACACCGATCGTTCCAAATTAAAACCTAGTAATTTGGCTTCAGTCAAGGAACCCCCACCCAGAAAATTGACGTCGGTCAAGGGGTCAAGGTGCTGTCTCCTAGCATCTTCGCTGTCTATATGCTCGGCAGGATCGCAATCGTCGTCATTTTCTTGGTTGTTATATCTGTGGCCCAAATGGGCCAACTCTATCAGCCCGGTCGTGGCCAATGTACAGCAAACGTACCAGGAGACGGACGGCCAGTCAAAGGAAAATGTCCAGCCGTCGGTCAAGGACGTCAAACCGATCGTTCCACACTAAAACCTAGCATTTTAGCGTCAGTCAAGGTCAATTATTGGAAGTTTGCCGTCGGTCAAGCGGTCAAAACGTGCCGTCTCCTGACGTGTTTGCTTCCGAAATCCACCATTTTCGTTGTTTGTGGCTTCCTGATTTCAGAAAAGATCAGCACTGCAATTCATTTTAGGTTGCGTCCAATACCTTTCCAATGCATGGTATGCAGGTGGCGCATCGACGCGGTGCAGCGAGAAGCTTGCAGCCTAACTTTCATGGCATGCAGCTGGGACGGATCGACTGCTGGTACGAGCTGCTTGTAAGCGGCGGATGCAAAAAAAAATAACAGCGCCCGCCCTTCTTTCCAAGCTGATGTTTGAGGTTTCCCCACGGACTCGCTCAGTTTGCGCTTAAACATCACATTGCTTGGGTACAAAAGTCTTCTCTTTCCTGATTAGCGTAATTGTGCGAGTCATCGCACCCCTGTGCGTTAAATTTTCAAGTTTGGAATCATTTAAATCATTTTTCGCACAGGGGTTGGAGTCATCGCGCAGGGGTGCGATGACTCCGATGTTTGGTGCCACCTTCGAGCGTGAGGTTGCATGCTGTGGCGTGTGGCCTCAGGATAAAAATTGTGCCACGATCCGTTTTTCTAGCGGTTTGTAACCGGGGCTCACCGCTGTTTGTAGCAGGTGCATATCATACATACATAAAAAACTCTCGCTTTTGTTATTTTTCATTCGGCGGTTATTTTTTCTAGTTAATTCGCCGCTTTTGCCCTTTTCCGCGGCTTTTTTGTCGGTTGGGTTTCTTGTGTTTTTGTGCTGTGTGTGCTCTGGGTGCGGTACGGACGAACCGCAGGAAGGCAGGCACACAGGCAGCAGTGCCTATCAGTTTCCACCCTAGGGGTGTGTTCCGTGTAGCACATGGTAGAGTTAGGTATCGCACATGGAGGACGTTCAAAATGTGCGCTACCAGTACAGCAGTGGGGGGTGTGGTTTCCTCCGTATCGCACATACATGTCGGCCGCACAGGGGTGTCCGTTCACATCACAGCACGGCAGGGTGTTTGATTTGCTCGGAATCGCACATGTCGGGAGTTACCGCACAGGGGTGTGCGTTCACATCACAGCATGGCAGGGTGTGTGATTTGTTCAGAGTCGCACATGTCGGAGTTACCGCACAGGGGTGTGCGTCAGAACGGGAAATCAAATCATTTAATTCATTTTCCGCACAGGGGCCGGAGTCATCGCACATGCCGGAGTTATCGCACCCCTGTGCGATAAAAATCAAATTTAGGAATAACTTAAAAATCGATCCCACGGGGGTGCGATGACTCGCACAATCACGGTACCCTAACCATGCCGCCCGCCGCCAAGACGTCCAACTCTATCAGAATCAATAATCCGTCTGGTGCTAGTAACGCCGCCGGGACACCGCCGCGAATCAACCATCCGCTCATTGATCAAACCGTCAACCAGAAATATAACCGATAGCTCCAATAAACACCATCGATCGATCAAAAGGGCCCATCCACAAAACGCACAGCAAGGCACGCCATCGGCACCGAAATACGCGCGGCCTCAGAGTTATACCTCTTCAAGCGATCGACATTCCAACAGTAGCAGAAGAAACGATAGCAACAGTAACACCACCACCACCACCCGGCGCCGAAACAAGCGAGGCCTCCGAGGCACATGTCTTCAAGCGATCGACATTCTAACAGCAGCGGCAGCAGCAGCAGCAACGGCAACGACAAAACACAACAGCAGTAGCAGAAGAAACGATAGCAACAGTAGCCCCAACACCACCACCACCCACCAATGGGGGGTAAAAAAAGTACCGGGAGCAGAAGCTCAACCAGCCCCACCACGAAACGATACCAGCTACCACCGAGTCCGCGGTTTTTCCTACCACACACGTGGGCGGGACCTCCTCCCCATTTCGTCGACATAGTAGAAAGAAGGTGGGCTCTAAATGCCGACTTTCTGAGCACCTTTTGGAGCGTCAAAATCATACAAACGTGCGAATTTGTCCCTGTTCTGTGAGCTTGGCGTTATTTCTGACGTTCAAAAAGGGGCTTTCAGAGGCCAACGTTTGGAGGTTACCGACATTCTGCGATTTTTTTCGCCATTTCTGACCTCCCAAAAAACGTTCTTATAAGGTTATAATGTCTTGCTTTTGCCCACCTTCTATTATGTGGACGAAACTTGGGGGGGGGGGGGTCCCGTCCACCCGTAGAGACCCCCCCCCGGTATAGCAAATATAAATAATTTCCTATTTCTCTCGCCTTTTTGAGATGCGAGATGGCAGCCAGAGGCGATGAGATCTTGCCTTTCAGCACATCCTTCACGTCGTCGCCTCCAAGGTACGCGGCGTACACCTCCCTCTGCTCAGGAGAAAGCTCCACCCAGACCACCATCTGTCAACGGCCCGCCAAGCAAGCGAAATCAGCGGCCAGCAAAGACAAACAACTATTGCTAACATTCTGATGGTAATAATATTAGAGCTACTCTACTACGAAATACTTGACGTTTGTTTTTTCTCCGTGAAAAAACATGCCTGCTGCGGTTCGTTGCACGAGCTGCTTATGTGGCACTTCTCGTACACCCCCCTCCCCTTAATAAAGTAACTGAAAACTGTCATCCGTATTCAAGAACGCACGCACAAGGTTTTGCACAACTCCACCTTACAAGCGGTTCTTAGCAGAATACAGCTCACCCCTCTTGCGATTCGCCGAGGATAATCTTACGGTTCTTCGCGCTTGGTGGAAGCAATCAATGTCTGCATAGTCGGTGAAAACCCGACGTGCCCCGTCCCGGCATTTCAAGGATGCGACGGCTATCTGCTTAAGACTACTACGGTCCCTGCATCACAATGAGTGACTCTTCCCCCCCGCGCCTGCCCATCAAAACCAGGGTTAGCTCCGCTTGCGAAAACAACGACGGATGCCCATGGCATGCTCCCATTGCAACAACTGGGCATCATCTAGTTTTGGCCGAATAACATTCTGGCACACAACAGTCAACTTCTGTTGCCGGCCAACAAAAAATACCAGCAAATGGATTAATCAACCGACCACTGACAAACCGGTACCTGGTATGCGTGTAAATAATAAACGATCCACAACGTCACGAGCGGGCGTCGACACAGCCTCCTCCTTTCTCCATCAACCCTAAATCACTTTCAATTATTGTCCAGCGCCCCCTCCTCGTGCACCCCTAGTCATCATATTACACACACGCCTACCTCGGTTTTCGATGTAGCCTTTAAGTCCATAATTTCGACCTTGGTACGCTGTGGAACGAGCGGTACGGTTACGAGGCGTTATGAGGGGGGAGCGCATATACGTACGGACGACAAGGGGAGGTGGCGGGGTCAGGGTGTCAGTTAGACGACATGCGGTAATGGCCAGAACGTCACCGATCTCTGCGCGGCAGCAAGGAGGTGCCTCCTGATAACCTGTAACCGAATTTTGGAGAAAAAATACTTGGAGTTAGACTTGGAGATACTTTTTTCACACATACACAACTGTTTCGATAAGAAAATCGGGTTCATGGGGGAAAGTTCCTACCGAAAATGATTCAAGCGGCCCTAGATTAAACACAACGACCCTCCCTCCGCCCTCCCTCCCCCTCCCGCCTCCTTTTCCCTCTCCCCAGATCAGAAAAACACAAAAAAACTTCGAAGCAGAGCAAAATCTGGCGGTATATACCTCTTATTCTAGAAATTGTTAATATTGATTGCCGTGTGGCCGGCCCTCGATTTGCTTCTGCCGTCCTTTGATTTAGGTCTGCGCGATATCAAGGCTTTTGGTGACCCCTGCCTGCGGCTACTTATATACCCGGGGTCAGTTTGGAGGGCTCAGGTCCCTTATTATGTGATCAGGTCGGGGTGGAATTATGCGGCCAAGTTGAAACTACTGTGCGTGCGTGTGTTGACCAATGAAAGAAGCCGGACCATCAGTAGTTGACCAATGAACGGGCTTCTCGAACAAGCGACAAGTCTGAATGGGATCAGGGGGCTAAGTGAAAACTAGGGTGTGCGTGTGTTGACCAATCAAACAACCCGACACATCAGTAGTCGACCAATGAACGGGCTTTCTACAACAAGTGGTAAGCTTTACTGTGTGAAGGGAGGGCGTCTCGCCTGCAAAAGAAAGGGCTCAAGAAGCGTTCTTAGCTCCGACGCCCGTGTCCGTGACTTCTGCACCATGTACTCGGAAGCATCCCCGTATTGCCCCTGCTCGATCGGCCGCGAAAAGCTGCCGCAGGTTGGGGGAAACCCGCGACAGAAGTAGAAAGACAGAGAAAAACAAAAGAGAGAAACGGAGAGAGGGAAAGAAAGTGAGAAAAAGCGGTAAAAAAAATGGAGAGGGGGTGAATAGCAAAGGAGAAGAAGCAGGAAAGATACAATACATGCGTTATACATTCCTGGTACATAAACTTATTGAGTTAAGTTGACACACGACATGGTATGAACAAACGTGGAAGTGTGGCGAGTTTAAGCTTTGTTTTTCCCCATCCGCCCGAGGACGTCCAACAGACAGGTAACCACGCAGAACGGAAGTAGGATGCACCGGAGAGCCCGAAACGGCACGAACGGAATAAGATTGAAAAAGAGGGGCGAAGAGAGTAACCTCAACCAGTTTGAAACAAAACACACACACAGCTAAACGAGAATGCGGCGGAAGGGTTCTCGACGACAGGCACAGCCGTGAATCGACGACGCCTTCGAACCAAGCTAGCAAGCAAAGCTACGCAAAAAAAATCGAAGCAACCACTAACTGCGCCACGCTTTGCTGGCTCGGTCGTTCACATGGCGGCTGCGGTCTCGTCCCGTACCATGCGCGCCGCACACAGGGGTGGCGGGGGGCGGGGGGCGGAGGCACGTGGTCGACAAAAAAACCAAAATGGAGGCGGATCCGTTCCCACCAGTCTATACCTTCCAACCGCGCATGAAGAACAACAAAATCTGACCACTACATGCGCTTTTTTTCGAACTTGAGCGATATCTCTGCATATATGATCTTATAGCAGGAGACCGTGTGTGCTTTTGGCGGGCCTCCTCTCCAAACTAAACTGGTGTAGTATTGCAAAACGAGTTTTTGGAGCAGCTGAAAATGCCCATTTCCCAAATTTGTAGCCTCTCTATGGCAGCACTTCAGCAATGACGCGGTTACCGGTAGCCCTATCATTGGCGAACCGGAAAACGACAAGAACGCTAGCCTCCACGCTCAGCTCGAGCAGAAATCCTTTTCTGACTGCATAAAAAGCTAAAACCCGACTTCACATCCTACAGTAGGTACGTACCAGGTATTGTACCGAAGGAAAAAACAACACTAAAAGCGCTAACGCACGATAGCAAAACCAATTCATATCGCTACTCGTGCTGTAACACAAGAGAGACACGTTGACGGAAGCTCAGCTTTATGCCCCGCCACCTCTCAACAACTAAAACATGTCCTATACATACTACGATTCCGGCAAATCGGGGTGGCAGCAGCAGCAGTAGGAACGAAACAAGGTCAGGAGACATAACTCACTTTTTCTTGAACTGAGGGTACGCGCCAAGCAACCCTCCAAAGGTCGCCCAGTCGACGACCGTGTGCAGCTCCCGAAGGTTGTTCTGGACGGGCGTTCTGCGCGCACACGTCCAAGAGGCCGGCGGCGGCAATCGCACCAGTCCATTGTTAGACAGACACATGCTATACGGTAGATAAGAGCCAAATATTTTCTCCTAGGCTCCACACGCAAGGTGCAATATACCCCATCTAAAAACTGGTTCTTGACAGCAAAAGCAGAAAGTGCCGCCCGATCAATAAAGCCATTACTATGGCCTAGGTACGGTAATAAGTCTGTCCGTACAGCACAGCAGCAGCAGCAGTAGCATTGCGACACCGGTACAATCTCGGTACAAAGCGCTTCGTCCACACCATCTACGTTTCGTAACACAGAAACTCGGTGTACACAAAACCAATCATCTTCGAAAACAAGAAATTTACAGGAAAATTCCGACGATTTTGGTCTAGGAGCCCCATCATTCAGATTTTTTTTTCGCCAAAAAAAGGTATACCTCAATACCTCTGTCGTCGCACGGGTTTTTTCGGGAAACAAACTCTTTACAATTCGAATGGGAACATTTTAGCCGTGGTAACTGGGATAAAACCTCTTCGATAGCCCAAAAAAATCCAGCGGGGGAAAAAAAATATAGAAAGCAATACCACGAGTACAGCATCCATCGTCTACGGGTTTAGTAAGCAAACCAACTCGGCTGCGGGACTCCAGCCAGACTCCAGAAGGAAGCAATTGCGAGAGTAAAATGACAATTGTAGGAGCAGCTACAGGTAGAAACCCATCCCATCCGCCTTTGGGACTCCAGCAAGACCCTAAAGAGAAGAAAAATGTGTCGGAAACATATTACGAGATCTGAATCTGCCACGCACAAAAAAGCCAACGCAGTGCCCCTGGTGCAAGGGGAGGTACAGCCAGTAGCCAAAACACACTGCAACGAGCCGCAACAACACGCGCACAGCATGACGCCACCCGTACCGCTGCTCGCCACAATAGACGACACTAGAGCGGACCACAGGCCCACCTGCCTCCATGTTTTGGTCTCGATAGCTGGGTTCCAAAACGGAAAGACATGAGGCGCGCCCAACAAACAAAGAAAGTTAGCTTGATGAATGCCGGACTCGGCGAAACAAACGAAGAAGAAAGCTAAGATGAACGCCGGAATCGGCGTTTGCTCTTCCTTCTCAGACGTGGTCGACGCCGTGATGGGGGCGAACCCCCCGTATCGTCCGCAAAAACTGTGTGTGTTTTATTTTTCGGGAGTCCGAATCTCGCCGTCCTCCAATAACGGCAAGGGACCTCGATGAAGGCGCGGGTGTGAAAAAAGAGCAATATGACCGCCTTATAGAGGGAAGCCGCCTTGTTCGTTCCAGGTTATGAGTGCCATTCCTCCGTCGCGCCTAGCGATTTTGACCGCCTTATTGAGGGACACCGCCTTATAGAGGAATAGGAATACCGCCTTATTTGGGGACCCCTATTGAACATTTTCTCCCATGTCTAGCCCTAACAAAAATACCCATATATGTTCGCAGCATGAATCATCTGTAAGAACAAGCAGCCGGTGTATCACGCCGATTTATTGAACCTAAATTTATCGAACTTGCAGCTGACGTATTTAGGAAAATTTCATCAAACATCTGGGTTAAATCGACAAACGACGCGTATGAAAATACGTGGAAGTGTGGTGAGCTTGAGCTTTAGTTTTCCCCATCCGCCGGAGGATGAAAAAAGAAGAAAGAAAAAAATCAAACACCCAGTCCACTCAAGCTGACAGACACCATTCTTGATTATTTAGTCGTGCGCTAAAAGGAAGATAGGAGAAGAACGCTCCCTCCCACCGTTGGTCAAAGAGGTGCCAACCATTCCGTGCGCCAATGGACAACGGTCGCCTTCTCGATCCGGACTGGCACATTTTCCAGTCGAACACGTATAATAGAACGGTCGAGACCTAGACATATACAAACGTGCTTGGACACGCCTCTGCACACGACCATATCCTTTTGGTTGTTTCAATACCGGCTCCAGACATACCACAAAACAGGCTAGGGTTAGATGTAGATCTGCAAGCTTGGCCTCTAAGACACACTACTACGAAATACACCCCTTCCAGAAACGAGAAACCCCCTCTCACCCTAACCCCAACCCCCCTCTTCCCGCGTGGTCACCGCCTACTTACAGTCAATGCTGACTCACCCGGTAAGAAGGAGGCGTCGTCTCGCAGGGAGGGAGTGGACCGCCGCGCACGTTCTGTGGCGATAGCAGTGATTCGTCGTTTCGGGGCAGGGGGCGGAATGGAGGCAAGGGGAAATATGGGACGTCCACTTCCCACCAGCGGCAACGCAACACGAGACTTAGATGACACAAAATAGAGCACACGAACATATAAACGTTGACGAGTGCTTGTCTCAGTAGCCGCGACAGCAGCAGCAGCAGCAGCGGCAGCAGTAGCTGTCGCCGCCACCGCAGACGAGCACGCACCGGTTCTAAATAACTGCGGTCCAAAAATCAAGGCCACCTGGCGGCGAAGGTAGGCTGGCAAATTCTCGACATACATAGGCTTCAAGTTCGTACTCGTAGTTGTCTGCATAAGGAAGCACGTCTTCCGATCGACCTCTCCCGAGGAGCCCTCGCGTACTCACGCTACGACCTTTTGCAAGAACCAGCGCGAGAGTGGCAGATACGACAAGAACTGAAATCGCCACTGCGACCGGCTGCTCTATTCTGCTTGCTCTACATGGAACCCATTATGACTGCAAAGGCGATCCTACTACAATTCCGACTCAGCTTGTGCACGAAAACGGATGCATCTCTCTAAAGGGATGAATCCCGTTCGAGCTTATGTAGATACAGACACATATCGTTTTCGCCGTAACAGCCCTGCAAAAAAAGCTAGGTAACCATAAAAACAGAATAAAATGAAAGTCAGTCGTAG